>JAGDYQ010000159.1:81972-238720 GCA_021962125.1 Bulinus truncatus | reverse complement strand
AGTGAAATCAGTAAATTATAAAATATAATGTAGTGGGATTAATTATTACGTAAGTCTATTTGTAACATTAAGATATTGCGGATTCACCAAAAAAAAGTGTTTTTAATCACCACAGCCACATGTGGACCAGGAACCTACTGGAAGAACCGTCGTTGTATCGAGTGCCCTGTCGGATTTTATCAGCAGTTCCACTCCAAGTCATGCTGCGACAAATGTCCTACTGGTAATAACATCTTGTTCACTTTGCAATATACGTGTGACAAATGTCATAATGGTAATAACAGCGTGTTCACTTTGCAATATACGTGTGACAAATGTCGTAATGGTAATAACATCTTGTTCACTTTGCAATATACGTGTGACAAATGGTAATAACAGGGTGGAGAAACAATATAGTCAGAGTTTGATGACGCAGTTGGTTAGGCCCACCTCAGCATCCACTCCTCCAATGCGTTGTATTTTATTCTGAGTTTTACGTGTTTTACTTCATTTCTAACAAAATGGCGAATACTACAACCGACAATGGGGAGCATGTGTATTATTTTAGCAGCTGTGAAATTAGTCTTAGCTTTGGGCATCGTAGTATGCGAATGAATTTTGTAGTTTGTATATAGACAGTAGTTATTGTACTCCTCCTGAGTTCACCATTATATGTCAGTTTATCAAACTCTGACTATATTGTTTCTCCACAAACAGCATGTTCACTTTATAATATACAAATGTTCTAGTGGTAATACTAATTTGTTCATTTTGTAAAATACGTGTGACAAATGTCCTAAAGGTAATAAAAATGTGTTTATTTTGTAATAAAGCTGTCCTTAATGTCTTATTTCATACAGTCCAAGCAAGAAGCAAGGAAAGAACGAAATCGTCAGTAGTGATGGGAAAAAATATCGTATTTGGATAAAGAAAAAGATTGAAAGTATATTTGTGTATAGGAATTGGAGAATCACACACAATCTCTTGCTTTCTAAACCGATTCTTTAGAACTGAATTTTTGATTTGCTGCCATTTCTCGAATTTTATATTACGATTGTCAGTTTAATATATCGAATCGTAGAAGAATCGCTAGTGTAGAGGGGGATATCGGGAATAGTATGAGAATCGGTATAAACTTGAGTATCGTTCGATCAGTTGTCGCCAGCTCACAATGTTTAGCTGAATTAAAAAATCTACTTGCGTAATTCATTGGACTTCCTGCGCAGCAAAAGGTCTCAGCAATAACCCTCCAACACTCTGTGTTTTGGGAGGGTATTTTCAGTTCAACCCCTGTTAGGTTACAAAATTTCATTTCATGTTCACAAAACTTTCTCAAAAAGTGGTCTTTGGGCGGCTAACCTTTCTAACATCAATCAACTAACATCAATCAACTGACATCAATCCTATTTGGTATGTTAGAAATTGATAACAACTGATTTATTGGCCGACAAAACGTATTCAATAGAATCATAATCTTGTCTGTGTCATGAATTATGATCTTGTCTGTATCATGAGTCATTATCTTGTCTGTGTCATGAATCATGATCTAATCTGTGTCATGACAAACAGGGACTGTCACAGCTGGCCGTGGGTCAACGATCCAAGAGCACTGTGTCGACGACCCGTCATTCTTGTACAACTTTCAACTCGGGTACTGGGCAGACAACCAGCCGCTCCCCGAGGACACGTTGTTTGATGAGATCTGTGGGGGCAGGCCATACGATACATCAATCAGTAAGTGATTTGTTCCAAGTTTTAATAGATTAATTGATTGACTCAGGCCGGCTTTAGGCCGATTTGACCTTGACCAATGCTCCTAATTGGGCCCCGCAATTTACTTTTAGCATTAATAGTAATAATTGTTATGGTAAAAAAATTATAAGAATGACCTCGCAAGCATCCATTAAATTGGGCCCCACAATTCGTAAGGCCGGCCCTGGATTGACCAATCGAGTGGACGCGTGGAGGAACAAATTACTGTCACGAGAAAGGTTATGCAGGGGTTCGCATCACTTATAATTTTCTTATAAAACAATAACGTGTTTGACGAAGGTCGCCAGTTTGGTGTATGACTTACCACCCAACCCCGTGCAAAAGTATCACATTAGAAAGGTAAGCATATTTCATTATGAAAATAAACACATTTATTCGCGAACCTATGCGCTAGGGGTACCTCGCGGACATACATAGGCACCCTGCGGGGTATAGTCGCGAAAATGTATGAGAACGCTGCGATAGATTTATGCAATGAATAAAAGCCATAAATAAATAAAACCCCTTAAAATTGATAATTATTTAAACATAAAGATATTGTAAGTGAATACTTTAATTATCTTTTGGCAGCTAGAGTGTTTATCATCATCGTCTTCGTTCTTATCATGGGAGCCATCTTTTGTGTTCTGGGGAAGAAATTTTACCAAAATTATGAAATTGCCAATCGGAAATTTAGGTAAATCTATGTAGTTGTGTTCTGATGTACTGTTTTATACCTGTATTACACTTAAGACTTCAGTGCTATATGATTTAAGCCCACCTTTAATACATCTTTAAAAGCAAGTTCAATTTCAACAAACAACTAACGGAACGATTTGCTAACAGATGCGTAAACGTACCAATGGTGTAGCAAGGAAGTCAACGAAACAAAAGACTTCACAATAAAAACAAACTCATCACTTCTCTGATTCCTTGCTGAGACACTTTCTCCATTTATCTACAATAATAACTTTCTCAATAAACTGTTTTCAAACCAGAGTTATAAATACGTATCACGATGGGAATACGAGCTATGATTTAAAAAAAAGTACATTTTTTTCAATGTTTTTTTAAAAATATTTTTCTTTCCTAGAAAGCTCTTCAAATGTCTAAATTACTAAATTCCCAATGACGAGCCGAACTCGCATCATTTCATTTTACAACTATAATTCTAGAAAACACTACGGGTTATTATAACAATTAAATTCTTCCCGTTAATAGCACACTTATCTCCATATAGACTTTTATTTAGCAGCATTTTTTCTTCTCGCTTAAGCAATGTTCACCACACATAACAATTTTTAAATTGTTTTAGAATTCTTCTAATGAAACAATATCAAGGTGATATTTCCAGAGCTAAATGAAATGTGTCGTCATCATTTGCAGAGCCGTTCTTAAATTATTTGAGGCCCCAGTGCTTATGTAACTGTAGATACAATCTAGCACATTTAGGGCCTTTTGATGAATCTTTCGGAACCTTCAAAACATTAGATTCTGTAGAATTAAGTTTATTCAGGGCGCTCAATGGTAGTCGGGACAATTAGGTCGTCGTCTCGTGTGCCGATTTGTCTAATCCTCGATACGCTGCGAGATTTTTCTTCACAAAAATTTTTCTTATCGGTACGAATACCACCCACTATCAAAACACGTTGTTGTGAATTATTTACTTTTTGTAACTTTCTTGTCTCCAGCATCACAAAAAGCATCCAAACGTTGACGGACACCTTGTCTTTGAAAAGGTCAAGTATCAGAACCAACATATCCAGTTCTGAGGACAAAAAGAAAAATTTATTCAGTACAAGTGAGTACAATCTAGAATCATTATTACGTGCTGTTATTTTTCCCCACGTGTGTAAAGCGCTCAAGATGTTTTGATCAGGTCCTGGTAAAGCTCACAATCCTACCCGATTTAAAATGAGTAACTGACATTTGTCGGGGATGGTGATGCTGCGGCCTGCGGCCCAAGTAAAGCCCGTTTGGCTCTTTGATTCTTACCGAGCATTTTATTCTAAGTACATTTAAATTATGTTATTCGTTGTAACACTTCATCCATTCACCCTAAGTCAACATCCCCCCTTCTGTACAATTTCTGCACTTTGTCAGGCCTTTTTAACAGATTATAGAACACAATTCAAGTAGTTTCGCTCACCCCTGTGCTAATCTGAAAACATCTCAATATGCCGTGGCTAGCTACAACTTCATCTGACCCTATGAACCCCATCTGACCCTATGAACCCCATCTGACCCTATGAACCCCATCTGACCCTATGAATCCCATCTGACCCTATGAACCCCATCTGACCCTATGAACCCTCACTGGTCGTTAAAAGAAGAAACAAATCACTTTATTGTACTTTGCTATGAAATTATCTTTTTGTTCTACAGTTCAAATACATTTTTCAATAGATATTCGCCAAGGAATCTTCTTATTAGTCACTTTCAGTATACATAGGGGCTCGTGAAGAATTCTCCAACACATTTTTTAAAGCTCTAACAAACGTTATAAAATGTAAATGAATAAATTAAGGACAAACTTTCTTTTTGCAGGCGTATGATGTCGGCTTCTGAATGAGAACTGTGGAGACAATGAAACATTCAGCAGTTATTTTGTTCCAGACCCCATAACTTTAAAGGAATGTTTGTGTTATCGTTTTATTTTATTGAATATATTTGAATCAGTAAAGTGGTATATATTATTGTTTTTGTTAAAATTTGTGGAGATCATTTGTTGATTACCTAGATAAAGAAATATACAAACATTATTTTGAAAGAAAAAAAAAATAAATACACCACAAGGGACATGTTTGTGCCTGTCAATAGTTACAATTGAACGGTAGGCTCGTTGGTGGTGATGTGAGCTGACTGAATCAGTGGCTCATTGGTGGTGATGATGTAAGCTGACTGAATCAGTGGCTCGTTGGTGGTGGTGATGTGAGCTGACTGAATCAGTGGCTTATTGGTGGTGATGATGTGAGCTGACTAAATCAGTGGCTTATTGGTGGTGATGATGTGAGCTGACTGAATCAGTGGCTCATTGGTGGTGATGATGTGAGCTGACTGAATAAGTGGCTTATTGGTGGTGATGATGTGAGCTGACTGAATCAGTGGCTCATTGGTGGTGGTGATGTGAGCTGACTGAATCAGTGGCTTATTGGTGGGGATGATGTGAGCTGACTGAATCAGTGGCTCATTGGTGGCGATGATGTGAGCTGACTGAATCAGTGGCTCATTGGTGGCGATGATGTGAGCTCAGTGACTCATTGGTGGTGATGATGTGAGCTGACTAAATCAGTGGCTCATTGGTGGCGATGATGTGAGCTCAGTGACACATTGGTGGTGATGATGTGAGCTGACTAAATCAGTGGCTCATTGGTGACGATGATGTGAGCTGACTGAATCAGTGGCTCATTGGTGGCGATGATGTGAGCTCAGTGACTCATTGGTGGCGATGATGTGAGCTCAGTGACTCATTGGTGGTGATGATGTGAGCTGACTAAATCAGTGGCTCTTTGGTGGCGATGATGTGAGCTCAGTGACTCATTGGTGGTGATGATGTGAGCTGACTAAATCAGTGGCTCATTGGTGGCGATGATGTGAGCTGACTGAATCAGTGGCTCATTGGTGGCGATGATGTGAGCTCAGTGACTCATTGGTGGCGATGATGTGAGCTCAGTGACTCATTGGTGGTGATGATGTGAGCTGACTGAAACAGTGGCTCATTGGTGGTGATGATGTGAGCTGACTAAATCAGTGGCTCATTGGTGGCGATGATGTGAGCTCAGTGACTCATTGGTGGCGATGATGTGAGCTCAGTGGCTCATTGGCGTAATGATGTGAGCTGACTGAATCAGTGGCTCATTGGTGGCGATGATGTGAGCTCAGTGATTCATTGGTGGTGATGATGTGAGCTAACTGAATCAGTGGCTCATTGGTGGTGATGATGTGAGCTGACTAAATCAGTGGCTCACTGGTGGCGATGATATGAGCTCAGTGGCTCATTGGTGGTGATGATGTGAGCTGACTGAATCAGTGGCTCATTGGTGGCGATGATGTGAGCTCAGTGACTCGTTGATGGTGGTGATGTAGACTGACTGAATCAGTGGCACATTGGTGGCGATGATGTGAGCTCAGTGACTTATTGGTGGTGATGATGTGAGCTGACTAAATCAGTGGCTCATTGGTGGCGATGATGTGAGCTCAGTGGCTCATTGGTGGCGATGATGTGAGCTCAGTGACTCGTTGGTGGTGGTGATGTAGACTGACTGAATCAGTGGCTCATTGGTGGCGATGATGTGAGCTGACTGAAGCAGTGGCTCATTGGTGGCGATGATGTGAGCTCAGTGACTCATTGGTGGCGATGATGTGATCTCAGTGACTCATTGGTGGTGATGATGTGAGCTGACTGAATCAGTGGCTCATTGGTGGCGATGATGTGAGCTGACTGAATCAGTGGCTCATTGGTGGCGATGATGTGAGCTCAGTGACTCATTGGTGTTGATGATGTGAGCTGACTGAATCAGTGGCTCATTGGTGGCGATGATGTGAGCTCAGTGACTCATTGGTGGTGATGATGTGAGCTGACTGAATCAGTGGCTCATTGGTGGTGATGATGTGAGCTGACTTAATCAGTGGCTCATTGGTGGCGATGATGTAAGCTGATTGAATCAGTGGCTCATTGGTGGCGATGATGTGAGCTCAGTTACTCATTGGTGCTGATGATGTGAGCTCAGTGGCTCATTGGCGGCGATGATGTGAGCTCAGAGACTCATTGGTGGTGATAATGTAGACTGACTGAATCAGTGGCTCATTAGTGGCGGTGATGTGAGCTCAGTGGCTCATTGGTGGCGATGATGTGAGCTCAGTGACTCGTTGGTGGTGGTGATGTAGACTGACTGAATCAGTGTCTCATTGGTGGCGATGATGTGAGCTCAGTGACTCATTGGTGGTGATGATGTAAGCTGACTAAATCAGTGGCTCATTGGTGGCGATGATGTGAGCTCAGTGACTCATTGGTGGTGATGATGTGAGCTGACTAAATCAGTGGCTCATTGGTGGCGATGATGTGAGCTGACTAAATCAGTGGCTCATTGGTGGCAATGATGTGAGCTGACTGAATCAGTGGCTCATTGGTGGCGATGATGTGAGCTCAGTGACTCATTGGTGGTGATGAGGTGAGCTGATTTAATCAGTGGCTCATTGGTGGCGATGATGTGAGCTCAGTGGCTCATTGGTGGTGATGATGTGAGCTGACTGAAATTTGACTCGTTGGTGGTGATGATGTGAGGTGACTGAATCAGTGGCTCATTGGTGGTGATGATGTGAGCTGCCTGAATCAGTGGCTCATTGGTGGTGATGATGTGAGCTGACTGAATCAGTGGCTCATTGGTGGTGTTGTAAGCTGACTGAATCAGTGGCTCATTGGTGGTGATGATGTGAGCTGACTGAATCAGTGCCTCATTGGTGGTGATGAATTGAGATGACTGAATCAGTGGCTCAATGGTGGTGATGATGTGAGCTGAATGAATCAGTGGCTCATTGGTGGTGATGATGTGAGCTGAATGAATCAGTGGCTCATTGGTGGTGATGATGTGAGCTGACTGAATCAGTGGCTCATTGGTGGTGATGATGTGAGCTCAGTGGCTTATTGGTGGTGATGATGTGAGCTGACTGAATCAGTGGCTCATTGGTGGTGATGATGTGAGCTCAGTGACTCATTGGTGGTGATGATGTGAGCTGACTGAATCAGTGGCTCGTTGGTGGCGATGATGTGAGCTGACTGAATCAGTGGCTCATTGGTGGTGATGATGTGAGCTGACTGAATCAGTGTCTCGTTGGTGGCGATGATGTGAGCTGACTGAATCAGTGGCTCATTGGTGGTGATGATGTGAGCTGACTGAATCAGTGGCTCATTGGTGGTGATGATGTGAGCTGATTGAATCAGTGGCTCATTGGTGGTGATGATGTGAGCTAACTGAATCAGTGTCTCATTAGTGGTGGCGCCGTGAGCCGAGTGTGTATACGAGTGTGTGGTGTGGTGGGGGGGGCTTCTAAAAAGCAGTCTTCTTATGTCCAAAACCCCAATGCCACTATTTGTTAAGTAGGCGGGCTCAAGCTCAACAACTTCCAGTAATCTTTGACCTCGGTGGTTCTTCCTTGACCACTGCATCCTCCGCTTTAGTTATGACGAAAGAATGGTACAGCTTAAGGTGTAAAATATAAAAGTTATATTACAACACCTGTGCCACAGGTTGGTGCCTCCACAGGTCGCACGGATAAAAATGTTATTGGAGTGTTGAAGGGCTCAACACAATCTGTAACAATAGCGAGTACTGGTTGAATAGATGATAAATAAAGTAATAGAAGGTAGCCATGAATCTTTACACTGGCTACATAGGATGCGACTATATGTTTTCTTTAACCCACTTTATTTACTATGGCGGTGCATATAGCGCCCACGTACAGCCGCCAACGTATAGCCAGCCACACACGTACAGCCGCCAACGTATAGCCAGCCACACACGTACAGCCGAACACGTATAGCCAGCCACACGCGTACAGCCGACCACGTATAGCAAGCCACACACGTACAGCCGCCAACGTATAGCAAGCCACACACGTACAGCCGCCAACGTATAGCCAGCCACACACGTACAGCCGAACACGTATAGCCAGCCACACGCGTACAGCCGACCACGTATAGCCAGCCACACACGTACAGCCGACCATGTATAGCCAGCCACACATGTACAGCCGATCAGTATAGCCAACCACACATGTACATCCACACACGTACAGCCACACACGTACAGCCGCCCACGTATAGCCAGCCACATACGTACAGCCGCCCATTTTAGCCAGCCACACATGTACAGCCGACCACGTTTAGCCAGCCACACACATACAGCCGCCCAGTTTAGCCAGCCACACATGTACAGCCGACCACGTTTAGCCAGCCACACACGTACAGCCGACCACGTATAGCCAGCCACACACATACAGCCGACCACGTATAGCCAGCCACACATGTACAGCCGACCACGTATAGCCAGCCACACACGTACAGCCGTCCACGTATAGCCAGCCACTAATGGTAGCTATGAATCTTTACACTGGCTACTTAGGATGAGACTATATGTTTTCTTCAACCCACTTTATTTACTATGTGCTAAATGGCGGTGCATATAGCGCCCACGTATAGCCACCCACTTATAGCCAACCACACACGTACAGCCGAACACGTATAGCCAGCCACACGAGTACAGCCGACCACGTATAGCCAGCCACACATGTACAGCCGACCATGTATAGCCAGCCACACACGTACAGCCGACCACGTATAGCCAGCCACACACGTACAGCCGACCACGTATAGCCAGCCACACATGTACAGCCGACCACGTATAGCCAGCCACACACGTACAGCCGTCCACGTATAGCCAGCCACTAATGGTAGCCATGAATCTTTACACTGGCTACATAGGATGAGACTATATGTTTTCTTCAACCCACTTTATTTACTATGTGCTAAATGGCGGTGCATATAGCGCCCACGTATAGCCACCCACTTATAGCCAGCCACACACGTACAGCCGCCCACGTATAGCCAGCCACACACGTACAGCCGAACACGTATAGCCAGCCACACGCGTACAGCCGACCACGTATAGCCAGCCACACACGTACAGCCGAACACGTATAGCCAGCCACACGCGTACAGCCGACCACGTATAGCCAGCCACACATTACAGCCGACCATGTATAGCCAGCCACACATGTACAGACGACCACGTATAACCAGCCACACATGTACATCCACACACGTACATCTACACACGTACAGCCACATACGTACAGCCGCTCACGTATAGCCAGCCACACATGTACAGCCGACCACGTATAGCCAGCCACACACGTACAGCCACCCACGTATAGTCAGCCACACACGTACAGCCGACCACGTATAGCCAGCCACACATGTACAGCCGCCCAGTTTAGCCAGCCACACATGTACAGCCGACCACGTATAGCCAGCCACACATGTACAGCCGACCACGTATAGCCAGCCACACACGTACAGCCGTCCACGTATAGCCAGCCACTAATGGTAGCCATGAATCTTTACACTGGCTACATAGGATGAGACTATATGTTTTCTTCAACCCACTTTATTTACTATGTGCTAAATGGCGGTGCATATAGCGCCCACGTATAGCCACCCACTTATAGCCAGCCACACACGTACAGCCGCCCACGTATAGCCAGCCACACACGTACAGCCGAACACGTATAGCCAGCCACACTCGTACAGCCGACCACGTATAGCCAGCCACACACGTACAGCCGAACACGTATAGCCAGCCACACGCGTACAGCCGACCACGTATAGCCAGCCACACATTACAGCCGACCATGTATAGCCAGCCACACATGTACAGACGACCACGTATAACCAGCCACACATGTACATCCACACACGTACATCTACACACGTACAGCCACATACGTACAGCCGCTCACGTATAGCCAGCCACACATGTACAGCCGACCACGTATAGCCAGCCACACACGTACAGCCACCCACGTATAGTCAGCCACACACGTACAGCCGACCACGTATAGCCAGCCACACATGTACAGCCGCCCAGTTTAGCCAGCCACACATGTACAGCCGACCACGTATAGCCAGCCACACATGTACAGCCGACCACGTATAGCCAGCCACACACGTACAGCCGACCACGTATAGCCAGCCACACATGTACAGCCACACACGTATAGCCACACACGTACAGCCGCCTACTAATAGCCAGCCACACACGTACAGCCGACCACGTATAGCCAGCCACACACGTACAGCCGACCACGTATAGCCAGCCACACACGTACAGCCGACCACGTACAGCCACACACGTACAGCCGCCCACGTATGGCCAGCCACACACATACAGCCGCCCAGTTTAACCAGCCACACATGTACAGCCGACCACGTTTAGCCAGCCACACACGTACAGCCGACCACGTATAGCCAGCCACACACATACAGCCGACCACGTATAGCCAGCCACACATGTACAGCCGACCACGTATAGCCAGCCACACACGTACAGCCGTCCACGTATAGCCAGCCACTAATGGTAGCTATGAATCTTTACACTGGCTACTTAGGATGAGACTATATGTTTTCTTCAACCCACTTTATTTACTATGTGCTAAATGGCAGTGCATATAGCGCCCACGTATAGCCACCCGCTTATAGCCAGCCACACACGTACAGCCGAACACGTATAGCCAGCCACACGAGTACAGCCGACCACGTATAGCCAGCCACACATGTACAGCCGACCATGTATAGCCAGCCACACACGTACAGCCGACCACGTATAGCCAGCCACACACGTACAGCCGACCACGTATAGCCAGCCACACATGTACAGCCGACCACGTATAGCCAGCCACACACGTACAGCCGTCCACGTATAGCCAGCCACTAATGGTAGCCATGAATCTTTACACTGGCTACATAGGATGAGACTATATGTTTTCTTCAACCCACTTTATTTACTATGTGCTAAATGGCGGTGCATATAGCGCCCACGTATAGCCACCCACTTATAGCCAGCCACACACGTACAGCCGCCCACGTATAGCCAGCCACACACGTACAGCCGAACACGTATAGCCAGCCACACGCGTACAGCCGACCACGTATAGCCAGCCACACATGCACAGCCGACCACGTACAGCCACACACGTACAGCCGCCCACGTATGGCCAGCCACACACGTACAGTCGCCCACGTATAGCCACAGACGTACAGCCGCCTACGTATAGCCAGCCACACATGTACAGCCACAAACGTACAGCCGACCACGTATAGCCAGCCACACATGTACAGTCACACACGTACAGCCACACACGTACAGCCGCCCACGTATAGCCAGCCACACACGTACAGTCGCTCATGTATAGCCAGCCACACACGTACAGCCGACCACGTATAGCCAGCCACACACGTGCAGCCGACGACGTATAGCCAGCCACACACGTACAGCCGACCACGTATAGCCACTCATGTATAGCCAGTCGCTCATTGTCAGCCACTTAAGTAAACATGGAGCGGTAAACAGTATTTTTGTTTTGTTTTTCTGGGACTGAAAGTAAGATCACCGTCTCTATGAGATTAACTCGACACATTCCCATTTTACGATGAACACATTAAATAATTGGGACGATAAAAGATGAGATAGTGTGGAGGAACAGACCCACAAGAAGACGAACAACAGGGTTAGAGGATTACATTAGTAGATAGATAAGAGTTAAGTGTTTCAACTTTCAAACACTGATAACCCCAATGTGAATACTCTCTGCCCATTGATATAATGTGTTGTAATATCCAAGCTTTGTTTTAAGTCATGTGATGAACTGTTGTTTTCTTATTGTCTAGACTTGGATAGGATTTTAAAGTATATGGATTTTATTATTGCTCATTTATTTTCCATTGTTTTATTACACATGCAATTAATACATTCAGATAAGTCTGTAGTGAATGACCTTTAGTTCTATATTACATTATTCTTTAACAACCAACTGGTCCACTATAACTGTTATATTTAAATGTTACAAACCATTAAATTTTGATTCATGTCAACTATTTGGCTTAGTTATTTCTGTGAAATCGCTACTTAGAACTGATGGTTAAAAGATATCGATGAAGAGTACCGACCACAAAGTTACCTTGATATTTAAAATTAGTGACGATCGTGTGTCATTCCATCGACTTATGTATTTTCAAGACAAAACATAGATAGGAATATTAATAGTAAATGTGTTCATTTAATATATGATAATGAAATACAAATATCGTTCTTTAAACAAAAAGACCACTCGATGATTCGGCTTTTTTTTATGAGTGGAAATTTTCCACCTTTTGGGTAAAACAGACTGACGGTAAATGAAAAAAAAAATTAGGATAATGCGTAAATACTTTATGTAGCAGTTACAAAAATTAAAGAAAAAAAAATAATCCGATAGTCTAATTTTTTTTCTGTAGACATTCCTGTGAATAAAAGAATCGTTAATGAACTTTTTTTTTTTTAACTAAATTAAAACGGCTTCAAAAAGATTTTTTAAAATTCAATCATGATCAGCAGTTGTCAGATAATTTGTAAATTAATGCCATGACCTTCTTAAAGAAAGTTAATTTATACAATTTCCAAAACGAAAAAAAAAATTCAAAACATTTTCTTATTTATAACGTAAACTGAACTCATCAATAGAGATGTAGGATATGCTTTCAGTCCTCGCTCCATTAAATAATACAATTAATAAATGACTTCAACATATTTTGTTTAGTACTATTAGAATTAATAATTTTGAATTGTAAATAATTTCTTGCCCATACATGAGTCAAGATGAATGAAATTATTATAAGAATTGGGACATTAACTGATATTTTTTTGTCGTTAAGTAATATTCATAAGTTCACTCTTTATTTACCTTATTTTGGCTACTTGGACAATAGAGATATAGCAGGCAGTGTAAGTTTAGAGGTCGAATTCTAAACTTAGACCCTGGATGTGCGATTTATTCTTTTAACTAATAATTTCCAAACTATCTGGAAAAATTACAAAGAAAAACAAATATTCAAAAACTGGAAAAATAATATGCCTAACTTGAGATCCTTGTCACTGGTGAAGACGATGTCAGTGTGTCTATTGACACTTCACCACGTCACCGTTTGCTGGACTTTGACAGCTGAAAACAATACAGGTAATTAAGAATTGTATATTTTAGATAATTTACTTAATCACAAACAAAACACATACCAAACACTTACACATATATACAAACATATAAACATGCATTTTAATTTTTACGACAGAGGTGGACTAAGGTCATTTTTTGAGACTTTGGGCGAAAATAAAAATAAATTTTGGCTCCTAAAAAAAATATGTATTTAATAAAAAAGTGCAGATGATTGCGTGCTGCAGAAGTTCCCCACAAGTCATTGTCCCGTTCATCCGCCAAGTGGAAGTGTGTGTTTTTTTTTAAATGTATAAAACCTCAATTAGTCGTAATTCATATCAAATTTTACCATTCACATCTCAATTCGCTAACATTTAATTAACGTTTTGTTTCCTTTTGTTAGGGCACTTGACAGTATTTTTTAATTTGAATATTATTATTTTTGTATGTATCATGCACACTATAGATATAAAAATGATTAAATCGATCAGTCTGTATGTGATTGGAATTGTTCTATACATTGATTGCTGTGGCAGACACCAAATAAAACATTATTTAATTAGTAAGCATATTGTTATTAAAGTAAGCAATCTTTAAAAATAATTTAAATGAATACATACTTAATTTTTTTTTAAAATTCATCTCTGCAGTGTGATATTTTTATTTTTATGTGATCCAATCTTGTATTTTTACAATTCACTCTTTCAGCGTGTGGCGGCCAGTTAACGGCTGAAGCTGGTTTCTTACTGACCCCAAACTTCCCACACGGCTATCCAACAACTGTACATTGTGAGTGGACAATTAGTGTAACTGAACACCAGGTCGTGGCACTCAGTTAAGTCCTCTTCATTTACTTCTTGTATTGCTACATTTTACTAGGGCCGAGGGGGGGGGGTGGTTGGGTTGCAAAGCTGAAACAGATGTGTCCGTTATGCTAAATGGGGCAACTTGTTTACCAATTTGGCCCGCTCACCCTAAGGAAAGGCCCTGCTTTTGCGCGTTAGTAATTACACTCGAGACATTTGTAAAATGACTTTTTAGTTCATCGCTTACATTATAGTTTTAGTCAGGTGTCAGGCAATCTTTCTTTTTAGGTCTGTATACATCAGTACAGCCAGGGCCGTCTTAGGGTTGCCAGAGGTCCAGGACACTTTTTCATCATAACGGTAAAGGAGGACGAAGACTAGAGAATAATTTACTCTCAACTAGACTAGTGGCTAAAAACATTTGCCGCGGAACTTCCAAGAATTACATCACTTTTCCCGCCGTCCAAGGAAATGTTCAATAATAGAACGCCAATGTCCCAGTCTGTCCCATTTCTGACTAACTGTGTAAATTTTCCCACACCCTTGTTGATTTCTAGTCATGCTTTCCGTCCATAAATGGGTCAGACTGTAAATCTATCAAATCCTCATTGCTCAATTCTTAGCTCTGATAAATTATTGTTAGTAATTTAAAAGTGGAAAGCGATTTTTTAAAAATGTTAACGGAGTGAGAAAAAAAAGTAAAATAGTTTTTTTTTAATAGTAATTTTAAAAGCCATTTGACAAAAGTTTTATTATCACCTTCCCAGGTTGATCCCAGTTTGAACCCAGGTTGATCCCAGATTGATCTCAGGTTGATATCAGGTTGATACCAGGTTGATCCCAGATTGATCCCAGGTTGATCCCAGGTTGATCCCAGGTTGATCACCGTACACTCATTCGACAACAACTGTAACATGAGTGCCATTTTTTCTGGTGTGCATGCTCATTCAAAGTTATTAATCTGTTAGCAGAATGAGTTTCATGCGCTACCCACAACGTAAACCTTGATATCATCTGTCTTGCAGACTAGTTCAGCAATAGTAAGATGGTTTTCAAATGCTTGGAATGATGCCATGAACCTGTAAAATGTTGTAGCATTATGTGTCCATTCTAAATACTTCTCGTTACTTTCAGTGTCCAAATTCTGATGTTCGTTTTTTTGGTTATTTCATCTTTGTCCATTTTTTTGAAACACGATTCTGCACTGAAATAACATTAAAAATATGTTTAAGGTTATTCAACTGTAATAATAATATAATAGATAATTATCTTTGAATGTTCACAGGTTTCACAGTTTCAATGTGGACTTTTCTGACTTTGTGACCTTCTATGATGGTGACAGCACTTTGGACCCACTGATTGGTGAAGCTGTCTACACTGGATACTGGAGCCAGACGGAAGTTGAAAGTTTCTCTGTCCGGTCATCGAGTCACAAACTTCACGTTCTGTTTCAAGCACGGTCTTGGCCATCTGGACTAGGATTCAGCTCATCTTACTGGGCTAAAGGTAATCTATTTCTTATTTGGCCAAAGGTAACCTGTTTCTTATTGGGCCAAAGTTATCTATTACTTATTTGGTTTAAGTTTTCGGTATCTTATTTAACTAATGGTAACACATCCTTATTGTTACTTGGGTGAAGCCATAAGTTTCTTTTAGGAAGTGGCTACGGTTCCAAGTAACGGGACTCTGTGTTATTTATAGATGCGCATGCGCGGCAGACGGACTGCTTATTATTGCATATTTTTGTATTCGGGGCTAGGGTTAGGAATAGGGTTAGGGTTAGGTTTAGGTTTAGGGGGTTTAGGGATAGGGTTAGGAGCAATATCTATAGCCGGACCCCGAAAAAAATTCGGAGTCCGGCTATTGCGCATGCGAACATCTACAACCGTAAAAAAATCAAGTCCGTCTAGAGCGCCAGAGCGCATGCGCATCTTTAGTTAGACCCCGGAAAAAATAATACGGAGTCCCGTTCCTTGGAGCCGTAGCCACTGCCTTTCTTTTAAATGTATTTGATTAATTTTTGTGGCTTTTTTTTTCTTCCTTCAAATTGATATTAGTAAATTGTCCTTCCTCGATCCTATTTGGCCAAAATTTTTGCTTCTTACTTAGACAACTTTCTTTTCTTATGACTTGCCTGACTGACTTAATCCATGAACTCCTTGCGGAGCAAAGGTCCTCTGCAACCACTCTCCAGCGCACTCTGTTTTGGAAGGTCTTTTTCAGTTTCCCCCATATCTGGTTGCAACTTTTCATCACTTGTTCGCAAGACCTTCTCCAAGTGGTCTTTTGGCTGCCAACCTTTCTCTGGCCTTTTGGAATTCCACTGGAGAGCCATTTTCGTAATGTCTTCTGGAGGCTTCCTGAGTGAGTGGCAAATCCATCCCCATTTTCTTCTTCTGGATACTTGAAGACATTGCCGTTTTAAGTTTCATCGTAGGCCCTAGGCACTTTCAAAGTCGTAGGCCCTCACCGACTTCTTCTTAAATAAGTTTCAAGAATGCCTCCGGGCTTGGCGGGGGCCCTGCAATTTACTTGATCTAATAAATAGTAATAGTTGTTATTGTAAAAGAAAATTAAAAGAGGGGCCTCACAAGCATACTTTAAATTGGGACCCGTAATTCGTAAGGCCGACCCTGTTTCGCTAGATGGTATCAGACATGGCAAGTTCACAATGAACGGTTGAGACTTTTTCACTTCTTATAACATATTGTACACATTTTAAAATGTAAATTGTTCATTTTTCAAAATTGTAAAGACTAAAAATAGCTCCAAGGGAGTTAACTTTTATATACTAGTACACTGTATATTGAAATTTACATAAAGTACGCCATATTCATATTTAAGACATCATCAATTTATTTCATTAATCGGGAAATTAAAAGTTTCGCCAAAATATCATTGAAACTGACTATAACGTATTTCAATGTGTTTAAATTGTACAAACAAATCATAATAGTTATATGTCATGTGAATGACATTCTTGGCGCCAGGTCCGTTTTAAGGTCATCGTAGGCCCTCCCCGATTTCATTGTTAATATTTCTCAAGTATGCACCATCACTTCTTTGCGATTTGAAATCTAAATAAACTTTCCGCATTGTTTATTATTCTATGCAGACTCTATGCAGTGATGAAGTAGTAATTCTGGTGTTACATCATGCGCTTCGCAATCGTTGTTTATTGTTAATCGTGTGCTTCTTTTTTTCTTACAAAATTTTAAAAATTAACGAAAGTACTTTTAAATAACCATGTCTGATGGATACACGAGGAAACACGAGAGTGGATTTGAGAAGCGGAAGAAAAAGGAGGAGAAAGAGAAAGCATTAAAACAAATTTGGGGTTCGTTGCTGCAGTTTATGAGCCGAGACACTGATTTCATTACTGGTAAACTAGTAATACTAGCGATAATGACATTTCATTTACTTCTTCGGCCACAATGTACACCAACAATACCACAATACCAGAAATAATGTTGGCGGACTGTGATGAAAAAAGTGAAACAACCAAAACAAGTGTTACAAAGGAAAAGGTATCTGCAAATTTTGTTATGGGACATGCTGAATCTGCTGTGTTTGATTTGTCTACACTATACAGACTCAGACTGTATATTAGGGTCTGTAGGAGATGCAAGTTTGAAGCATGAGCTGCATGACAAAGAATACAGTTATTCAAGGGATTCATCTGATTGGGAGATAACTGCACATCTAAGAAGTTATGCTGAACATCTTCCTTCACAAAATTTGGTAGACAATAAAGGGTAGACAATCAGGTGACAAGATCAGATATGCACGCATTCAATATTTTGCTTGAACTTTAACAAATGGTGAAATTGTCACGCGAGACGGGCTCTATTCTCCTTCAACGAGTGAAGTGTTTTGTTATGTGTGCAAGCTGTTTGACTACAACACGATGGTAAATACCTTTCCGATCTGTTGGTGAGTACTCTCAGACTTCATGGTATAGATCACAGTCCTATGACAATGCGAGTAATATGAGTGGAATTTATTCTGGAGTACAAGATAGATTTAGAGAGATTAATAAAATAGAGGAGTGGGTGCCATGCGCTGGACACAGCTTAAATTTGGTAGGCTCATCTGTTGTGGAGAGCTGTTCAGCTGCAGTCAACTATTTTGCTATTGTTCAGTTGGTCTACACATTTTTTCCCTTTCTCCGCAGGGATGGTTAAAATTGACAGAGTGCCTGAAAGAAAAAAAAAACTTTATGTTGCAAGGGCTATCAGCTACTAGATCTTTTTATGCAAATTATATGGAAATTCGACAAGGGTTGTCTAATGGTGCTACAAGCGAACGGCAACCACCAGCATCTGTGCATGAAGCCAAATCACTCATAAAGAAGTTGGACCATTTCAAGACAACGTTAATGTGTTTGATTTGGGAAGACTTGTTCCAAAATAATTGATATTGTCAGCAAAGCTCTAGAGGAGCCTGGAATTGAGTTAACGACCATCATCAACTAGTATGACAGTCTTGTTCTTAACTTTCAGGATACACGCGATACATTTGAAATGTACGATGGTATAGCAAAACAGCTCGCACAAACGGACTATAAAGAATGTAGACAACGAAAACGACACCGATTTCATGATGAAGTTGTGGATGATAATGATCCGGTTTTAGGTATGAGTACTATTGACAAATTCTGCACTCAGTCTTTTTATGCTATCATAGATAGACTTATTACTGAGATGGGAAAGCGGCAAGCAGCCTACACAACACTACATGAAAGGTTCATCTTTCTTCTGGACAGATCTCTGTCAACTGATCAAACAGTTTCGAAAGCCAAGTCACTAATTGAGATGTACCATCAGATCTGGAAGAGGCATTTACAAATGCATTTATTTTGTGCTCACGGATGTTTGCTGACAAAAAAACTGTAGCTGAAATGCTTACACCAGAAATACAGAATAGGTTGGTGACAAGTTTCCCAAAATGTAAATATTGCTTTCCGGATCTATCTTTTAATTTTTGGAACAAGTGCTGAAGAGGAACATTCCTTTACTAAACTCAAATTGATATAAACGTATCTTCGGTCAAAAATGGGACAAACACGACTTTCATACCTGGCATTACTTTCAATTGAAAAGGATTTGATGAGGGAAATACGTTTGAGGACGTCATATGTGACTTTGCTAAAACAAAGAGCCGAAAAGTTAAAATACTGTAATTTACAGATCTACAGCACTGCAGCTTGACTTGCCAAGTTGATCATCTCACACGGTTATATATAGTTACTTCAATACAAACATCATTAAATTTTACTGGCATTCTTAACTTGTTTTCACTTTATGTTCTGGCTTTCGTATTCCCTTGAAAAGTCCGTAGGCCTTAGGCACAGTGCCTAATGTGCCTAGTTGATAACGCGGCCCTGCTTGTAGGTCTATGGGGCCTTGCTTTGTCACCTGACAGATATCTTCGTTCCTGAATTTTTCTAGTTGCCTTATCTTTAAGATATTCCTGAACGTCTTTTTATATGGCTCACTGTTCACTATTTTTTTTAGAGCATTTTCGAAAAAAATGCTCTATTATCCCCGTTTTGTCTGTCTGTCTGTCTGTCTGTCTATCATCACCCTAGATCTCAGCAACCATAAGTCCTAGACCCATGTTGTATATATCATTTTGTAGGTCTTGGCCTGCCATGTGTGCAGCAAAAGTCCATTTCGCGATAGGACCTCTGAGGGCCGAAAAAGGGGGCGTATTAAGTACGTTTTTTGTACTATATAAGCTATATTAACAAACGAGCGCCCTATATCTCAGCAACCATAAGTCCTAGACCCATGATGTATATCATTTTGTAGGTCTTGGCCTGCCATGTGTACATCAAAAGTCCATTTCGCGATCTGACCTCTGAGGGCCGAATAAAAGGGCTTGTTAGGTTCCATTTTTTAAACTATATAAGCTATATTAACAAAGGAGCGTACAAAGGGGCGTAACTCATTATTTATTTTTGTAACAGTTATTCAACATGATTACTTCCCTTATAACATGAAAATGCTATAACACGTCCCGTGTCCAGGCTTAGATTGCTTGTTTTATTAAATACTCATTGATCTGTTTCATGTACAAAATGTCCCATCCAAAGTAATATAATTAAAACCAGTCCTTTTTTGTAACAAAATAGGTGCCGGTACTCAGTGATAATATGACTAACTTTTAACTACCATTTCGCACCTATTTTAATTCTTATTGCGCGCAATTTTAAAATAATTCAATTATAACAAATTAATAAAACAATAAATTAATAATAAACGTTAATATACAAGAAAAGTAATAGTTTTTTTTCCCAACATTGAAAAAGGTGTCGGTACGCTGTACCTGTGCGAACCGGCACAAAAAAGCACTATTTTAAACTAAATAAAAAAAGTAGCAATCACAGATTATATAATATCTAATCTGTGGTAGTGGTCGTCTGCTAACGATAAACTAAAAATCTTCCTCCAGATAAACTGAAACAAATTCATTGGTTTCTTGGAAAACACTTGATAAAATGACGGTACCCCAGTTTTTCTGGGATCAAGGAAGTACTTGAATTTTATTTTAATCAAATAACATAGAACAAACTAAAAAAATAAAAACAAATATCTGCACTTTATTTAGATAAAACAGTATACTAACGATGAAGTGCATACGTATAAAAAAACTTTTTTTTCAGTTTTATGAAGAAAATATAAACAGTACAGATATATGATCATAGTTAACGTTCTAGCTGTATTTAATCAAAGTATAAATCTAGCTTTAGTATGCTAATAAATGTATAGTTTAATGGTTTTTTTTTTCAATTTGCACAGGTAAATTCTCCTTTATTTATCATTGACGTTTAGATTATAATATTTTTCTACAGAGTGTCAGCCATTTACGTATGGGCGTGGCCATGAATGTAGTCACCCATGCTCTTGTATTCAGGACAATACTTTACACTGTGACAGTACCACGGGGAGGTGTGTCTGTAAAGAGGGCTGGACCTCGGCCACTTGCTCTGTGGACATCAATGAATGCTCTGACCCCAACACCTGCGCTGACCTGTATGCCACCTGTCACAATGTCAACGGCACCTACGACTGTGTCTGCAGGCCCGGCCTCGTAAAGTCTCTCTCTGGCCAATGCCAAGGTAATGACGTTGTAAATAGCTAGCTTTGTAAAGTCTCTATCTTGCTCTAGTGTAAATCGCGTTAGCTGCGAACTAGAGAAACAAAATTCCGTTTTCATGCCAATGGGGGCCCTAGACACATACTTAGTGATATTTGTGGGCCCTAAGCACAGACTTAGTGATGTTTGTGGGCCCTAAGCACAGACTTAGTGATGTTTGTGGGCCCTAGACACAGACTTAGTGATGTTTGTGGGCCCTAGACACAGACTTAGTGATGTTTGTGGGCACTAGACGCAGACTTAGTGATGTTTGTGGGCCCTAGACACAGACTTAGTGATGTTTGTGGGCCCTAGACACAGACTTAGTGATGTTTGTGGGCCCTAGACACAGACTTAGTGATGTTTGTGGGCCCTAGACAAAGACTTAGTGATGTTTGTGGGCCCTAAGCACAGACTTAGTGAAGCAAGATAGCATCAGATTCGACAGGAATCAGTATTAAAAATGAGTAGTAGAGCCATTTTTAGGTACAGGAAAATAAGACAAATTACATGGGCTCCCATTGCCAAAGGGCTCTCTATTAATCAAATCTATTGCTATGGGCCCCACCCCCTAGGAGTCTGTCTTTTTTCTATCCTTAAGAACAATGATTTTAGTTTTATCATGTTAAGTTCATTGCTATGTGAAGCAAACAAAATTAGACATTTGTCACAGATGAAGGACATGTAGTTTTAATGGAATTAGAAAAAAAATAGATTGATCTAAATAAGAACGTATGAAGGAACTGTTGTATGGTATTGTCTTTTCTCATAACTCAAAGACAAAAAAAAAAAAAAGAAAAACAACAACAGTGGCAGTTTGGTAGATTGCTCAACTGCTAACCGAAAGGTCTCGAGTTCGGTCAGTATCGGGACTTTTCTCTAGTCCAATCGATGTCCCCCAAGTCCACCCAGCTTACTGAATGGGTACCCGACATTTGTTTGGGAAAAAGTAAAGGCGACTGGACATTTTGCTGGCAACACAATCCCATGATATAACCATGGCTATAGCAACATGTGGCTGTCGTTTGATATTTAAAGCCAGATCTGTTACGTCCGGTTGGGAGGGAATGGGTATGCCATTTTTTTGTCTACACCTGTGTGTGTATGTGTGTGTCTGTCTGTGTTGTACGGAGAGTGAGAAGAAAGTCATTTTTCTGTTTACCTTCAGACTAGCAATTTGTGATAGAATTATTATTTGAATTGTGAGTTTTGAATGAGACAAAATATTAGTGACCTAGTTTCCACTATTTTACCGGAGGAAAAAGATTTTTTCAAAATCACTATGCAGCTTGATAAACAAGTCATTCTTATTGATAAACAACCTAGGCGTCTGCCTATCCCCCCCCAAATAAAAATATACCTAGATCCCACAATTTACATTTATCCAGGGCCCCAAGAATTTCCGTTACCTATGGTGCACACATGCTCCTTTGACTGGGGCCCCCTAATGTACATGTGTCCATGGCCCCCACATGTACCTTTATCTCTTGCCCCAAAATTACCCTTGCTTAGAGATCCCAGATGTACTTTGCAAAGAACCCCCAAAAGCGGCAAGAATCTGTTTAGAATTCTGAAAGGCTCCCTATTGGAACTTTTATTTTGCTTTACCTAAAATGTCCAGGATGTGGTTAAAGGGCCACGTTTGACAAAGATTGTTTGGAGCCCAAGATCTCAAGCCGCGAAATTGTTTGACAATGTTTTTGTCTAGGGTGCCTAAATGTCCTTAAGCATGGCTCCTTTAGGGTAACTTGTCTAGAGCGCACAAATGTTCCTTTATCTAGAGCCCAAAACAATATTTATTCATGAGAGCCATTAGGGACGTGCTTATGTATTATTTAGCCTTAGGCTAGGGTATTTTTGGGGGCTCAAGGCAACTGGGTACAATTTTTAATTCGCTTTTAATGTGTGTGTGAAGTCCCTGTAAGGATGAGAGGATAATCTTTTAGATCCTGTAAACCCACTAATGGGACGGTTTTTACATTTATCCCCACCATAGCCGAAAGTGCAATGACCATGGAGGCACCACGGGAGATATATGGGAGACACGACCTGAAATATCCATTGGTCCTCACCGAAGATCGAACAAGGTACCTTCAGGTCGACAGTCGAACGCTTTACTACACGACCATCCGTCCCCCCTTTTAATGTGGCGCACGGCTATTATCTTTTACCGCACATTGCCTTCAGAACGTAAGCACAGTGCTAACCACACAATCCCTTTATATGTCGAGGTTACAGAAACAGGTGAATTCTACACTTCATCTGCCCCTATGGTCTTTTAGGGTTAAGGGAACTTTACTTTACTTTTATACTTATGATATTATTAATCATAGGTTATCAAAACTGTACCCAGAAACAATGCGCACATACTTGTGGAGTGATCTCGGAACATCCTAGACATGAAAAGTGTTACTGTCCTAAAGGAATGATTCCAGATCCCACCAATGAAAATTCTTGCGTTGGTAAGATATTACGTAGGCTATCATATACTTCTCGTTTTTGCACAGCAAGGTTAAGCTCATAGACAATATTTTTAAAAATATCTTTATTGATTTAAATGTTTGCCTTTCATATATTTTTTTTCTCTTTAAAATAATGTCAGTTTCATAGAGCAGACACTATACTAAGCCAAGACATTAGCTTTGCTTTATTGAATACAAGCCACTTGTGACGAACCATTTGGAATTAGAAAGTAATGTCTATGAAGAGACATAAATTATTAACTTTACATTGCTTAATGAACAAAGGTAAAACAAACAACAACAAAAATAAAACAAACAAAATGTTCCTAAGAGAGCCTCAATGAACTGAGCGAGTAAACACCCGTATAATTATATATATATATATATATATATATATATATATATATATATATATATATATACAGTCGATTCCGCTTAATTGGGACACATCGGGACCGAGGCTTTTTGTCCCAATTAAGCGGCTGTCCCAATTAAACATACCAATTTACTATTGGCTTTTTGGTTTGATTCCTTTGAGATTTGTCCCAAATAAGCGGCTGTCCCAATTAAGCGGTGTCCCAATTAAGCGGAATCCACTGTATATATACATGTATATATATATATATATATATATATATATATATATGTATGTATATATTACAGAATACACTTTTCAGCTTTTCAGTTTACAAAATGTTTGTACAAATAATCTTTATTTCTGTGACTTTAAATTTCTCAGAGTGTCCACCATGGACATACGGTGACAACTGCTCGCATACAGTGAACTGTAATAGAAACAATACTGCCCACTACGACAGGGTGACTGGTCTGTGCTCCTGCTATTCTAACTGGACATCACCAGACTGCAGTGAGGACGTCAATGAATGCCAGTTTGAGAGGTCACCATGCTCCGGAGTAGGTCAGACATGTCATAACACTCATGGATCGTTCTTGTGTTACTGTCGTCCAGGTTTTGAAAGCTACAATGAAACAGATTGTAAAGGTGATGTGTTTACGGTCTTTACCTTGTGTTCCTGTAAGATTCAATTCAACCTATTTTAGACAACTTGGATTAGACAATACACAGTCTTCAATAATTGCTACTTTTAGATTCTAACAGTAAATTTATTTAAATAAAAATATTACCGTAACTCACCTTAACTGTACGTTGGAACCAACTGGGCTCCTCTAGTCACACAAGTCATTTTGAACCAGATTTCTGTATTCGTTTGGACCATAAGATTTTGACTACTGAGATTGCTCGGGTTACAATTTGACTCGCCCCTGCATGTATCTTTATTAAATAACCTCACCGTTCAAAGGGGACATATTTATTTGATATATTATAACTATAAAGTGAAAAGTTCCATTAGCCCTCAAGGACCATCGGGGCAGATGAAATGTAGAATTCATCTGTTTCTATAACATCGGCATATGAAGGGATTGTGTGGTTAGCACAACGCTCACCCAACTTAAGTCAGGTACCCATTTAAAGCTGGGTGGATTTGTGGGACCTCTTTGCACCAAATAACACCTAGAAAAATTCCTATGGTTCTCACCGAGGATCGAACCCAGGACTCTCAGGTCGACAGTCAAGTATCTACACCATTCGGCCATCCGTCCCATAACTATAAAGTTTATTACTTAAAATCCATGTATGGATGTGATATTTATGGCTCTTTTGTGTACTGACCGTATAGTCCAGTCCTATAAAAATAAACCCAATCACAAACATTAATGAACTGCAGAAGTCATTGAACCGCCTAGTCCGTAGGTCGATCGATTCTACAGAAAGAGTAGTTGATACACATCGCATATAGAGAGCTTTTATTTTATTTGTTAAGTACCTGAAAGGATGAATATGCATCAACTATGCGGGGAGCGATGAGAGAAACAGGTCTCTGAAGATGAGATGTTTATCTTTTAGATAATATAAACCACTTTTGGACTATTTTTGTACACCCCTTCTTTTCTGCCCACCATAACCGTTAGGGCATTGGTCATGGAGCCAACGCGGGAGACATGAAGGGAACTTTCAATATGACCTGATGGCTCTAAATGGAGATCGAACCCTGGAGCTTCAGGTCGACAGTCGAATGCTTTACGGCGGGTGAATATAATTGCTGGGATTCGAACCCATAAAACTGAATGCAGATCGAGCTCGCAACCAAAGCGTCACCGATTCACCTGTTATAAATTTATAACAGCTTCCATCTGATAATAGGACAAACACTATTATTGTATTACTAGCTGTACCCTGCAAAACCTTTGCATAGAGTTATATCCCCATAGGCTTGATCGGTAGGCTAGGTTATTTTTTGGTTTCGGGCAGATCCGATTATTTCATGATTGTATTTTAAACTGGAATAGTGTTGTATTAACTCTTTACTTTCGATTTAACGCAGAGCCCAAATGGCTTTTATATAAATTATTAAAAACCGGTGGTCTGTATAGTCTTAATGCGAAGATCTTTACTTTTTTTAAATTAAAGAATATACTGCACACAATTTTTAGAAAAAAATAATGATTTGTAAATCAAAGATAATTTATACGATTTTTTTTTATATTTTTAAGTATGCTATTGTCTCAGCGCTACTTATATTTGATTGGCAAGTGTCATATCTTAACAGCCTGTGGTCAGATACTGTCCAGACCTGCCGGAGACTTCAGTTCATCAAATGTTTTTGTGTACAACAGACCTGTCAATGCGTCAGAATGTTCCTGGACAATAAGTGTCAGGGAGAAAAATATCATTGCATTGAGGTAAATAGATTTATTTTGTTTAAAAAAAAATATAAATAAAAATAAAAATGTAAATAAAAATATAAATAAAAATATAAATAAAAATAAAAATATAAATAAAGATACAAATAAATCTTAAGTTTAGAAAAAATACAAATAAAATGCAAAATAAAAATATTTATTGTTATTTTTTTTTTTAAAAGTTGGTTAACAAGAACTTAACAGGCATTGATAAAATAAAATTGTTTTAGATGAACTTGGTATCATTGGGAGTAAAAAGGCCAGCATGCTGCAAATAAAATGTTTAGGGGCTGTCCGTTAATTACGTCAACGAAATAGAGGGGAGGGGGGGGTCAGAAAATTTGACGTCAACAATGTTACATTTTTTTTTATTTAATATAATTACTTAATTAATAGGAAAATTAAGCAGCGTTTGAAGTCATGTGTTACACACTTGCTTAACATTTAGTATTTTAATTAAACTAACTATATTCCTACTAATTTTGCCACATAAACATTTTGGGAGCAACCTTTTGGGGGGGGGGGGGGTAATCAAATGTTGACGTAATTTTATAGGGGGGGGTCTCTGGAAGTTTGACATGTTGTTGACAATGGGGAGGGGGGAGGTAAAAATCGCCAAAAATTTGTTGACATAAATAATGGACAACCCCTTACCGGTGATTAGTATGGAAAGTAAAGAAGGTCAAGCTCTGTGCTAGTCAGCATTCCATTAGTAGGCACATGCCATCTCTACTACAGGGATACAGTCAGAAATTCTGGTGCCCTAGATATACGTTACAACGGGAGCCCCATGTGGCAATTTCCCCTCCCCCCCATTTGGCAACTAAGCAAATAAAGAAAATTGAGGAGCGACCGCCCCCACCTTCCCTAGGCTAGGAGCCTCTGACAAATGTTTAGGCTATGGGGCCTCTGACAACTGTTCAGGCTAGGGGCCTCTGACAACTGTTCAGGCTAGGGGCCCCTGACAAGTGTTCAGGCTATGGGCACCTGACAACTGTTCAGGCTAGGGGCCTCTGACAACTGTTCAGGCTAGGGGGCCCCTGACAAATGTTCAGGTTACCTCACTTACGTCGGCCCTGAGTACAACAAACTGGAAAAAAGGGGAAATCTTTACCTACACATTAACATTTAAATTAGTAAAAAAAATTTCTTTGAATGCTAAATTCACACAAACACTACCATCAATGTAAGTTTTCAGAGGTTGGGTCAAACCCATGAAGATGGTCGTTATGGAAGTCTGGCTGTCTACGATGGACTAAACTCCAGTGCGCCACTTATAGGTACTTACAGCTGGCTGTTGCCAGGGCTGGTCATTTCATCCAAGAACAGCCTTCACATTGTACGCTATAGCTCTAGTCAGTATAGCCATGGTTACAACATCATTGGGTTTAAAGCCACATACATATCTTATGGTAAGGCGAATACAGTATATTGTTATTAGTGGAATTCAAAATCTATCTATCTATCTATCTATCTATCTATCTATCTATCTATCTATCTATCTATCTATCTATCTATCTATCTATCTATCTATCTATCTATCTATCTATCTACCTACCTACCTACCTACCTACCTACCTACCTACCTACCTACCTACCTACCTATCTATCTATCTATCTATCTATCTATCTATCTATCTATCTATCTATCTATCTATCTATCTATCTATCTATCTATCTATCTATCTATCTATCTATCTATCTATCTATCTATCTATCTATCTATCTATCTATCTATCTATTTATCTATTTATCTATACATCTATACATCTATCTATACATCTATCTATACATCTATCTAAACATTTGTCTGTCTATCTATTTGGCTGTTTCTCCGCCCGCCCGCCTATCTGTCTATCTACTAACTGTTGTGTTTTAATCCTCAAAAAATCAACATTTGTAAAGTTTGTTTTCCCATATTTTCAGAATGTCCAGACTATCACTATGGTCCAAACTGTAACTGTGTGTGCAATTGTGTTAAAAATAATTCTGCATCATGTGACCATCACTATGGTTTTTGTAGTTGTCTCCCTGGGTGGACTGGTCATGACTGTTCAGTGGACAGAAACGAATGCTCTGAAAATGAAGCGACATGCCCTGAATACAGTGATTGCAAAAATGTCCAAGGAAGTTATGAATGCGTCTGTAAAGCTGGACTTGTGATGAATCACCAGAACATTTGCATCTGTTAGTAAAACTATTTCATTTTCGTATTCAGACTTCGGCTATTTAATTATTAATTGTTAATATAATATCTACGAAAATGAAACGACAACAACGATTTGCTTATATTTTAATAGCGGAACTTAAGACTGGATGCCAGCAAAAACATTGTTCTCATGTGTGTGTAGTCCTACCTGTATCAACCAATCAATTTTCGGAACAGTGCTATTGTCCGCTGGGAATGAAACTAGAAGGAGATAGATGTGTAGGTAGGATCACTACTTTCATTTTGCTTTATTTCAAATTACAGTTAACATTTTTATACATTACAAAACTTTATTCTAAAGTAAAAAAAAACCTAACCCTCCATTGGCCCATTTTTCATATTCGTATTCTAAGCGATATTTGTACACTGCTGAACATGTAACTTTCGTATTCTAAGCGATATTTGTACACTGCTGAACATGTAACTTTCGTATTCTGAGCGATATTTATACACTGCTGAACATGTAACTTTCTCAACGTTTTGTTTTTAAAATATGTTATACTTTTTTTAAAGAAAGAAAAAAGAATATTCTCCCATATCTTCCATACATAAAAAATTCTTTAAATGTCTATAAAGTTGGATAATATATTATTATTTTACTTTTTAGAATAATCAGAATGTTTAATGCACAAAATATTTTACAGCACTTCGATAAACTTTGTTTACTGTTACACTATGGTGCACTGTATAATTAGTATAGTATAGGCTATACAGTATTATATACAACTATTACCAATAATTAAAATTTAATATTTTATTATTTTCTGTTGTATGTCTGAACATAGCATGTCAGAACTGGACTTATGGCTCAGATTGCCTAAGACAATGTTCATGTTCCTTCAATACAACTTCAGTGTGTCATTCCGTCAACGGAAGTTGTCAGTGTATGCCAGGTTGGACAGGTCCTGACTGTTCAACTGACATCAACGAGTGTGATTCACCTGAAATATGCCCCTTATATTCCACTTGCCATAACCTCCCTGGCACCTATACTTGTTCTTGTCAGAAGAAGAATGGTTACGTAAACAAAGGATCCCAGGCATGTCGGCTGACAGGTATGGAAGAAAACAATCTTAATTTTCATTTGGCTTTAAATTATTTTATTGTTTTAAGCTTTTTTTTTTAAATTAGATCATTTCAGCAGATAACCTTAATTATAGTGAGATTCAAAAGTGAAAACAAAAAAAGTAAAGATTCCTTTAACAGTCTATGAATTATTTATTTTTCATACAAGTCTCTGAAAGGATGAGATGTTTATAAATCACTAATGGGATGGATTTTGGCTGTGCCCTTCTTTCATTCCCACCATAGCAGACAGTGCAATGACCACGGAGGCACTACAGGAGAATTGTGTTAGTGACTGGGACTCACCTGAATTTGAACCCATAATGCACAGATTCGGTTTGATACCGAAGTGCAACCCAGCCACACAAAAAAAAATTGCCACCCTAAATGAAACAATTTTTAGGTTTGCTGTAGTTCCCATCTCTCACATCCACCACAACAGAGAATGTTATGGCCTTGGAGACATAGAAGGACCTTTCACCATTACCTGATTAATGCCCTTGGCTCTCTCCAGTGACCGAACCTGGATCTCTCAGTTTGACAGTTGAATGCTTTAACTCACAATTATCTGCCCCCTCCCTCCCCCAGTCCATGAATTAGAGTTAGCTGATTCTAGGAATCATGGATTAAAGTGAAGAATAAATGCTTTTAATTAACTTAAAATATATTCAATTTAAAATTAAGTTTTTAATGTTTTAATAGATATAGCACTGTAAAATCACAAAGAGAAGCACACTGAATTTTCTTTTAGAAACAAAAAACTTAATTATTCCTTCAAACAGAAAGAGCAATTTTTTTCAAACCGAAGATCTATTATTTTTGTAACTTTTAAGATGACTTAAAATATTTCAGATTGTCACTATCAGCTGAACAATTCATCTGGGTATATCACAAGTCCATGGTATCCATATCTCTACTATAACAATGCTAACTGTACCTGGACAATATTTGCACCAAAAGGTCATGTGATATCTTTGATGTAAGAAATAATAATTAGCTCAGTACCATATTATTTAAAATTAGAAAACCTTTTTCACAAATAATTATTTAAACATATTTGATTTTTTAAAGTCTATGTAACTAAATAACAAATTAATTAACGTATATATGATGATAACTTTTATTTCAGAATAGAAGATTTTCAGTTAGAAAGCCAGACATGGTGTGCAAATGATCATATTTCTATTTATGATGGTAGTACCATCAATGCAAATATAATTGGTAAATACTGTCAACCAAATGTGCCAAAGCTCATCCGATCGAGAAATAATGAGATGCTAATTCAATTTAGATCAGATGCTCACAAATCTTTTAGAGGTTTCAACATAAGTTACATATCTCATAGTAAGTAATATGTTGAGTCGCATATATTTCTTCACGTTTTTTTTTATTCCAAACGGTAAGTTGCTAGAAATAATTCTCAAAAACATGTCCAAAAAAAAACACAGACCACCTTTAAAAAGGAGAAATACTGACAAGTTTCAGCTGGTCCAAGATATGTGACATGCCCCATTGGACGTTTAAAATTTGTCTCTTTTGCTCAGGAGAAAATTTGTCTAGTATGGAAGGGAATACATGAAATATATGATTATGTTAACATAAAGTTTGTCTTCTTAATTTGAAGCCAGACTTTTTAGGTATTTAGAGTAAATATTTAAAAGCAAAATTGGTCTTTAATTCTTTTGGTTTAACCATATGTTTAATTAGAATCATGGAGAGGATTCTTTTTCCTTGTTTCTTTATAAAAATAATATTAATATTTTTTTGTAAAAAAAAATAGATATTTTAAAGCTACAAATGTTTTTATATATTGCATACAACTTTTTCCCCCTTACAGCCTGTGATTATTTTACTTATGGTGAAACATGCTCTATACCCTGTGAGTGTGTCCGTAACAATAGCCAGTTTTGTGACAGTGTCAATGGTCATTGCATCTGCCAGACTGGTTGGCATGGTGACAGATGTGAAGTAGATGTGAATGAATGCCTTAATGTCCATTTATGTCCACACAACATGGAGTGCCGCAATGATTTTGGAAGTTTCTCCTGTATCTGTCGTTCAGGATTTCAAATAAACATCACCACCGGACAGTGTGTTGGTAATGCTTCATATTTTATTCATGTTTATTTTCTGTAGTGTGTTCATGATTTACTTAATCATATGTTTCCTTGGGTGTTTTGTGATATGATACAGAAAGATTATTATTCAAAAACATGTGACATTTTGACCTAATCTATTGTACACCACTGGTTAAATCAATAACTATGTACATGATGTAGTACATGCACAACTTTCACCACTATCAGTCTGGATTTCTTAAAATGCACCTGACATAATCTAGAGGAAAAAAATGCGTAGCAGTGGAATCATCTATTTAATCATTTATTTTTAAAAAGGAAATTTCACTACTGAAAGTTTTTTTTTTTTTTTTTTTAGCTTTTTTTATATAATTGATTTATCAGTAATCCAATACTTGTCATTTTTTTCAAAGAATATAACAACTGTACAACCAAAAAGTGTTCACATTCCTGCGTTGCCCACTATGGACAAGATATGTGTACTTGTCCTGATGAGCTGGAGCTTAGCTCTGATGGAGTCACTTGTGTTGGTAAGATTCCTTTTTTTTAAGCTTAGTATAATGCATTTTACAAGTATTAATTATTAGTGCTACTTATACATATATAAGCAAGACTAGAAAGTGAAATTTACAGTACATATTCATAATTTCAAGTCTTGTATGCTAAATTACAATGTGTGTCAGTTGATCTGTAAATTATTTATTTCAGTACCGTATTATCCATATGGCTACATGTTTGGAGATGATATACTAAGCTCAGACAATAAAGAATTAGCATTACATAACAATACTATCTTTGTTAGTAGACCAATTTATCTGACAAGTGGTGTTCCATTTGGCTCGTCTGAGCTCCTGCAAACTGTAGCTTATGTAAGTTGCCAAAAATTAAATTTTATACTTGTACTTTATGTAAAAAAAATTAAAAACAAACACAATCCTGTTCATTATAAATATTTTGAAATATAAATCATTATATGTATAAATAATTTCCCATTACGTTTGGAACTTCTTTGAAATATTTATCTAAATATACTTTACAAATGAAAGACTAATTGAAAGTTATGTTTATTTCTTTAAAACAATATTTTTTTTCCAAATAAGAAAGAGTTTAAAACAATAAAAGAATGAATAATAAACTTTAATTATTTTTTGATATTCTTTCAACAAAGGTTATGACAAGTGGTGCTATTATTTTGGGTGCAAGGGGATTCAACAATGTTTCTTCAAGCCCAAATCTTCACTTGGCCTTTTCACAGAATTTGTTTATGATAGCTCCATATTGGGCAGACATCAACCCATATGCAGGTTACAGTTTTTCTCAACATTGGATTTATTAATCTTTTGCAAGCTTTGTAAATTTTATATTTATCTTATGTATATTTCTGTTCAGTATTTCCTTTGACGAGGTATTCATATTTCATAAGCTATAAAAATCTATTACACCTTGTTTAAGCGTATGTAAGGGAAAAGAAAATGTGCATCATATCCATAAAACTAATTTTCAATTTCTTATTGAATAAGAAAACATTTTTGAAATAAGAACAATAGATAATAGCAAGAAAGTTGAATTCTTTAGCAACCCTTTTTTGTTCATACAATGTTTTTTTTTTCAAATATTGAAAGGTTACACAACTTATCATTTGTATGAAAACTGTGGTTATTCCAAGTCTAACACTAACAGTGATGGTCTCTCACCACAGAAAGAAAATGTCATGAAAAGGGCAGCAAGAGAAATCTCTGAGTTCCATGGACTAGATGGATTTAAGCCAAACACTGTTTTAGTTGTCACATGGGTGTCCATGGAGCCTTTAAAGTCAACATCAGATGAGGTAAAATAGTACACTCAGTAGTTACAGGGTTAAATATTAGATATATCAGTTAGGTAAATCTGTAAGCATGGGCGTCGCTATGAATTTTTCCAGGGGGGGGGGCAAAAATTTTCCAGGAGGGAGCAAATAACAACTTTATGACATTTTTTTTTAAATGTAAGGAGGGGGGGGGGAGCAAATGCCTCCCTATTATATGACATTTTTTCAAAATTCGCCCCCCCCTTGCCTCCCCATGAATACGCCCATGTCTGTAAGATGACCAGTAGCTACAGAAGTTGTAATATTAAAGGGTGCTATTTTAGATTAGTTAAGGACTAATTCAGAAATAATAAATTACACCACTATTTAGGAGAAATCTTTTATTTTTTAATCAACTTAGCTCATTTCTGCATTAGTTAATATTGTGCTGATTTTATAGAAACTTGCTATGACCTTACAGACTCTTTGACCTTTACCCTATATTTATGATGCCATGATGGCAGCTGGGTTACTTGACCTAATGAAATAGTAAAAACTTGCGCTTTTATAGCAAAATACTGAGTAGAAAAATAATCTATTATGACATAGAAAAAAAATGTTTTCAACTATTAAAAAAAATCTAAAAGTTCCCCAGCAACCTCAGTAAATGTCAAATAAAACATTAAACATAACAGTTTTGTTTCCATTATTTACCTATACATATATAGATCACTGAAGACAAAACCAACACATTCCAGGCAGTTTTGGTCAGTGGGTGGGTGAAGGAGATCCATCAAGGCCACGAGTCTTTAGCAGGTAAAGAATATATTTTCTTGGAATGACTCGCTCTAAAAACCTAAATATAAAGATTCTTGGTCACAAAACTGTCTTAACTGTATTGTATTGGACCAAATGGCACTCTGCTGTAAAATAATACATAAGGGGTGACACGTTTGCTGTCCTCGTATCCCCGCTACATTTATAGTTAGAATCTAAACATATTTTTTTAAAACTTTTATTTTATTTTCAGAGGAAGAAACTTCTTATGTGATTTTTATCTACCAGAAGGGAAAAATGAATTGGAATATCTCATCAGAGAGAATCATCAACATAGGTTTTATCAGTGATAATATCACACAGTTGCCAACTACTGACAGCCATTTAGTGGGCTTGATAGATTCCGTGAAAGGAAATACTGGTAAAAGTTGTTAAATGAAGGAAACTGAATTTTTTTTTCTTCCAAAGATCAAAAGGAAAAAAACAAATAGCAATGCAGATAGAGCTGTTATATATTTGTACAAGAAAAATAAATAAATCAAGTAATAAAGATTTGATTATTCTTAACTTTGGTTTAAGCACACATTTATTCAGTTCTGTAGAACTAAACTTTCACTTTTTTTGGTCACAGGATACCTGGGAGTATTTTCTTTTAAAGTTGGTCACTCCAGAGGACCTACAGCACTGTGCAACAGATACATATGCAGCAAGCAGTATCTTTTGTCAGACCCAGTGTACACTGATGAAAAAAGACAACTGTATAAATGTCCCTGCACTTTAGGAAGACTGGGAAATCAATGGCAGCTGTTTGAACGAAGAGGAGCGAACCAAGACATTTACTGCTATGCTATCAGTGCAGCAGCCAAAGCAAGATTTTTAAGCAATAACAGAAGAAATAAGGTAGCGGTATTACTTGTTAAACTAAAACATGAAATATGGAAGTGGTATTTCTTATTTAACTAACAGATGTATTTGATGTAAAGAGAAAAGAACAACAACTCTTAAGCAGGAGTTTATCTTTTATAATTTGTGGACCATCATGTAAAATGTTCATTTTTTGTGACCCAATCTATTATGGAAACTATGGAGACAATAAAAGCTCACATAAATATTAATTACATTTAAAAAAAAATTTCCTAAGCCCTAAAGGGCCAACAGGGCAGAATGTAGAATTCCTCTGTTTTGTTACCTTGGTATAAAAAAGGTATTGTGTTGTTAGCACAATGCCCAGCTGCCTTTACTTCCCATATTTCAACATAAGTCAGGTGCCCATTTAAAGTTGGGTGGACTTTTTGGGACTTGAACTAACTTTCACAATGCCCTTGGAGAATTCCCTTGGTTCTCACAAAATATTGACCCAGGACTCTCAGGTTGACAGTCAAACATCAACACTCTGCCTCCCTTCACAAATGCTTCTTTACAATATTAACAGAAGTGGTAAAAATATATTCATACTATTTTCAATAAAATTATTTTTTTTTAATTTTTGGCGGCCCCCATAAAATAAATGTGTTGCTTCACACTTTCTGAGAGCTTTTGTCCTAAGATACTTTCAAGAATTAGTAAATTGACTTGTTTTCACAAACTAAAATTATAATAAATACATATACCAGATGGTAATTTTAGTTGTTTATTACCCATAGATATATTCTCAGATATATAAAAAAGCTTTGTATCTTCCTTGGTTGACTTTTGTCTAGTTGTGTTGCTATAAATGGAACAAAATTGATGGCAGTGACTGGAGAGCATGGGAGGAAAATAAACTACAAGCAGCTTATATCCCATCAGAGTCTGTTTATTCAGGACATGTCCTCATCAATGATCTATGGAGCTGGTCTCATTTCAACAACAGTCAAGCCATGGAGAATGTTATGGCACATGAGATGTGCTGCAAGCATTCCAAAATGAACAAGTGCAGCAAGTTTTATGAGATATTTCCTGACATGGGTTGTACAGAATTTGTGGACTTTGTATCGGGTAAGATTTAAAAAAAAAATATGTTTGCTTGACGATGTGTGAGAACCTTTCAAACTACAAGAAATACTAAAAAATACAATAAAACAGGTATTTATTATATATATATATATACTAGTTGCAAGTACCCGGCTTTGCCCGGGTTTAAAATAAGGTTTTCTGTTTACCTTCTGTTTTCTCCCTACCCCCTCTCTCCCTTCCTCTCTCTCCCTCCCCCTCTCTCCCTTTCCCTCCCTCCCTTTCTCCCTCCCTCCCTCTCCCTCCCTCTCTCCCATCTCTCTCCGTCCCTCTCCCATCTCCCTCTCTCCCCTCTCCCCCTCCTTCTCTCCCCCGTCCATCCTCCCTCCTCCTTCCCTCTCTCTCCCTCCCTGCCCCTCTTTCTGTTTATCTCTTCCTCCCATTTCTCCCAACCTCTCCCTCTCTCCTTCCCTCCCCTCTCTCTCCTTCCCTAACCCCTCTCTCCCTCCTTTCTCCCTCCCTCCCCTTTCCACCTCTCTCTCTCCCTACCCCTCTCCCCCTTCCTCCCTCCCTACCCCTCTCCCCCTTCCTCCCTCCCTCATTCCCTCTCTCTCCCTCCCTGCCCCCTCTTTCTCTTATCTCTTCCTCCCATTTCCACCTCTCTCTCCCTCCCCCTCTCTCCCCCTTCCTCCCTTCGTCATTCCCTCTCTCCCTCCCTGCCCCCCTCACTCTTTATCTCTCTCCCTCCCTCCCTCCCACCCTCTCTCTCCCTCCCTCCCCCTCTCCCTCCCCTCCCTACCCCCTCTCTCCCTCCCTTCCTTTCTCTCTCCCTCTCCCCCTGCTCCCTCTCCCATCTCCCTCTCTCCCCCTCCCTTTCCCCCGTCCATCCCCCTCCCTCCTCTCTCCCCCTCCCTCCCTCCTACCCTCCTTTCCACTCTCTCCCTCCCCCTCTCTCTCCCCCCTCCCTCTCCCTCTCTCTCTCTTTATATATATATATATATATATATATATATACTTATTTTTATGGCTTCACACTTCTTCTAAAATCCTTCTTCATTCCTTTACCTTCCTCAAACTGTACAAATCAGAGAGCATGAAAAAACATCAACAATTCTTTGCATCACAAAGGCACAATACAGCACCAGCGCGCAAGTTCTATTCAATCATAGGGAAATGACGTCACAGAGGAATTTTATTTATGGCGCCGTCGAGATTACTTTAATATAGTAAAATACTAAAATAAAAAAAAAATTAATTACAATTAAACTACCCATCGAGATGAAACGAAACCTGTCCTAAAACCTTCCCCATGTAATTATGTGTATGTGTAACACATTTCACGTTATTTGTTTGTCTGGATCTTGAGTTATAAGGGAACAGACAGACAGACAGACAGACAACAAATGCGTCTTATAAGTATAGAGATTTATATTATATATAATATAATTTAAACAGCTGCAGCTGTGGGTGACCCACATATAATAACATTGGATGGACTGATGTACACAATGAACGGATGGGGTGAATATATTCTGTTGGAGATCAAAGAAGAAAACTTTACTCTGCAGGTATTAACACAGGATGATAAATATAATTAGTTTCAAATTTATAGTAAAATTGACATAATCTATTTATATTGGTTCCTGTATTAGTATTTAACATTTTTAATTTTCATACAGTTATCTATTTTAATATTTATCTAGGCCAGGACTGAGCCAGTTAATTCTGACAAAACAAAGGCACCAAGAGTAACAGTTTTCACAGCTTTCTCAGCTAGAGAAAAAAACATTGCACAGTTTCAAGTTGAATTAGATGAATCCAAAAGAAGTAAAATATATCTTTCATATCACAGTAAATTTTCTTTAGTATTAAACAAAATAACTGCTTTCTTAATGTGGTCATGTGCGAAAATAAATCATTTCTACTCCCTGTAGGAATGATTATATATATCAATGGTGAAGACTTCTCAGAAGAGTTTTACAAAGATCCAGATTTTGTTATCATTCTTGGAAACATGAGACTTGTCAAGGAAATTGAGAATAATAACATTGCTGTATCTGCAACATTCTCTTGTGGTAAAACAGAAGACAATTTACTTTAAAAAAAAAATAATACCCTCTCTCTCACAGTTTAATTGGCACTTAAGATATGTTTATTGTTAATAAGTAACATTTTATTTGAAAAAATGCTTAAAAATAATTATGATTATAACAAACTTCCAATATAAGAGGGTTATTGTTTGATTCAGGCTCACTGTGTCCATTGGATTCTGATTTGGAAACTTTGTTAAGGAAAAATCATGATTTGTTTAATAGTGTTATTCTCTGAACAACGGTGCCAAATGCTAAATGATGATTATTTATTTTCATTTAATCTTAACAGGTGTCTCAATGAAGGTTAGTTTAGCTGTAAGAAATCTGCACATTGGTTTACAAGTAGACAAACTTCACCAGAGTAAAACAGGCGGATTACTTGGAAATTTCAATGGCAACAAAATGGATGAATTTGTTCTTCCCAATGGCATTGTTTTACCTAATAACATGACTGACTTTGAACTTTTTCATAATTTCGCTAAGAAATGTAAGATATTACTCAATTATCATTCAAATATTATGAAACTATTTTTTTTTAAAACTTTACATTAATGATATTAAAGGATGAAATTATTTTTGTTCAGTGATATATATAAATTTTTACCATTTAGGGGAAGTAACTGCTGCTTCATCTGTATTTGAGTATGGTTTGAACAATAGCTTTGATGACTATCAACATCCGAACTTTATACCAATGTTCACATACGAAGCTGATACCCACACACTTGATTTTGCCACCCAGTTGTGTGGGCTTGAAAATGATGCTTGTATTTTTGATTATCTTGCTACAATGGATGTTTCTTTTGCCGAAAGCACCAAAAAAGCAATTCTGAGACAGAGAATGATTGCAGAATATTTAGGTGATATATTATTATATATTTGTAACTTAATATATATATATATATATATATATATATATATTTGTAACTTAATATATATATTTGTAACTTAAAAAAAAAACTCATTTAGTTCAAATAAACGGAAACATAAAACTTTTATCAATTGCAATGATCAATTTGTTTTCTCATTTTTTGACAGATGTACATAAATGGACTAGAAGAGAAACAACTTCTCATAACGAGTGCCCCGTAGAAGTTAATAGAACTGGCAGTGTAGTAGAGAATACATCTGATCATCCTAACATCTTAACATCATCCAGTAATCACTCAAAATATCAGTTACCTATTCAAAATATAGACATTTATCAATGTTCTTTATGATACATTGTATTTGCAAAATATAAAATTTGTTAAACATATTTTTGTTCCTACACTTCGAATGCCAATTAACTGAATGTATTGCACATTTTAATTCATTGTATTAAATATGGGTAATTGAATTTATCTTTCATATTCATGTGTATACTGGCTTCTCTGTTTTAAATCTTAAGAAAACCAGAATGAAAAAAAAAACCTATAATTAAATCAAATGTTTAAATATTTTATTGTTGATTGTGCATTTTGTTTTTTTCAGAAATATTATCTTTGTTAATTTGAGGAAAAAGAAAAAAAGACAACATAAGACTGATACGTTGCAAGTAAATTGTATTCAATTATGTTAAATACAATAAATATATGACATAAAAATAATATTTTTAAGAGATGTATATAACAGTAAAATATAAGATATTAAAGTATGCAACAGACAGGCAAAGTAACATGGGATAAAAAATATAAATGTTTTGAACATTTGGTTAAAGAATAGAATGTTTGAACGTTGGTTAAAGAATAGAAATGTTTTAACATTTGGTTAAAGAATAGAAATGTTTTGAACATTTGGTTAAAGAATAGAAATGTTTTGAACATTGGGTTAAAGAATAGAAATGTTTTGAGCAGTGAAATTTATAGGTCAGTGAATTATGTAAATTAAAAGAACAATGAAATATAGAACAGTCTGCTATAAAACAAAGAATATATATCATACAGAAAGAGCATCACTATTTAAAAATTCCTCTACTAAAAAATTGTCACCATTTGTTTAAACATTGAAACACAATAAAATAATAATACAAATATGGCGGGGTTCAAAGATATCAATTTAACTTGAAGGTGGGCTATCTGAATAATTTATTGTATAAGTCTTGAACAATTTGGTATAGAACCATAACGATAGCTTAAAGTATATCTGTACTAATTTAGGACCACTGATAACTTGATACAAAGAAATTTCATGGTCCTGTTTTGGATTAGAAGACAGTAGTTCTCCTTAACAATTGACACAAAAAGCTATTTCCCCAAATTATAGAAATTCTAAATTATTTGACTCGTACTTCAAACCGTTTTTTCTTGCATGGATGCTCAAAACATAAACCTCAGTGGACGAAACTCAACGTGAAATTTAATTTTGAAGTATCAGAGACCAGACAGAGCCGTGGAACCCAATATTTTAATATCGCTGTTTGAAGCAATGAATACAAATTGAAATTAAACTGAAACACCTCCAATTTGGTGTGAAACATGACCACTCCAAAAACGCTGAGGTGCGAACATTTCATGGGGTGCAAACATTTGGAACGAATTTTTTAAAACTATGAGGCTCAATGACTAAGGCCTATAGTGATATTATCCTGTTATCTATTTAGACGTATAGTGATATGTATTTTATGTATCCCTCTTATTTATTCAGGCGTATAGTAATATGCATCCCTCTTATTTATTTAGGCGTATAGTAATATGCATCTCTCTTATTTATTTAGGCCTATAGTGATATCACTGATATGTATCCTGTTATCTATTTAGACCTATAGTGATATGTATCCCTCTTATTTATTTAGGCCTATAGTGATATCACTGATATGTATCCTATTATCTATTTAGACCTATAGTGATATGTATCCCTCTTATTTATTTAGGCCTATAGTGATATCACTGATATGTATCCTGTTATTTATTTAGGCCTATAGTGATATGTATCCTGTTATCTATTTAGGCATATAGGGATATGTATCCTGTTATCTATTTAGCCGTATAGTAATATGTATCCTGTTATTTATTTAGGCCTATAGTGATATGTATCCCTCTTATTTTAAAAACATAGTATCTTAAGTCTAATTGGTCGTTTCATTATGTGACGTACTTTGATTATGATCATAATTACAAAGTTGGCCTTAAACCAACCCTATAACTTGTTACATTATAACTTGTTACATTATAACTCGTTACATTATAACTTGTTACATTATAACTCGTTACATTATAACTTGTTACATTATAACCTGTTACATTATAACTTGTTACATTATAACTTGTTACATTATAACTTGTTACATTATAACTTGTTACATTATAACTTGTTACATTATAACTCGTTACATTGTAACTCGTTACATTATAACTTGTTACATTATAACTCGTTACATTATAACTTGTTACATTATAACTCGTTACATTATAACATGTTACATTATAACTTGTTACATTATAACTTGTTACATTATAACTCGTTACATTATCACTTGTCAGATTATAACTTGTTACATTATAACTTGTTACATTATAACTTGTTACATTATAACTTGTTACATTATAACTTGTTACATTATAACTTGTTACATTATAACTCGTTACATTATAACTCGTTACATTATAACTTGTTACATTATAACTTGTTACATTATAACTCGTTACATTATAACTCGTTACATTATAACATGTTACATTATAACTTGTTACATTATAACTTGTTACATTATAACTCGTTAAATTATAACTCGTTACATTATAACTTGTTACATTATAACTTGTTACATTATAACTTGTTACATTATAACTTGTTACATTATAACTTGTTACATTATAACTTGTTACATTATAACATATTACATTATAACTCGTTACATTATAACTTGTTACATTATAACTTGTTACATTATAACTTGTTACATTATAACCTGCTAATATGGGTCTCACCCAGTGGCATAACAAGCTTTACTCGCGCCCGGGGAAAAATACCTTTTTAGCGCCCCTCCCCCATTCGAAAACCATAAAATATTGTATGTAAAATATACCATTTCGCGCCCCTATGTGAGTAGCGCCCGGGACATTATGCCCCCTGCTCCCTCCTCACTACGCCAACGCTTGGTAAATAATTGAATAAGTAGGCCTACAGTATCAAATACAATCAGGCATAAATGACCTTTCTTAATTACTAATTAGTGCTATTGCAAGCAGGGCCGCTGCCAGAAATTATGCCCCCCCCCCCCCAATCTACAAACTATCACAATGATGCTCCCCATCCACACTTCCCCCAATTTTTGAGCAAAATAAATAAAGCGGCAGGTTCGTCAAAGTCACGAGGTCCCTGACAAATGTAAAGGTACCACCCCTGGAGGCGCCCTTGATGTAGGTGCTGCAGGCGGTCCCAAAAGGGGGGTGCAACCCAAAACTCATGTTTGGGATCCCATGACCTACTGGGTTATGTCGGGAACAAAAATCTGCTATATAGCCTACTGACTTAGCGATTATCCTGTGAGTGTAATGTTACTCTGTTTACAAGCTTCTGTTAAAAATAATAATAGACATAGAATGAAATAGTCAAAAGTTTATTGTATGAACTAGAGACACTAAAATAATAATAATAATAATAATAATAATTATATATATATATATATATATATATATATATATATATATATATATATATATTTAAAGAAAGATCGTATACATAGAGGCAGCTTTAGGTGAGTAAGAGTCCTAAAGCAATTTGACATTTTATTCCTGGCATAAGTATTTTTTTTCTTTTTGCAATTTTAACTATGATGAAATAATACATTGCATAATACATGTACATTACATCATACATTGCCTCATGTGTAAAAATGTCAATGTCAAATGTGTACTACATGTGACATGATGGAATATTCTCGACAAAAGTTAACAAAATATAAAAGTTCAATTTTATGATTCTGGAATGTAAAATATTATCTTATTTAAATTCTAATGGCACAATATAACTGAAAATCTAGTAACATCACTGGCTGGATTAAGTTAGGATAGAAGTGTTATTTTTACTTTATGCTAGATTTATCATTATACTTAACGCGATAAAAACGATAGTATTACTGACTGTATTTCAGAAAGCTATATATTACTTTCATTAAACTGTGTTTGTAAACGACGTCTACAATTTCCCGAAACCACGTGACTACATGCGCCATTTTTATCGCGTTTACAAATAACTCCCGATTGATCCGAGCAGCTTTAAATTGTATTCATTTACCTAAGCTCCAGACGCTCTACATGGTGGGATCCTGTGCTACTGCTCTGCATGATGGCACCCTGTGCTACTGCTCTGTAAGGTGGCACTCTGTGCTACTGCTCTGCATAGTGGCACCCTGTGCTACTGCTCATTTTTTTACGATCGATCTTAAAACCCGACTAGACGGAGTTCTTTCTGTTATGAAATTTAGAATTATTCATTATTATGTCACCCCTTTATTGAAGTCACACGATGCGGCCCGCACCCCTGCACCCCCTAGTGACGCCACTGATCACATATGTTATTATTATTATTAACACGAACATGATTTGATGAACTGACTGCATTGAATATAAGCTGTTCAGGAAGCAATAATGTCATTACGACTCTGTAAGAAGCAATAATGTTATTACAACTCTGTAAGAAGCAGTAATGGTATTACAACTCTGTAAGAAGCAATAATGTTATTACAACTCTGTAAGAAGCAGTAATGTTATTACAACTCTGTAAGAAGCAGTAATGTTATTACAACTCTGTAAGAAGCAGTAATGTTATTACAACTCTGTAAGAAGCAGTAATGGTATTACAACTCTGTAAGAAGCAATAATGTTATTACAACTCTGTAAGAAGCAGTAATGTTATTACAACTCTGTAAGAAGCAGTAATGGTATTACAACTCTGTAAGAAGCAATAATGTTATTACAACTCTGTAAGAAGCAATAATGTTATTACAACTCTGTAAGAAGCAGTAATGTTATTACAACTCTGTAAGAAGCAGTAATGTTATTACAACTCTGTAAGAAGCAGTAATGGTATTACAACTCTGTAAGAAGCAATAATGGTATTTGTCATGGTATAGTTATTAGTACTACGCACACAGGTGTGTGTGTATCTTTGGAGCTTGGCCAACCAGGTCAACATGTGGTCACGGGGTCATGATTCGAGATGTTTATAGAAAATAAATATGTTGTTTATTATTCTAGATATTTATAGAAAATAAATATGTTGTTTATTTGTAAATTGTATTGACTAAATGAGTGAGAGACAGAGAGATGGGGAATGTTCGAGATGGATGGAAGGAAATTATATAAAGACGATGTTCAGTTGAGAAAAAGGATTGGAAAAGGAGTTGAGGCAATCGAGTCAGTTAAGTTATTTGTGTTCAGAAGTTCAGTTGAGTAAAAGAGAGTATTCGAGTACATATCAGAAGTTTTAGTTGATCAGTTAAGTTCATTGTTAACAAGTATTATTCATTGGATTTATTCTGTTTATTTATATTATTGTGTCGTCAATAAATCATATGAACCATGGACATGAATTGAGTTTTCATTATTAACCAGCTCAAACAATAACGTTCAGTTACAGTATTACAACTCTGTAAGAAGCAATAATGTTATTACAACTCTGTAAAAAGCAGTAATGTTATTACAACTCTGTAAGAAGCAGTAATGTTATTACAACTCTGTAAGAAGCAGTAATGTTATTACAACTCTGTAAGAAGCAGTAATGTTATTACAACTCTGTAAGAAGCAGTAATGTTATTACAACTCTGTAAGAAGCAGTAATGGTATTACAACTCTGTAAGAAGCAGTAATGTTATTACAACTCTGTAAGAAGCAGTAATGTTATTACAACTCTGTAAGAAGCAGTAATGTTATTACAACTCTGTAAGAAGCAATAATGTTATTACAACTCTGTAAGAAGCAATAATGGTATTACAACTCTGTAAGAAGCAATAATGTTATTACAACTCTGTAAGAAACAATAATGTTATTACAACTCTGTAAGAAGCAATAATGTTATTACAATTATGTAAGACCGGGGGAAAATAACTAATAGGACTAGAATTAGGATTTGTGGTCAGATGATGCAAGACTTTATTTATGTATTTATAAAAGTAAAACTCTGTATTACTGTATTTATTGAATTAACACTCTATATTACTAAAATTATGATAGTAAAAATCTACTTAAATGTATTTATAAAATTTATATTCTATAGCCTATTAATATTTTTTTTATAAAGTTTAGATTATTTATTAATATATCTTTAAAAAATTCTATATTAATAGACGTATTTATATAATTTATGTTTTAAATTAATCTATTTAAAAAAAATTACATTCTAGATTAATGCAATTATAAAAAAAAAGTGGTGTAGATACTCGTCTGTCAACCTGAGAGTCCTGGGTTCGATCCTCGGTGAGGCCCAAGGAATTTTTCCAGGGGAAATTTGGTGCAAAGTCGTCCTACAAGTCCACCCAGCTTTAAATGGGTACATGACTTTAAGTTGGGGAAGTAAAGGCGGCTGGGCGTTGTGATAACCACACAATTCCTTCATATGCCGAGGTTATGGAAACAGATGAATTCTACACTTCATCTGCCCCATTTGGCCCGTTAGGGCTAAGAAGGGAAACTTTTCTATATTCTTTCGGAATTTGGTCATTTAAATAAAAGATATACATTTGTTGTAAAAAAATAATCCTTTCCGTACATTCTAACATATTATAAGTTGTTATTATATGGTCTGTAAGTTTGATATTTAAATATGTTATAAGAAGGCATGCATTACCATGTACAGCACGTTCCCCCAAATTCACATCTACAGCGTCGACGTGGCAACCTACAGCTATAACTGCTCTCCAGTTTCCTTTTCCCATTTGCTTTGCTCACAGTGGTGCTTACCCCCCCCCTCACCTTACTCACCAGTAACTTATCTTTCTACCCCCTCCATAACAATGTAACTGCAGCCTCTGCACAGGTCCTTCTAATAGCTGTCGACAAACGAGGAAAAGTATTAGGCGAGGGGAGAACGCTAGTCTAGTTTATTTGTATAGCCACACCCAAATGAGGAAATCTGAAAGAAGTGATTTGATTTTAACATAAAACAAGTTGTGTTTGGTACTGAGGGGGGGGGGGACACAGATGACACTGATTGTGATACTACAAGGCCCACACAAGGTACTTGGTTGTTTTTTTTACTTTTTAAAAAAAAAATCTTGAGGTGAAAATACTTGTGGTGATTAGAATCTGTTTATTTTAACGTTAACAGAGAAAGGTACGCCTGTAAAGTTGATATAACAGCCGATTTATTGGATTAGTGCACTAGCTATCACCTGCCAATAGCTACACAGTCATCTATCTATCTATCTATCTATCTATCTATCTATCTATCTATCTATCTATCTATCTATCTATCTATCTATCTATCTATCTATCTATCTATCTATCTATCTATCTATCTATCTATCTATCTATCTATCTGTCTGTCTGTCTATTATCTATCTATCTATCTATCTATCTATCTATCTATCTATCTATCTATCTATCTATCTATCTATCTATCTATCTATCTATCTATCTATCTATCTATCTATCTATCTATCTATCTATCTATCTATCTATCTATCTATCTATTATCTATTATCTATCTATCTTTATATGTATGCATGCATGTAAGTAAGTATATTTACATTTATGCATGCATGTCCATACATGCATACATACAAGCATGCTTAAAAATTGCATACGTATATGTATGCCTCTATGTATGTATGCTTCTATGTATGCATGTATGTATGTATCCCTCTATGTATTATGTATACCTCTATGTATGTATGCATTTCACGCACTCAAACCTGCTATACAGCAGGTAGCAATTACACAACGATATAACATTTTGCTGATTTTTTTCCCGTGTCAATTAGACAGAGTAGTTTTTTTTTCTAAAAATGCAGGAATAGTTGTTTGCTTGTTTTTTTTGAGGAAATGTTTAACTCTTTTAGCCTTTAAAAAAAAATCTGGATGTGTCACCTTAGAGAAGTCTGTGCTTTTATGCCAACCACTATTAAACAAATGTTAGTTATCTGAAGTAGGCCTCCAATGTCGTGCGATTCGTACAATTTCTACGCAACCAGAGGAGCAGGCAGGACTTTTATCAAAACTTGATAATAATGAGAACGAAAATAAAGAGGGAAGGGCGGAAGGAGGGAGGAAACACTTTTTTTTACAATTTGGCTAAACATCTTTTAAAACAAAGCAATGAAATTATATATAAAATGAACTAAATATAAATAAAATGAACTAATTATATATAAAATGAACTAATTATATATAAAATGAACTAATTATATACCAAATAAACTTCGTTGTTGCCCAGTGTCTTAATTACTGGGCGTAATACTTTCTATAACTCGATGACGCAAATGGTTGTCATTTATAGAGTTTGCCTTGATGTCAAGGATACAACTTTTTAGTCTCGGTACGGCCCGGACTAGGTACAAAATGAATGTACCTTTAGACACGTTACTTACTGTTGATTGATCATTGCTTACGATGGACACTAAATATATTGTATGAAGAATGTGAAATACTATATACACTATGAACTATGAATACTTTTTAATATAGTAGTTATAGTCTATTGAATATAATTTATGTACGTTGTTAAGTGTAATTTATTACGTTGTTAAATAAAGTGTTCATAGACTATGTAGAAAATCTTTAAAAAAGTGTTTAACAATGTTGATATACCATTACATATGTTGATTTATTATTTTCATGTTTTTTTTTAAAATTTTGAATTCGTTTATATAAATTTGTTACCGTCTTTAATGCGGAACTATATATTATCCATTAAGTATGTTTTAAGTAAGTGGTTTGTGGTACCAACAAATAAATGATACTAATCAATCAACTAATGAACCATTACGAACCACTCTATCAGCCATTAAAGCATATAAAAAAAGTAATTAAATTATTACCATCAACCGGTCCCTCAATTAATTAACCTTTGATTCGACCATTAAATCGATAAACAAACCGATAAAAAGCAGTAATCTGCCACAACAGCGATCAATCAAACACAATCGCAATTACCATTACATCATTCAGTGAATCAATTAATCTATTAACCAATCATTTAACGAATAAACAAATCACTATACCACAAAATTAATTAAACGACCAATCAAAGAATCAATGAATTATTGACTATAGGTCCATGGGCGTATTCGGGGGGGGGGGGGAGCAAGGGGGGCATTTGCCCCCCCCCCCTACATTTTGAAAAAATGTCATATAAGAGGGGGGCACCTATATTTTTTAAGAAGTCATAAACCAAACCACTAAACTAGATTCCTTTTATTTTTCAGTAAAACCGGACAGTCTTTTGGCTAAATTATTGACGTTTTAAGAGGGAAACAAACTGACCAGAACAGCCAGACAACAAAACAACGCCAACTCCCTGTGAATAACATACAAAGTCAACAATATACAACCGTTAGTCAACAAGTGTTAAAGTCAAGTGCTAGTCAACAAGTGATAAAGTCAAGAGCTAGTCAGCAAGTGTTAAAGTCAAGTGCTAGTCAACAAGTGATAAAGTCAAGAGCTAGTCAGCAAGTGTTAAAGTCAAGTGCTAGTCAACAAGTGATAAAGTCAAGAGCTAGTCAGCAAGTGTTTAAGTCAAGTGCTAGTCAACAAGTGATTAAGTCAAGAGCTAGTCAACAAGTGATAAAGTCAACTGCTAGTCAACAAGTGACAAAGTCAACGCCTCTGAGAATGGACTTCTCGAACTACACTGAGGACGAGTGCGTAGAGCTAATTGCATTTTGTTTTACTCATAAATGTATTCATAGTTTTTAACTGTTTGGTTAACGACAACCCTGTAATTTACTCTTATCTCAAGAAATATTTCAACACATTTTATCTCATGCTAGTTACTAATGTCTACTAAGGAGATAAATCTTTCACTAATTAAAAATAGTTCTAAGAACTACTTTTAAACATTATCCAATGATAAAATAAGTTTCAATTGACAAATCATTTTGATTTAAAAAAAAATATAATACCTCTTAAACTTTTACATACCGGTTACATAAAGAAACTGCACTGCAGTGAAACCAACTCTCGACGTTACACAGAAGCATATATGATCGTTAACCTATCACTTACTAATTTTAATATAGATTAATTTTGATATTTTAATTACAAATTATTAATTTTCGCTCTTAGTCGAAATAAGGTGTAGAGAGGGGGTATGTAGACACCATTGGTGGCCATTTTGAATTTAAAAAAGGTAAATGTGTTAATTAAGTTACCAACAAAATCAATATTAAATCTACCGGAAGGATTCTTAGTTTTAAAAAAAAAAAAATCAGATTTGAATAATAATTAACTTTAGTGCTCCACTACTTGCAGAGTACAAACCTACATGCGTAATTGCCTGTCTGCCTACCTGACTACTCACCTATATATATATACACACACATATATATATACATGACAGCTTTATTTTTTAAGTCTTTCGATCTCATACTATACACACCACCTAATTTTACTAATCTATTTAACTTTACAAATTAAAAAAAAAGGTGAAATATTTAGCGTAAGATTATGCGATAAAAAAATCTTCAATTAAACAAAAACTTTTAGACGCTTTTATTAAAACTTTCTAAAAAAATAAATAAAAAAAAATTTCTTCAGATCATAACCATAGATATATATCAATAGATCATACCTATTTATTATAGAAAATATAACAAATATAATGACTAAACAAACAGCGGTTGCCAGTTTTCTATCTCATGTAAATAACGAAGTGAGAAAATTAAACATCAAAATATTCTTGGCTTAGTATGTCTTCCAACTCGTTTCATTATAAAAAACTTTCAAAGTCTACTTGGTGCAGTATTATTCAAAGTCTACTTGGTGCGGCATTATTCAAAGTCTACTTGGTGCGGTATTATTCAAAGTCTACTTGGTGCGGTATTATTCAAAGTCTACTTGGTGCGGTATTATTTTTACATTTCTTCATTGACCAAGTACAAGTTTTTTTTTCAATTGATATCAATTCTTGATATCGGCGCTCTCGGTTTTTGAGCGATTATAATTTCTATGAATACTTCACAGTACGATCTAAGGAAAACAATACAAACCAAACACACACACACACACACACACACACACACACACATATATATATATATATATATATATATATATATATATAGGTTATACTCTTCCTGGTCATTTATAGAGTACCGTAATTTTGAACCCCTTTGCGTCATATAATGGCCATTCATCTTAAGGTAAAAAAAAAAAGCATTCTAATATAGATTCACAGCATTATCTTACTTTTATATGGTCAAACAATATCCCAGTATTATCTTACTTTAATATGGTCAAACAATATCCCAGTATTATGTTACTTTTATATGGTAAAACAATATCCCAGTATTATCTTACTTTATATGGTCAAACAATATCCCAGTATCATCTTACTTTTATATGGTCAAACAATATCCCAGTATTATCTTACTTTTATATGGTCATACAATATGCCAGTATTATCCTACTTTTGTATGGTCATACAATATGCCAGTACTATCTTACTTTATATGGTCATACAATATGCCAGTATTATCTTACTTTTATATGGTCATACCATATGCCAGTATTATCTTACTTTTTTATGGTCAAACAATATCCCAGTACTATCTTACTTTATATGGTCAAACAATATCTCAGTATTATCTTACTTTATATGGTCAAACAATATCCCAGTATTATCTTACTTTTATATGGTCAAACAATATCCCAGTATTATCTTACTTTTATATGGTCATACAATTTGTCGCATTTTTTCTTTTTCATTTCGAAAGCAATATTTAGTTCTTAATTTTTTTTTTTGTATACCGTTCTAAACAAAATGTATTGTTTCTAATCTTTCAGACTAGAAGAAATCCTAAGGTTTAATAAAATCAACTCTCAGTTGGGCAGCACCTACCTGTACGTTCTGGCGACTATCGGCATACCTGCTAATATACTGACTATCCTGACGATGCTCACTTTTCAGTCAACAACCGCCACATTCTTTGTAACGGTTCTCGCAACATGCGACGGTTGCGCCCTGATATTTAAACTTTTCTTTCAAAAAATATTTGAAAACACCATCAGCTCTGTCGTGTGCAAGGCAGATTTCATTCCAGTTTTCTTCACAATGATGGCCAACTGGACACTGGTGTTAATCGCTTTGGAGAGATTCATTTTGGTGTGCTTTCCTTTGAAGAAAGAGCACCTACTGACAAAGAGAAGGAGCTACATTGTCGTGGCCTTGATGGCAATCGTTCTATTCGTGCCGTTAGCAACATTGTTTATCCTTATGCGGGAACATCTCGACGAGTATTCATGCTACGTGCCTAATGAAGAGTTCCATTGGTTTTGGACACAAATTTATTTGAAAGTTATTGCCAACTCCCTAGCCGTGTATATCCCATTTCTGTTTATATTCATATTTACTGCCGGAGTCGTAATCAAACTGAGACAACCTTCTCGACAGCGGCGGCGGCTTATGAGGGGCGACAGTTCACAAAACGAAGGAAGCATGGCTGCAGCCAGCATAAATGACAGACACATGTCTGTAGCGGAGAAGCAGGAAAGGGCAATAACTGTAATGATGATGTTCGCGGCCTTATACTTCTTGGTGTTCTCCCTTCCTTCCTGTATCTTTTATACCCTGCCAGAACAATCGTATGACGACTATGACTTTTTGGCATGGGAAAGACACATATTATTTTCAAATATCCAATACCTTTTGCTGGACTCGACCCACGCCCTCAACTTCTTCTTGTATGTGTTGACGGGCAAACGTTTCAGATCCCAACTGAAGAAGGTGTTGCTGTGTATGCCATTAAGAGGATACACCGAGAAGAGAAAAAACAGGCACAATTTGGAAGCGACTCAGATGACCAGCAATACACAGGACACTCACGACGGACTGTAGCGGGACCAGCAATACACAGGACACTCACGACGGGCTGTAGCGGGACCAGCAATACACAGGACACTCATGACGGGCTGTAGCGGGACCAGCAATACACAGGACACTCACGACGGGCTGTAGCGGGACCAGCAATACACAGGACACTCACGACGGGCTGTAGCGGGACCAGCAATACACAGGACACTCACGACGGGCTGTAGCGGGACCAGCAATACACAGGACACTCACGACGGGCTGTAGCGGTATTACAATCAAGACCCTTCAGGTGTCTGGTTATTTGGGTTACGCATACTATAGATAGAACGAAATTGGCGACCTCGTTTTGAGATCGTTACTGGTAATGACTACCATCTTTATATTTAAATGTGTACAGGGGACATCATCGTGAAAAATAATAATAAAAATACAAAGAATTATTCGTTGTTAGGACCGTGGTAAATCCTATTCTCTGCAGAGATTTTCACTCCACTTTCACTGACATTTAGTTTATAACAATGATTTGTTTCTAAAAAAAAAGAAGCGGAACTCCTGTCTGAAAAAATCTCAGAATTTACTAAATCCAAATATTCCAGGCAGGCATATACAAATGTCTATGGAATGAAAAAGGTGCCGGAACGCCGTTCCGGTGCGCTCCGCCAGAAAAAAAGCACTGGTTTATACCATAGAGTAGATATTATACAGATTATATTATACAGCCTCGTTTTGAAACAAATGTTTTCATCGTCGCCATTAATGATATTTACTCTCATCAGTCCATTCCTTGAATAGAAATATTTATTATATACACAAAGCTCTTAAAAACCCATGTACTCATGAATTAAATAATATATTATCGCTTTTTTATATTTATAAAGCAAATTGAAAGCTTTTTCATTCATATTTTAAATCTTGAAAAAAAACACACAAAGAGGTGTAAATAGGTCTGTGTGTGTTTTTATGAAAGGAAAAGCGCCATTGGAAACAAAAGCGAATAATAACAATCACGCGAGAGTTTTATCCACAAAAACCGAGGACTATTTATATGGTGACGCGCTATCTGTTCAATATATAATCTGTGATTAATACTGACGTAGTATAGATATAAGAAGACCACAAGTATATTTATATCAACTTTCGATAATTCTTTTTTTCCTTCTTTTTTTCTAACAGATAACACTGGTTCGGCATACCATTTTGCTCTTTAAGGGCCACATTTCAGAATTCATTGTTATATGACTGCTATTTTAATAACAAGAGCTTAAAAGTTACGTAAATGAGTAATCATTACGATATAATTCTTACTATAACCTGAAAAATCTTGAACAGAGGTTCTCGTAGGGTTTGATTCGAAACATAATGTCAATTTATAATGAAATGAAACGGAATCCATGTGTTTATTACTATACCTCTTTTGCTTTATATACCATACATCTTAAAACACATTAATGAACAACTGAAATTTAATACATTTGATCATGGTGGATTTTGTAGACAAGTTTGTTGACTATTGACATTTTGTAGACACCTTAGTTGACTAATCACACGATGATCGTACATTCCGTTATATTTACATGGTTTTGTTGAAGTGACGTTAACTCTGTACCATCAGCATCATTTCTGACACCCAACAGGACAGTCAAAAGGTGGTGCAACTCTTTATGAGACCCTTCGCCGGGCGCATTAATCTGTTTATGTATAGCTGAATGTAGCCATGCTACTATGAATCACAATAATTTAATAATGTTTATATTAGGGCTGTACCGGATTGTAATTTTTAAATCCTGCAGGAATCGGAACCGGCATCGGATTTAATATTTGAATCCTGCCGGAATCGGAACAGGAACCGGATTTCAGCAAATTAAATAGTAAATTTTCCGAACAAAGTAGTAATTTCTCGCCTAACATAAAAAAGATATAAGAATGAAAAATAGAATAAAAATTTACTTTTTAAGTTCTAGATAGCAAAAAAAAAAAAACAAAAACAGTATTAGCCATTTAGATCTTAAAGACTGTGACTAAAACCCCTTCCCCAATCATGAGTTAAGAAAGATAACTCTGTCAAAATAACAGGTTCTTTGTTTTAAAAATGTATTTTAATAAAGGTGTACCTAATTTAACTTGATTTCTATTGCAATCAAACAAAGAAATGGGTAACATATCTTAGAAAGTATAATAAACATGTTTATTAATAAATGAATTCCAAAATATATATATATATATATATATATATATATATATATATATATATATACCCGATAGTTCATTTTTCTTTAGTTATCCATAGTGACGTCACCAAACCTTGTTATTTCATTCATACTTTCCTTTAAATCATTATCTGACTATATTAAGCTACAAAAGTTTAACTTCTTTAAAGAGCAGACAACGATCTATTTTTGTTTGTCAAATAATTTATTTTTCTGCAAATTTTTTAATTTAGTGGATTTTGTCACAATTTGGATAAAATTCCTTGCATATTTAGATAAATAATTTGAAGATACATTTTTAACTGGACATTAAAGTGATATTGATGTAGATTTTAAATGCATTTTAATTTGTTTATGGAAAATAGTCAGATAATGATTTAAAGGTAAGTATGAATGAAATAACAAGGTTTGGTGACGTCACTATGGAAAACTAAAGAAAAATAAGCTATCGTGTAATGCCACAGTATATATTTTTTTTTAATTCATGTATTAATAAACATGTTTATTATACTTTCTAAGATATGTTACCCATTTCTTTGTGTATTTGTAATAGAAATCAAGTTAAATTAGGTAAGCTTTATTAAAATAATTTTTTAAAACAAAGAACCTGTTATTTTGACAGAGTTATCTTTCTTAACTCAAGATCGGGGAAGGAATTTTAGTCACATTCTTCAAGATCTAAATGGTTAATACTGTTTGTTGCTATCTATAACTTAACATTTTTATTCTATTTTTCATTCTTATATCTTTTTTTATGTTAGGCGAGAACTTACTACTTCGTTCGGAAGAGTTACTATATAATTTGGTAAAATCCGGTTCCTGTTCCGATTCCGGCAGGATTCAAATATTAAATCCGATTCCGGTTCCGATTCCTGCAGGATCTAAAAATTACAATCCGGTACAGCCTTAATATGTGGGACGGATGGCCGAGTGGTGTAGATACTCGACTGTCAACCTGAGAGTCCTGGGTTCAATCCTCGGTGAGGCCCATGGAATTTTTCCAGGTGAAATTTGATGCAAAGTCGTCCCACAAGTCCACCCAGCTTTAAATGGGTACCTGACTTAAGTTGGGGAAGTAAAGGCGGCTGGGCGTTGTGCTAACCACACAATCCCTTCATATGCCGAGGTTATAGAAACAGATGAATTCTACACTTCATCTGCCCCGATGGCCCGTTAGGGCTAAGAAGGGAACTTTACTTTTTTTTTTACAGCCCTAATATATATATATATATATATATATATATATATATATATATATATTTATATATATATATATATATATATATATATATATATATATATATATATATAGAGAGAGAGAGAGAGAGAGAGAGAGAGAAAGAGAGAGACTTTTAATCATGAAGATGTAACTTTTGTAATTTCTGCATGCTATAATACGTTTTATAATACATATATTACAAACAATGTCTTAGTTATTAAGTTTGTAAAATGTAGATTCATTTAACTTGTATTTAATTTTTTTCAAGAAAAAGTCATTTAATGAAAAACGCCCACAAGATATAGGGTACTATCGAACACGGAAACGGTCTCTTTTCATTATTATGACTTACGTGCTTCTGATACATAAATACTTAGCATCCAACAACACTTAGCTTCCAACAATACTAAGAATCCAACAAGACAGAACACCCAACAACACTTAGCATCCAACAATATTTAACATCCAACAACACTTAGCATCCAACAATATTCAACATTCAACAATATTTAGCATCCAACATCACTTAGCATCCAACAATATTTACCATCCAACAACATTTTGCATCCAACAACACTTAGCATCCAACAACATTTAGCATTCAACAACACTTAGCATCCAGCAATACTTAGCATCTAACAACAATTAGCATCTAACAACAATTAGCATCCAACAATATTTAGCATCCAACAACCAATATTAACAATCGTTATACAGTACTGAATATGAATATTTAATTATTAAAACCAAAAATAGAGAATTCAACATGAAACATCAATAACAACATCAGACAAAACACATTATAAGTCAACAACAAACATACACTTTATTAATCAACATCAGACTTTATAAAAAAAAACATAAACATCAATAACAGAAATAAAAATTTATAATAAATAACACACACCGGTATCTACCTTCAACATCAAACATAAATAACAAACATGAACAACAAAGGGACGGATGGTCTAGTGGTGTAGATACCCGACTTTCGACTTTAGGAGTCCAGGGTTCTATCCTCGGTGATAACCGTGTGAAATTTTCCCACGTGAAATTTGTTAAACAATCGTCCCACAAGTCCACCCAGCTTTAAATGGGTACCTGACTTTAAGTTGGGGAAGTAAAGGCGGCTGGGCGTTCTGCTAACCACACAATCCCTTCATACGCTTATGTTATAGAAACAGATGAATTCTACACTTCCCCGGGTTAAAGGAACTTTACTTTTTTTTTATAAATATCAAATCAGTATTTCAAATATTTTAACATCAAGCTGGCAAACATTTTATCACATGATCATCATAACAGATGATCTTGATTGATAGAAAGATTCGCACCCGGTCATTATTGGGAGAAACTTAATTTTGACCAGCATAAATTTCACTGGGAGTGGACAGCCCCGTAGCGTGAAAATTCTACAGCAGGGGCCAGGCATTCTACAGCAGGGGCCAGGCAATAGCAGAGGGGGCCAGGACATACATTTTACTAAGTAGAGCAAAGAAGCAGAGGGGGGCCAGACAAAACGCAGGGGGGCCCGCCCCCCCCCCCGGCCCCCCGCACGCTACGGGCCTGGGAGTGGACGAACCCAACAGGTAGCCGCTTCAAACAGAAGACATGAACTATCCAAGCATCTGCGCAGAAGCGGATCTTTTTATTTTGTCCAACAACTTTAAAACTACAGCCTTTAAAACAGACACACGTTCTGATTGAATTGGAATATTGCCAGGTAGTCAAGTAGGAGCGGATGGATATAAACAGAATATCTTTTCATAAATTTAATGCCAGCGAAAAAATAACAAACATTTTTGACATATTAAAAATAAAACATCTTCAATTTAGCTTTTGATAAAAAATATACAAAATATGACCAATTATCACAAGAATGACTAATTATCACAATTTTTTTTTTCAATTTAGTAAAACCCCATTTTTATTAAAATTAAGTCTGTAATAATTAAAAACAGAATTTTTGAGAATTTCAATGTGTCTTCAATTACTCTGTTATTAATTATAAAATCCGGATATAAATCGAGTAACACTTTTTAATTTACTTACATAACAAATATCTTTCCTGATAATTAATCAGAATGACTGTTGAGTAATGAAATGTCCAAAAAATAAAAATAAAACAACCAGTTGAGTGATCAAATGTCTAGTTTTTAAATCATCAAGGTTTGTTACATGCCTAGTATAACAGACAAGAAAAGGTTAATAGAAGACGTGTGGCTAGAAGTCTAGTGTGGCTGGAAGACTAGTGTGGCTGGTAGACTAGTGTGGCAGGAAGACTAGTGTGACTGGAAGTCTAGTGTGGCTGGAAGTCTAGTATGGCTGGAAGTCTTGTGTGGCAGAAAGTCTAGTGTGGCTAGAAGTCTTGTGTGGCAGGAAGTCTAGTGTGGCTGGAAGTCTTGTTTGGCAGGAAGACTAGTGTGGCTGGAAGTCTTGTGTGGCAGGAAGACTAGTGCGGCTGGAAGTCTAGTGTGGCAGGAAGTCTTGTGTGGCAGGAAGTCTAGTGTGGCTGGAAGACTAGTGTGGCAGGAAGACTAGTGTGGCTGGAAGTCTAGTGTGGCTGGAAGTCTTGTGTGGCAGTAAGTCTAGTGTGGCTGGAAGTCTTGTGTGGCAGGAAGACTAGTGTGGCTGGAAGACTAGTGTGGCTGGAAGTCTAGTGTGGCTGGAAGTCTTGTGTGGCAGGAAGTCTAGTGTGGCTGGAAGACTAGTGTGGCAGAAAGACTAGTGTGGCTGGAAGTCTAGTGTGGCTGGAAGTCTTGTGTGGCAGTAAGTCTAGTGTGGCTGGAAGTCTTGTTTGGCAGGAAGACTAGTGTGGCTGGAAGTCTAGTGTGGCTGGAAGTCTTGTGTGGCAGGAAGTCTAGTGTGGCTGGAAGTCTTGTGTGGCAGGAAGACTAGTTTGGCTGGAAGTCTAGTGTGGCTGGAAGTCTTGTGTGGCAGGAAGTCTAGTGTGGTTGGTAGTCTTGTGTGGCAGGAAGACTAGTGTGGCTGGAAGACTAATGTGGCCAGAAGTCTAGTGTGGCTGGAAGTCTTGTGTGGCAGGAAGTCTAGTGTGGCTGGAAGTCTAGTGTGGCAGGAAGACTAGTGTGGCAGGAAGACTAGTGTGGCTGGTAGACTAGTGTGGCAGGAAGACTAGTATGACTGGAAGTCTAGTTTGGCAGGAAGACTAGTGTGGCTGGAAGTCTTGTGTGGCTGGAAGACTCGTGTGGCTGGAAGTCTAGTGTGGCTGGAAGACTAGTGTGGCTCTGAACATTATTTAAAACTTTTTATTTAACATAATAGCACAAACTCACCTGGGCTTGTAACATAAACTAATGTAATCTTTTCCATTTAGTAAGAGAAGAAAAAAAAGTTCCTTTTGGCCAATGGTTCTCAAAAAACATGTTTTCTCATTAAAACATTAGCTTACTAGCATACTATTACAGACTATCACAGACTGTTACATAATATTACATACTATTACAGACTATTACATACTATTACACACTATTACATACTATTACAGACTATTACAGACTATTACACACTATTACATACTATTACACACTATTTATTACAGACTATTAGAGACAAGTAAGGAACGCGGTCATCCCAGGAAATTAAACTAACAATAAACATGGCTGTCTCATAAAACTATTGGGTAGGCTTGTGGTGCATTGTTGTCGAAGTTTAAATGTAAAAGAGGTCTGGGAATCGCTCCCATTTAGCAACCCATTGGAGCCAACACTATCAGCAATGTAACGTTTCAGCATCCAGCAGAATGTAACTTCACGGTTCTCACCCCTGTTTTAGCGACTGTACCCCATAGGGTGCGAAAGTATGTCCGCCGGTACCCCTCACACGAAAGTATGTCCGCCGGTACCCCTCACACGAATGTATGTCCGCCGGTACCCCTCACACGAAAGTTTGTCCGCCGGTACCCCTCACACGAAAGTATGTCCGCCGGTACCCCCTCACACGAAAGTATGTCCGCCGGTACCCCACACACGAAAGTATTTCCGCCGGTATCCCTCACACGAAAGTATGTCCGCCGGTACCCCTCACACGAATGTATGTCCGCCGGTACCCCTCACACGAAAATTTCTTCACATTCTTGGTTGTTTTGATTAAAAATAAAGTGTCGCGGCGTTTCCCTGCATAATCTTTTCCCGTACCCCTTGGGGTACGCGCAGCGGCGTAGCGTGGGTATCGGCCGCCAAGGGCGGAAGACGATTTTGCCGCCCTCTCATTTAGGTATTTCAATTTAATCTATACATTTTTGCCGCGCCCCCCCCTAAAAAGTAATAAAAAGTGCCTCCTGGTGCGGACCGCACCCACCGCCCTCCCCTAGGTACGCCACTGGGTACGCGTACCATCGGTTGAGAATCTTGGATGTAATTGAACTCACATGGTAGCTATAACAAATGACTATGTTAGCAGTATATAACTGTTTCTTTTTTTTTCTGTACCTGATTAACACACAGAAAGAAGTTACAATCATTATCTCTCTGTTCAATACCGAAATCTAACAGAGGAAGAACTGCTATAGAATCTATGCGCTCATATTTTTACAAGCTAGCATTTGTTTTTTTGAGCAATGTTTGTTCTTCAAGTCGGCCCAAGTAAAAGAGTTTACCTGAGACAGCACTGAATATTCTCGTAGAGTGATATATATATATATATATATATATATATATATATATATATATATATATATATATCAACTTGTTTAAATGTAGGAATAAAAGTATTAACAAGAACTAATGAGCTCACTTTACGTGAGTCATCCAAAAAGTTGAAATTACTCAATCGACAAAATATCTATCTTTAAAATAATACCGATTTGGGTTCTGTGTTAAATCGAAATTAAGGAATTAATACAACAGTATTGCAGTTTAAAATACAATCTTGAAAATATCGGATCTGCCCGAAACCAAAAATAACCTAGCCTAAGGGGATATAACTCTATGCAAAGGCTTTGCAGGGTACAGCTAGTATGTAATTATTACTTTAGGATTTCTAACTTGTATAACTTTTGTGTTTCTTGACTTGAGGGTCGGAAGATCTAACGCTTTCATAGTGAGTCAGGAACCGCAAATGATTTTAGAACCACTGAATTATACAATTTTTGATCAAATATTAACAATTTTAATTCTTATGCAACTCTCTGGTGTTATCTCTCTATTTATTTTTTAGAACCCTTGGCTCCATCACAATGAAATGTTTCATCAGATGAGCAATCGTTTCCTGTTTGTTCTTTGGTGTCTTCGGGGTGGAGGGGGCCCATCACAGACTGCAGGAGCTACCTGCAGGTAGACCTCAACAAGATCACCTGTGTACCTGGCATTAGATAAACACTGGAGCCTTTAGCAGTTATTTAGAAAGAAATACTGAAAGCTTCACTCAACACGATGTCGAGTAAACCGAAGCCTGATTACTCATGTCTGTACTCTCAAAGACGAAAGCGTTTTAAAACTATTACGTCCTCCTAAGTAACGGCTATACGCACCTCGGTCTGAGAGTATAAGTGGAGTAATTCCACTCGAAAATACGCTACATTGGAAAAATGGTAGAACAAGTGGTATATAATGTGATTGATTAAAAATTACAAGATGATTTGTTTGTCATTTTTTTTTAAATTGATAGAAATATTTAGCTTAACCAAAGCTTCTGCAATACTTCTTATAAAATAATCTCAAAAGTGATCAAGCTCACATTTTTTTAAAATCTAAAAATTATCAATTTTCCCCACAAAATCTCTCGCAGCTGGTAGTAATGAGTATTACGTTTGCTAATTCACAGGTGAATAACATTCACATTTTGGCTGTGAATAAAAGATAAAAGTTGTCTTGGAAAAATAAAAAAGTTGTTATAAAAATGTCATTTAAAGTGGCCAGTTGATGACATAATTATCATCACTTGTAATTTTTTTCAAATATATATCTTATAATTCTCAATTTCTTCGAAATTGCAGTCTTAACTCATAATGATAGAGGTGAACATAAAAAATAATTGTGTACATGAACATTTATGACATATAATAGGTATTTCTAAATACCTAGATAGTAGATTTTTTTTTAGAAAGAATCGACAGTGACCCTGAGGTAAAAGAAAACAACAGACTACGGCACAATGCTATAGTTAAACAGTAACCATATGGGCTGTGAATACAGTGCACCAATAACTCTCCTATACAGACTGTCGTCAGTTGAATGATTTATTATCTGTTTACAATGTATCAATTGGTAGGATGATTCAACCGGTGTACATGGCCGTGTAGTGCACGCAGCTTGACAAAAAGATGTACAACGAAACAAAAGTCAATTGCAGCCGATTTATAAAGAGTCTGTGCTCAGCATTGAATTCTATATATTTTTACCAGGCTTATCGTCATTGACTCAAACAACAAGATCATTAGAGAGCTTCTGTTTATGCCTGTACTTAAAATGAATATACATTCTTCTCTAGTTTGTACACATGAATGTACCTATAACATATTCTCTACTTTGTACACATACATGTACCCGTAACATATTCTCTACTTTGTACACATACATGTATCCGTAACATATTCTCTACTTTGTACACATACATGTACCCGTAAAATATTCTCTACTTTGTACACATACATGTACCCGTAACATATTCTCTACTTTGTACACATACATGTATCCGTAACATATTCTCTACTTTGTACACATACATGTATCCGTAACATATTCTCTACTTTGTACACATACATGTACCCGTAAAATATTCTCTACTTTGTACACATATGTTTACCCATAACATTTTCTCTACTTTGTACACATACATGTACCCGTAACATATTCTCTACTTTGTACACATACATGCACCCGTAACATATTCTCTACTTTGTACACATACATGTACCCGTAACATATTCTCTACTTTGTACACATACATGTACCGTAACATATTCTCTACTTTGTACACATACTTGTATCCGTAACATATTCTCTACTTTGTACACATACATGTACCCGTAACATATTCTCTACTTTGTACACATACATGTACCCGTAACATATTCTCTATTTTGTATACATACATGTACCCGTAACATATTCTCTACTTTGTACACATACATGTACCCGTAACATATTCTCTACTTTGTACACATACATGTACCTATAACATCTCTATATCTTCTTTCTATCTATTTTTTACATTCTATTCCAATACTTGTTATTCAGCCACAAAATATTTTACCTGATTTTGTTTCTATCTTCAACACATTTTGTACCTGTTTTATCTGTTGTTCAGCTTCAATTATAGTATTTTCCTTTTTTTTGTTTGTTTGTTAATTTTATTTTTGATCAAATGGTGTCCATCTGAACTGAGAAAAAACAAACGATACAACATACGAAAACACACAAAAACATGTAACAGCATTCAACAGCAAACAACATACAACAGAAAACAGCAACATACAACAGCAAACAACTACATACAGAAGCAAACAACATTCAACAATAAACAACTACATATAACAGCAAACAACATACAACAGCAAACAACAACATAAACAACAAACAACACACAGCACAAAACAACATACAACAACAACAAAAGCATACAACAACAGACAACAGCATACAACAGCAAACAACTACATACAACAGCAAACAACTACATACAACAGCAAACAACTACATACAACTGCAAACAACGTACACCATCAAACAACATACAACAGCAAACAACTACATACAACAGCAAATAACTACATACAACAGCAATCAACTACATACAACAGCAATCAACTACATACAACAGCAAACAACTATATACAAAAGCAAACAACATACAACAGCAAACAACTACATACAACCGCAATCAACTACATACATCAGCAAAACACTACATACAACAGCAAACAACTACATACAACAGCAAACAACTACATACAACAGCAAACAACTACATACAACAGCAAACAACTACATACAACAGCAAACAACTATACAACAGCAAACAACTACATACAACAGCAAACAACTACATACAACAGCAAACAACTACATACAACAGCAACCAACTACATACAACGGCAAACAACTACATACAACAGGAAACAACTACATACAACAGCAATCAACTACATACAACAGCAATCAACTACATACAACAGCAAATAACTACATGCAACAGCAAACAACTACACACAACAGGAACCAACTACATACAACAGCAATCAACTACATACAACAGCAAACAACTACATATAACAGTAAACAACTACATACAACAGCAAACAGCAAACAACTACATACAACAGCAAACAACTACATACAACAGGAAACAAATACACACAACAGCAAACAACATCCAACAGCAAACAACTGCATACAACAGCAAACAGCTACATACAACAGCAAACAACTACATACAACAGCAAACAACTACATACAACAGTAATCAACTACATACAACTGCAAACAACTACATACAACAGCAATCAACTACATACAACAGGAAACAACTACATACAACAGCAAACAACATACAACGGCAAACAACATACAACAGCAAATAACTACATACAACAGCAATCAACTACATACAACTGCAAACAAATACATACAACAGGAAACAACTACATACAACAGCAAACAACATACAACAGCAAACAACATACAACAGCAAACAACTACATACAACAGCAATCAACTACATACAACTGCAAACAACTACATACAACAGCGATCAACCACATACAACAGGAAACAACTACATACAACAGCAAATAACATACAACAGCAAACAACATACAACAGTAAATAACTACATACAACAGCAAACAACTACATACAACAGAAAACAAACAACAGCAAATAACAAACAAAAACTTTAATTGCTTTATATTTTGCCTGCACTAATATGTAGGTTGAGGTGAGCGCAAGTCGAAGATCTGTTGCATATTTCCAGGACTGTATTATCTAGTAAAGTGTGAGCTGCAATGAATTGTGCCTGTACTTACCTTCACACCTGTACATCTGGCATTTATGTTCCGCACTAATAATTCCAGATAGGTTCATAACCCAGCCACTGCTGGTAACCTGGATAACGATAACTAGGTCAGCACACACAATAGTGTTTAGATTAAGACAGTATGTCAATAAGTATAAACCATGTTGTTGTATTTTAAGACTGCATGCAGTGTATATACACCATGTTGTTGTATTTTAAGACACTATGTCAGTCAGTAAACACCATGGTGTTGTATTTAAGCCATTATGTCAGTATACACTATGGTGTTGTATTTTACGACAGTACGTCAGGTTACAGCATGGTGTTGTCAGTTCACACACTATTGTTGCATTTTGATGTTACACGTCATGTTTTTGTGATTTTACAACAAGTATGACAATACTGAGCATGGTGTTCAGTACTGAACTTGGTGTTCTATACTGACCATGGTGTTCTATACTGGGCATGGTGTTCTATTGAGTATTTATGACGGATTTAACTGTACACAAAATAAAAAAAATAAAAACGACAAATTGACACCTACATAATCTTTTCGCCTCCACAATAACCGGACATTTATACAACAGATATTCATTCCGTGACATTTGTACAACAGATATTCATTCCGTGACATTTATACAACAGATATTCATTCCGTGACATTTATACAACAGATATTCATTCCGTGACATTTATACAACAGATATTCATTCAGTGACATTTATACAACAGATATTCATTCGGTGTCATTTATACAACAGATATTCATTCCGTGACATTTATACAACGGACATTTATTCCGTGACATGTATACAACAGATATTCATTCCGTGACATTTATACAACAGATATTCATTCCGTGACATTTATACAACAGATATTCATTCCGTGACATTTATACAACAGATATTCATTCCGTGACATTTATACAACAGATATTCATTCCGTGACATTTATACAACAGATATTCATTCCGTGACATTTATACAACAGATATTCATTCCGTGACATTTATACAATATATATTAATTCCGTGACATTTATACAACAGATATTCATTCCGTGACATTTATACAACAGATATTCATTCCGTGACATTTATACAACAGATATTCATTCCGTGACATTTATACAATATATATTAATTCCGTGGCATTTATACAACAGATATTCATTCCGTCACATTGTTGATCCCCTGTTGTTCATGTAATCAAGTAGACTGTCCATAACACCTGTCAATATCTAATTTCCACCCTAAATGACTTGTCCATAGCAACTGCTCATCCAATCTGTCAAAGGAAATTGCCTATATCAAGTTTCCACACCGAAGTGACAACGTAGTTTGCCCATATCCCCATACTAGGGGACGAAGATTCATCTCAACTGTCCACAATACAGAGAAATATGTTTCATGATATAGTTCTTTCATTAACCTCCACTTCAAAGACCACTTCAAAGATAACAAATCTTTCCTTCCATTGGCTTATATTCCAATGTTTTTCACTTTCTAGAATTTAGGATTTCAAAGTGAATGAAAATTTTTTTGATGAATGAGTTTATCATTTTAATTTTATCCATTGTTTGTTAGTGGAAAAAATAAAATTAAACTCTATTGTAGCTTGTTTATCAACGATGTTAACAACAGAGTGAGATGATTTCTGGATAGAGGCTTTAGAGAAAATGGGATCGGGGATACGGGTGGGTTGGTTGTGGTGAGTAAACACAACAAAAACAACAACAACAGCAACAACAACAACAAACTAACAAACAAATGAATGAACGTGCAATATTGATTGTTATGCATGTAAACATATTATCTGTCCCGGCTCTCGAAGTACAGGACACAATTATTATTTGTTAATACTGAGGTCACCGTGAACTGCCTGGAACACAGCCGCGGGGGGGGGGGGTAATATCAGCGTGACTTGATAAATTAGAACCCCCCCCCACCCCACCCCAATCCAATTTAAAAAAAATATATATTTGCGATAACCCATTAAACACCTGCTCAAATTGCTGGCGTGGACCCAAGTCCAGTACGTCATCAGACAAATACACCCACACTCTCTCCCACACACACACGCACACACACATACACACACTGACGCTCATCAGACGCTGCTAGCTAACACTCACTGGTGCACATTCCCACATACGTGCACCATCTTTTAGTGTCGAAACAGTTTTAAAAATTATATGAAGTTTTCCTTAGAATATAATTAATGTACCAATGAACACATAAACATGTTTGTATCTACCAATGAACACATAAACATGTGTGTATCTACCAATGAACACATAAACATGTGTGTATCTACCAATGAACACATAAACATGTGTGTATCTACCAATGAACACATAAACATGTTTGCATCTACCAATGAACACATAAACATGTTTGTATCTACCAATGAACAAAAGAAAATGTGCATCTAATAGATGAATGGAATTTACAGAACTGGCTTCAATTAGGTCAACAGCCCTACGCTCCACACGACTGTTTCAACTTTAAATCATAGAATAGACTATACTTGATAACTTGATGGATACAGCTTTATATCTTTTGGTTTAATATCAAAGACCTCAACAAAATAATGTCTGTATTATTCGTCTCGGCTAACGGACAAGACAAATACATTTATGTTAATCTATGTACGGTGGTACAAGTCAAATGCACCACTGACAGTCTGAGTGAGAAAGATAAAGAAAGGAGAATGTCAACAAACATTGACAATGCCCGCGTTAAGATTGAGAGATTAGATTTCTCTATGTGTTGTACACGTTGAAAAAAAAAATAATTTTGGGGTAAAATTTTGAGATGGATTGTGGGAGGGGGGTAATATTTAGAGCTCGATGGGGTAACATTTTGAGGTGGATTGTGGAAGGGTAATATTTTGAGGTGGATGGGGTAACATTTAGAGGTAGATTGTGGAGGAAAAATATTTTGAGGTGGATTGTGGAGGGGTTAACATTTTGAGGTGGATTGTGTGTGTGGGGGTAAACTTAAGAGGTGGATTGCGGAGGGGTAATATTTTGAGGTGGATTGTGGAGGGGTAACATTTAGAGGTGGATGGGGTAACATTTAGAGGTAGATTGTGGAGGAAAAATATTTTGAGGTGGATTGTGGAGGGGTTAACATTTTGAGGTGGATTGTGTGTGTGGGGGTAAACTTAAGAGGTGGATTGCGGAGGGGTAATATTTTGAGGTGGATTGTGGAGGGGTAACATTTAGAGGTGGATGTAGTAACATTCTGAGGTGGATTGTGGAGGGGTTAACATTTAGAGGTGGATTGTGGGGGGTAAACTTGAGAGGTGAATTGCGGAGGGGGTTAACATTTTGAGGTGGATTGTGGAGGGGTAACGTTTAGAGGTGGATGGAGTAACATTCTGAAGTGGATTGTGGAGGGGTAATATTTTGAGGTGGATTGTGGGGGGTAACATTTAGAGGTGGATGGGGTAACATTTAGAGGTGGATTGTGGAGGGGTTAACATTTTGAGGTGGATTGTGGAGGGGTTAACATTTTGAGGTGGATTGTGGGGGTAAACTTTAGAGGTGGATTGCGGAGGGGTTAAAATTTTGAGGTGGATTGTGGGGGGGGGGTAACATTTACAGGTGGATGAGTTAACATTTTGAGGTGGATTGTGGAGGGGTAATATTTTGAAGTGGATTGTTGGGGGTAACATTTAGAGGTGGATGGGGTAACATTTTGAGGTGGATTATGTAGGGGTTAACATTTTGAAGTGGATTGTGAAGAAGGTAACGTTTTGATGTGGATTGTGGAGGTAGAGGGTGTATAACATTATTTGTTGCTGGACTATAAGTGGTGAAAACATTTTGATATGAGTCGCGAGCGGGGAGGGGGTGATAAAAATTCTGAGCTTATCATACTGGAAGGTAGGGGGGGAGTATTTAGAGGTGAAAGTGATAACATTACAAAAACAAAAACAATACAAAAACAACGAATAATCTCACATCAGACTCACAAACTGGGAAAAGTTTAAAAAAGAAAACAACACTGATTCATAAATAAACGATCCGACAAACAACAACAACATTTTTCCTATAGAGCGAATGTATTTTATTTTCCCATTGTTCAAGCCGGGGCATCATGTTACAGACAATGATGTGTCTATTACCAGGCACCATTCGCTTTTCTCCATTGTCCCAGCCAAATGTCCGAGTGACGGACGTGTCTGCTATTTAGCCGGTTGATGGTCCGCACACTCCCCAGCTGCGTCCTATTTTATTTTTCATTAACAATCAAACTCGCCGGGACAATACAGTGATTGGAGTGTCTGGCAACTTGCCCTAATGTGGGGCATACACAAACAAAGTCGTTTGATGATTTGTTGTCAGAGAGTTAGTTTCTAAAATACCACAGCACATTATTTTTTTCATTACAAATCAAAACAACTCAATTATGTACAATATATTATCACTATGACATTCATGGGTTAATGAAATAAAATAATCTCGTTTCCACGTAATATCTTTACATGGGACTGACATGATATTTATTTTAAGAATGTTTATCTTAATTATTTGTTTGTACTAATACCACAAGCCTGAGTAGGGTCAAAGCCTACCCCCCTCCCTGCTCAAGAGCACTCATGCATAGGCGTATGTCTGTTATGTGGAGTGGGGAGGTTTGGTGGATCGACGCGTCCCCTGCCCCTCTATAGAATATGTTTAGTCTGTTTTACCTCTTCAAAGTTTAAAATTACATACATATATAAAAACAATTAAAACGCTTAAAATTTAAAAATTGCAAGCACATTTTAACATTTCCTTTTAATATGAATTCTCAGATGGGATTTTTGGCGGGTTACTTAATGAGTCTTAGTGGTTTTTGTTTAAAACATCTGGCAACGTTGGGAAGTGAAAATGTGAATTTAATACTCTTGTATTAAAAGTTTAATTGACTAAAAGTACAAATGAAGCAATCGTGCACAAAAATATTTTAGCCAATAAAGGTTTATTTTCATCATCGATAGAAAGAATTTAGACTATTTGTTGCAAAATAAACAAAATTTGTTTTAACTTTTCGTTTATCAACAATTATTCTAAATTATCTTCATATTTCGACTCTTGTAGTTTTGACAAGGGTTCTTCTTATCATAAATTGTGCAACCTTAGAATGATATCATAAATTTGGCTGTCCTAGAGTTAAATCATTATAAATGTATTAATATATTACTTTTACATGCTATGTTATTATACAAGTTTTATTCCTTAACTTGAACACTTATGAATGATTATCTAAATATATCAACGCAAATAAAGATGGTTAGAAATAAATCATAACATGTACAAATTTAGGTGCAGAATTTTTGTAAAAGGACCAAAACAACCTTTCTGTACTGGAACCCAAAATGAATTTTCTGTCCTGTTTCACATGTAAACATGCAGGCATACATACATACAAATACATCAATAACTGTCGCTATCTATCAAGATTGTAATTTAATGTTTCCCCATGTGTTGTTTGCTTACATAGAATCTGACTGATATACAAAACTAAAAAAAAAGGCTAAATTTTTAAGTTTTAAAAAAAGAAATATAATCAATACATCCGGGTAACTAGATAGAAATTATAATAATAATAAAACTCCAACATTAGGAGAATAGATAGTTCAGAAACTGGGACAACAGTTGCCATGGAAACACCATGTGGGTGGGCTACAGCTTTGTGTTTTTACAATACAGGGGCGACTGCCAGTCGGTAGAAGCTGGCATTTGTACTTGAGACTTTCGGCTGTCCGGCTGACCACAGGTAGCCCACACAGAAAGGTTTCTGTAAGCACGTCAGTTAATAATGAATGGTCCACGGGAAATCTTGTATTAAAAAATTGATGGCGCTGATTGACGCATGGGTGCAGATTTGTATATGCACACACAAATAAATATGTCTTGTGTGCTCACATACTAACATCTAAACACGATGGTGGGTATTCACCTAGATATGTTATGTGACATGTTGTGCTCACGTACCATATTGTGGTTATTTATTTATTTATTGACCTAAATATGTCATGTGACATGTTGTCTAACATATGAACTGGTGGGTATATACTTAGAGATGTCACGTGACATGTTGTGTTCACATATCAAAAGGCGCGTATATACTTAAATATGTCATGTGACATGTTGTGCTTACTGGTTAAAACTTGTATGGGCCCTCCCTCAATCTCTCCTCTCTCTCTCTCTCTTCTTACTTTCTCAATTGATCTCCAGGCTAAGAAAATCTATTGAAATCAAACTCAGCAGACAAGAACTGCCCTAACAGGCCAAGCCAAACAAGCTACTCTAGAATTAGTGGTCTTACAGATACACAGGACGTGGGACTAGTCATTTTATGTATATGATTATTTCCGTGTTCAATGATGAACCCAGGGCCAATTTGACCGATTGCTCCAAATTGGGCCCCGCTCCTGGCAGGGGCCCCACAATTTACATTTAGCATTTACAGTAATAGTTGTTATTGTAAAAAATAAATAGAAGAGGGGCCTTGCAAACTTCCGTTAAATTGTCATGTACCGTGCACACAATCGTTTGGGAGCCGCTGTAGTCGGACACTGCGTCATATTTTTATGAAATCAATCGCATCTGTTCAGATGGGCGTTGTCCAAATATAATACAGTTTCACCCATCGCCTGGAGGCTTAAACCACTGGGGAAACAACAGCGGATAAACAAAGGGGTCATTACAAAGGTCACGGGGGAGTAACTCTCTCATCAAGCTCTGTGACAAAGATTTTTTTTTTCAAGCCAAGTAGCACATTCTAAAATTATGGTTGGTTGGTACTATTATTGGGTGATACTATGGTTGGGTGGTACTATGGTTGGGTGGAAAAAGATCATTGGGGTTCTTCAGGCCAGGGAAAAAAACCTTTTGCGACTTTGGTGGTACTGTGGCCAATGAGGACAGTCCGAGACCATAGGATTCACAGCTGTGGTCGGCACACAAGACCCTTCCACTCTGTTTCAGTCAAGGACATTTTCGCAGACCACAATTTATGGCAGTGGGGTCTGGCACATTAAACCATCCCCTCTGTTCGAATGGGGAAAAAAACTACCTTTTCCTTGCCATTCTGGCCGATCAGCAGTACACACACCCTGCTTGTCTAGGCATGTCTTAAAAAAACCCTTTTTTTCTGTCATACCGGCAGATGTAGTGGAAAAACTCACCTTTCCCTTATGTAGGCATGCCCGATATGCATCAGCGCCGCTAACAGAGCTGGTGTGGCAGGCACACTACACCCTGTCATGCTGGCAGTGGCTGCGAATAAAAAAAAAACATGATGAATCATTGTATACTATTCCAACTCTGATAACCATATTTCATTTAAGATAATAATTGCACATCATTTATTAGTAAGCCTTGCCATTACCAAATTAGACCCATGATATTTATGAGACTAACCATGCTAATAGCACATTAATTATATAATTATTAATGAGCTAATAGTATAATCTTTATGATAAACAGCCAGTGAGGAGCTAATAACCGTGGTTTATTTCAGGACTTAGATTTTTGAAGTTGATATTTGTTTTTGTTATGATACAGATTAATCAGAATTATAAATGGGTCGGTTCTTGTATAAGCTTTTAATTATAGTTTCACATTCTGTGTGTGGCTGGGTTAGTCCTCAAATCTTGTAGTTCAATTTCTGACCTGTTCTACCTTAATGAGAAGGCTCCAATTGAACACACGTTTAGACTCAACATGACTAAACAATTTTTTTAAAATAATTCCGAGCTTATATTTTAAAATTGCTAAGCTTATTACTTTTTAGTAATGTTTTTAATGGAACAAATTCGCACTGAGATTATCATATTCAAAAAACAAATATGAGGCAAAGCTCAAATTCAGAAGTGCGCAAAATAGTGGAGCTTATAGTCTTATATCAACTTGTAAATCAATTAAATTAGATTACATTATGCAAAAACAAAAAAAAAAAGAATTATTCTTTCAATACTAAAATGTTTGAAATAAAAAAAAAATAAATAAAGCTTTTTTAAAATGCCCTTAAAATAGTAAAAAAAAACACTCATTATATCATAGCTTGGTTATTTACTATTTACTGAACTAAATATGTGTCTTTACACTAGTTGACATTTCTCAATAAATACATAAATAATTTGTAAATAATTTGTATATCTAGGAGGTTTATATGTTTAGAAATGATAATTTACATAACCATTTGTATTTTTTTTTGACTTATTGCTGCATTGTTATAAAAGCTTATTTTTTTTTTGAAAGCCCAATTTCCCATAGCTGGTTAATTAAATGAACTTAGAAATAATAAAAGCTGTTTTTGGGGGCAGTAAACAAAAGCCGAGGCTACAGAAACAGATGAAATCTACACTTTATCTGATCCGGTGACCCTTTAAAGAAGCTAAGTTAACTTGTACTACTTTACATTACTTAGCTCCATTCTGTACATTGATGTTTCAATATAGTTAAATATAGTTATATTTATAAATATAGTTATAGTTAAATTAACATGGACGCTGCATTATGGCTGTTTTACCTGATTTATTGCTGAATAAAATAAATAAACGTGAACGGCATAACGTTAATTTATTATCATCGAATTGGACACTGACTTTTACAGGCAGGTGATAACTTTGCCAGTGTGGTACTTGGCTGCTTCTTAGTTGCCTTTGGAAAGGAAATGTTTTTTGGTCTTTTTTAAATTATTGCTCTCTTTCTTTTCTCTCTCTCTCTCTCTCTCTCTCTCTCTCTCTCTCTCTCTCTCTCTCTCTCTATATATATATATATATATATATATATATATATTTGTGTGTGTGTGATTGCGTGTGTGTGTGTGTTTTATATTTTCTGATATTAGAAACATGTGTTTCAAAGTCTGGGATTGCATATTTGAAGTTAGACAAGAAAAACGAAAAAGAAAATTAGAAAAGTTTGATGTAGAGATATAATTAAAGTCGAAAGAGATTTAGAGTTGGATCTAGAAGAAAGCCATGAATGCTATAGTTAAAAAGTAGAGATGTTATCAATAAACTGAATACTTGTTAGGCAGGATGAACAAGTCTGCCTGGGTAAACAGGCCATTCATTTCAACTTACGCAACAGGCAGTCATTTGTTAACACAAATTTTTTTATAATCTCACTGGCATAAAAGAGGGCGCCACGTCTGTTTTTCTGGATTAATTCTATGCAATCTATTACATTCTTAGACTGGGGGACTGGAAATTTTCATTCTCGGGTAACAAATTGTATATAAGTATAAAGCGAAATTTTCAATGCTAGTAATTTGATATATTTATTAAATTTTATAAAAAATAGAATTCAAATTTCAGAATCATAACCACAGGGGGAACGGGTATTAGTCAGTTCGGCCTATGGAGAAGGGGAAGTTGTAGAGGTTGTATTTGTCGATTTTCCTGTTCCATTGGATCGAATACATATTTATTTTCTAAAGGGTTACTTTGACAGCAGGGGCTTCAATCAGTCGTCTAGTCACTATTATGTAATAGAAATACTCTGCTAACAAAATCTGTTATATATATATAGATAGATATATATAACACTTAAAACAACTACAAACAACCAAAGTAAAAGAAACAAGATATTGATATAAAGTATCTGTAATTCCATAGAGTATTTGTAGTTCTATAAAGTATTTGTAGTTCTATAAAGTATTAATAGTTCTATAAAATATTTCTAGTTCTATAAAGTATTTTTAGTTCTATAAAGTAATAGTAGTTCTATAAAGTATTTGTAGTTCTATAAAGTATTTGTAGTTCTATAAAAGTATCTGTAGTTCAATAAAGTATTTGTAGTTCTATAAAGTATCTGTAGTTCAATAAATTATTTGTAATTGTATCATTTAGAAAATATTAATAACATCACAGTTGAAGACTTGAGCCATGTGCAAATATTTTAGATTCTTCCATCTCTAGAAAAATCAATTATATATTATTATACTAAATTAGCTATGACTGGTAAACCTTGATGTAAATTGATGGTGATTTTGCCAGATCAAATAAAAACCATCTCTCTGAGAACACAATGTCTGTTCTTTAAATCTTCACCTTTGATGACGTTATGCATCTAATACCAAATATCTCGTTTTACTTTCGCTGATTTTTTTTTTTTTTTACTTTTCTTTGATTTTTATGATTTTTTTTATTCTATTCCGAATCTGATATTTTATAATCTTGATCTCCCCCCCCCTCTCCCTTGTATATATCAACTATACATAATACGATGCATCCAAAGTATAATGTACAATTAATATTAGTACTAAGATGTTTTAATCATGTGTTGTATGAATTAAGGGTGTGATATTTTGTGCTAGATGTGGACTTTATATTTTGTGCTGACTCAGACAAGAATTGGGGCCAGCTGGTATAGTGTGATTGATGCGAACATGTCACGTGATCAGGGGATGCTTGCAAAAAAAAAAGCCAAAGTGTGCACAATCTCAGTTAGCTGTTAAAGTTGTTGTTTTAATTAAGTAGTCTGTCCTGCTCAGTTGGGTCAGTCCTATCCAGAGCCGGATTTACATTTTTAGGGGCTCTGGGCCAACACAAATTTGAGGCACTATTTTGCAGCCCCTTACTTCGCCGGGCCCTAGGTCACGGCCTATTCGGCCTATTTGTAGATCCGGTCCTGGTCTTATCCGGTTGGTAGTTCAGTGTTTACTCCCAGATGATATGATGGTTAAATGAATAGGAAGTTAGTGGTATTCTTTAATGAAGGTTAAAGTTCTATCCCTGTTGAATCCACGAGCTGGCTTACGTTTAATTGTATGATAGAAAGATGCCAGTAGATCACCACACCATCAACAGACGCTACACCCAACAAAACAAAAGCTATACTTGGACACATATATGAAGTTAAAAGGCTAGTATTGCTTGGACTGCAGTATCAATCCTGCCATTATGATTTTATTTTATAAGTCGGTTAATTATTGAATATAAAATGTGCAAGTGTAAAAAACAATAACTAAGACCGTGAGCACATTATTACATGTAATTATCATACAATTATCATACAATTATCATACAATTATCATACAATTATCATGAGGTAATTTTTGTAACTATTTAATGACGTGGGGAATGTTCTTTGAAAAAACTAAAAGTTTTTAAGAGTAACCATTATGTGATTGACATTTAACAATACTTCAAATATTAACAATGACAGCCTACACTTGCTGTTAATTTTGCTTATTGCATTGAGATCTGAGTCTCACGGTGACCAGTCGTTTTGACCATTGTTTGTTCCGAGTCTCACATTGATCAGTCTCCTTGACCATTGTTTGATCTGAGTCTCTTGTTGACCTATCTCCTTGACCGTTGTTTGATCTGAGTCTCATGTTGACCAGTCTCCTTGACCATTGTTTGATCTGAGTCTCATGTTGACCAATCTCCTTGACCATTGTTTGATCTGAGTCTCATGTTGACCAGTCTCCTTGACCGTTGTTTGATCTGAGTCTCATGCTGACAAGTTGACTTGACCGTTGTATGATCCTCGACCCGAATGAATAGAACAGTTGCGGTCAAACTTGGCTCTACCCTGAAGCCACGTAAACCTCTTCAGTTTAGTGCAGCTATGGCTGCTGCAAGAATGGATGAGGGGGTAGCGCGCCGGGTACAGCGATCTGCTATATCATGAACCGTTTGGTTGACATTGTCAGAGGTCAATGATTAGCCAGCGACAGTCCTGGCAAGGGGCGACTGTGGATTCCTCATCAACTCTTTGAACAGTTTTGTTCAACCTATTCACGCCCTTCTGTATACAATACAACCCTTTAATGCACAACAACGCCCTTTACTATACAATAACGCTTTATTACTCACTAACACCTTTTAAAGCGCGATATGAAAGAGACGCCCTTTGAAACATATAAGGCCTATCATGAAAGAAAAGCGCAGAAATAATATCGCGAAATGAAGGAGACGCTCTTTGAAACAAATCTCGACTATGATGAAAGAGACGCCCTTTGATACATATAACGTCTATGATGAAAGAGACGGCTTTTGATACATATAACGTCTATGATGAAAGAGACGCCCTTTGATACATATAACGTCTATGATGAAAGAGATGGCTTTTGATACATATAACGTCTATGATGAAAGAGATACCCTTGATAAATGACGCCCTTTGATAATATGTCGCACTTTGATGAAAGCAACGCCTTTGATGAAAGCAAGCCCTTTAAGGCAGAAATAAAAGCCATCATGTAATGCAACACTTTCTATTGATTACTTTCACCCCTAATATTAATAATATAATAGTAATTTGGGTTCTGCGTTAATTCGAAAGTAAAGAATTAATACAACAGTATTCCAGTTTAAAATACAATCATGAAAATATCGGTTCAGCCCGAAAACCAAATACATAACCTAGCCTACCGATCAAGCCTAAGGGGATATAACTCTATGCAAAGGTTTTGCAGGGTACAGCTAGTCCGATAAGAAAAATAAACCCCGTGACGCAATTTATTTAACCCTGTGTGTAATTCATTGCCAAATCACCAGATTTAAATAAAATGAAAATGTTCCACAAACTAAAATTGTCTTTAGGCAGCGACAAATGATACAAAAAAATGTCGCTTATTATCTACATTTAGCCCCCCTACCTCTTTCCCCAAACTGATTCTGTTTTGTTCTTTGACGCATTGTCAATGCCAGACGATGCTTTAATTATAATCTAAAATAATCAATGCCATCTCTCGTAGAGTTGTGGTTCAAATTAGATAATTTATAATCAGATAAAAATGTTGAGATTTAAACAAATACATTAGCTGTCCAAAGACGGACTAAGGTACGCTAAGGCCCTGGTGCAGCATAAAATATATAAAAGACACATGAATAGTTGTTAAATATTGTGGATTTTGTCGGACCTCACCAACGTGATTTGGGGCTCAGAGCTTCAGTCTCTGAAGTAATGTTAGTATGAAAGTAGCGCAAGTTATAAATACAAATTTGTAGGGTTTACAGTTTATAGGCGTTCATTTTGTTTATCGGTTAGGTTTATTTTGTAACATAATATTATCTGCTCAACTTGAACCTGGGCGAAACTGATTAGGAAAATAAAGTATGGAGTATGTCGAATGAATTTTTTGTGGCATGTCATGGATGTGTTGTGTGTCTGTTGAACTTTTCACGGCATGTTATGGATGTGTTGTGTCTGTTGAACTTTTCACGGCATGTTATGGATGTGTTGTGTCTGTTGAGCTTTTCACGGCATGTCATGGATGTGTTGTGGGTCTGTTGAACTTTTCACGGCATCTCATGGATGTGTTGTGTGTCTGTTGAACGTTTCACGGCGTGTAATGGATGTGTTGTGTGTCTGTTGAACTTTTCACGTGTTGAGGGTGATTGTGAAGACTCAGTGGGTGGAAGGTCAGAGTATAAGAAGATTTGGTTGAGGTGGTCATAGGACAGTTAGTTGAAGAAGTATGATGACCGTAACAGTTGCTCGAGAGATTGTTAAGAAGTGGATATATATTGTTGAGTAGTTCATTACTCTGTGTGACTGTATTGGAGAAGTGAATATATATTGTTGAGTAGTTCATTACGCTGTGTGACTGTATTGGAGAAGTGGATATATATATTGTTGAGTAGTTCATTACGCTGTGTGACTGTATTGGAGAAGTGAATATATATTGTTGAGTAGTTCATTACGCTGTGTGACTGTATTGGAGAAGTGAATATATATTGTTGAGTAGTTCATTACGCTGTGTGACTGTATTGGAGAAGTGAATATATATTGTTGAGTAGTTCATTACGCTGTGTGACTGTATTGGAGAAGTGAATATATATTGTTGAGGAGTGCATTACGTTATGAGCAGCTTTTGTGATTCTTTATTTAATTATTTGTGTTGTCATAATAAATGTTGACCACGGTTCTTTTGTTGACTTTTTTGTGAGTGACTGATCAGTAAAACAGTACTACATGATGCGACATTCAACATGTCATAAGTGCTGATAATAGATGGTTATGATGATTTGATGACATGCAGTGGTCATGATATTTTATTGATACGACATGGCATTATCGCGTTTACCCCCCCCCTTCTATACGGGATAGCCTGACCCTATGGCCACTGTGCATACGTTTAACGATCCTACAGGGTCTGGTCAAAAGTTTTAATACTTAACATTTTTATTTCTTCTTTAGGCCGACATTCAAATAGATGGCCATATTCTGTTTCATTGTCTTACCTCCAGTTCTGAGAACCGCAGAGATGGATACGTTGTTGATTGAGGAATCCCACGCAGTGATGTATTATAATACTTCAATTGTATTACCTTTGAGATAATTTGTTTATTCTATCATTAACTGTATAATCTGGGAATCTGTTTGTTGAAAACATGTGTTGAAAATAAAATAATACATTGCTTTGTACATACAAATGGTAAAATTTTTTTAGATATTACAGTTTGGTGGTTTTTTTTTTCGATTATGCTTTTTCTTTTTGCAGCTAATCTAAAGAGAATCACAAGAAAACCATGTTAGACTTAATCTTTCTTAACCAGTGGCCCTCGACCAGTGGTCCACCAAAATCCGGGCCTCCGTAGCATATGTTTTGAAAAAAAAAATTAAAAAAGATAATTGTTTAAACGAACAAAGATGGCCGACCATTGATAAGTTTTTTTTAAAGTTTTATTAACAATAGGCTGTTTTAACAATATACTGTTTTAACAATGGGCTGTTTTAACAATAGGCTGTTATTTCAATGGGCTCTTGATTAAGAAAAAAAAGATGAGAACTACTGATCTGGTCACTGTGTGTTTTGAAAGATACACGTTCTTATACGTCCCAGTGTATTGCCAGTACTAGCCAGACGAAAACATTAGATTTAGAAATGAGGTCATTTCACATGAAGAAATCCGGACAAGGAAGACCATTATGATTCCAGAATATGGAGTGGGAGTATTATGTTCTAGGAATGCTGGTGTTGAGTAATAGAGGAACAAGAATGGGTGGGAAGGGGGGATGGAAGCATAGGTACAGTAATTGTGTTCAGCAATTCGCTAATGGCATCGCTCAACGATTTCTGGAAAGGGTAAATAATTAACACGACATAAAAGAAAGATAAAACTTTTAAAACATGTAAATTCCGTTACACTTTATTTTGTAAAGGAGGTATTTGATTCAAATAGTGTTGTTCAAGAGGAGATGCTGATTTAATGAACGGAGGGTGGGTGGGGGAGTGGTGTATCAAGAGATACAAATCGGACTGAGGGTTCCGGGTTCAATTTTCCGTGTAAACCAAGTTTTTTTTTTCCAGGTTATGAAGGTCCTGTGGTGCATCCTTGTCCATTGCACTCCCGAGTATCTTGTGGAAAAAAGAAGGGCACCATAAAAACAATCCTATTAGCGTTTTGTAAGTATCTCTTCTTTACAAGTATTTATCAAATAGGAAAGTGTATTTAAACAATCTATATAAATACTAGCGGTGTGGGTTCTGCGTTAAATCGAAAGTAAAAAAAAAAATTAATACAACAGTATTACAGTTTAAAATACAATCATGAAAAAACCGGATCTATGCAAAGGTTTTGCAGGGTACAGCTAGTATATATAATTTCTAATTTCACTGTAGTATACTTCATAGATTGTGTTCGTAACTCTTTACTTTGAATACATATTTATTTTTACAAGCACTTTTCTTTTATTCATGCTTGCTCTAAAATTACTTATTTTTTTTTTTATTCTTTCTCTTTTTATCTTTTCCCCTTGTTGTGAGCAGTCTCACCCTGTAAAATAACGCTCACGAATTTTTTTGTTCTTATTTTACCTCTTCCTTTGCTCACAGTGGTGGTGATGCACTCCCACTCGTCCGTCTCCCCTCTCCTCATACCACCCCTACCCACCCACACCTACCAACACACCCACACCCCCTTTTCCATTTTACCGGTGTACCTCTCAGTTCCAAATAACTACGAACCAGAAAACTCTTCCCCCCACACTAGCTTTAAATAATTGGCACTGCTTTAAATATCTGGCCGCTAAGCGAAAGGGATCAGTGTGTTGTTCATAATGAGTTTCCTCCGTGTGGCTATTAGAAGTTCCACATTCATTTAGTATTATTATTGTTGTTCTATATCAATTAAGACTTCAATATGATGTGCTGAAAAGAAAAGGAAGATGTGATAATACGAGGTCAAGGTAATTATTATTTTTTTTTTGCGGTCTTATTTAACTTACAAGTTAGTCAGATAATTATTTTAAAATCTGTTTATATCTGAGTATTTGTGTGTGTGTGTGTGTGTGTGTGTATAAGTGGTGCATGAGTGTGTACGTGGTGTATGACATCTTTAATTAGCAGAATGTGTTTGCTGAGTGTGTTGATTCAAGCCGGTCAGTTAACTGCTCTATCTATCTATCTATCTATCTATCTATCTATCTATCTATCTATCTATCTATCTATCTATCTATCTATCTATCTATCTATCTATCTATCTATCTATCTATCTATCTATCTATCTATCTATCTATCTATCTACCCATCTATCTATCTATCTATCTAATCTATTTATCTATGTATCTATCTAACCTATCTATCTATCTGTTTATTTATCATCTACCTATCGATCTATCTGATCTAAAGATCTATCTATCTATTACAATCTAAATATCTATATATCATCTGCCTATCTATCTATCTAACGATCGATCATTATTAGTGTCTATCTGTCTCTGTTAGTCAGTCTTTCTGTAGGTCTATTTGCACATCAGCCAGTAAAATGTTATCCACACAATTCAATATCTCACTATTCTAATTCATTTACTTATACCCCATGTTATTTAATACCATCTTTGTATTGAGTGTGTCATTCCTCTACTGAGTTGAGTGTTCAGATGTGTTAATCTGTCAGAATCCTCTACCGAGTTGAGTGTTCAGATGTATTAATCTGTCAGAATCCTCTACCGAGTTGAGTGTTCAGATGTGTTAATCTGTCAGAATCCACTACTGAATTGAGTGTTCAGATGTGTTAATCTGTCAGAATCCACTACTGAGTTGAGTGTTCAGATGTGTTAATCTGTCAGAATCCTCTACCGAGTTGAGTGTTCAGATGTACTCATCTGTCATAATCCTATACCGAGACAGTCTCTCATCCACCAAGTGCTGGAGGATGAACTGAACGACTTAACGCTGACATCTATTCCACTGAGTCATTCAGTAGAACAACTAAAAACATATTTGAGCACAGTTTCTGAGAAACGAATGGCTTAAATTAACTTTTACCTAAAACAAGTCAATTATATAACTACAGATTTGCTTGCCTAAAGGTCAGTGCGTTGATTTTTGACACGCATGTTGATTACTTTATCAATATAATCTACTGAATAATGTAACCTGTATCTTGAACATGCATGCGAGTTGTTACATGTACCCAACAGCTTCCTATCGTTGTTGTCCACATGCGTTTGTTTATGCCACCGGCTAGAAACGAGATACTTAAAACCCATATACAAGTCGGGTTCAACTTGTGCCAAAACATTCTTTTTTTCTTCTTCAGAGTTTAAGGTAAAATTGATCAACGGGAATTTCTTTTTTTTTTTTTAATATTTATCTAGAATTTGTTAGGAAATTCAACATAAATACATTTTTTTATTTAAATACGGGATAAAAGAAAGTTAACAAGGTGTGAAGCAATGCGGCACATTTTTCATTTGAAGTAAAGACATTATGATATAAACAGAATGCAATGAAACAATTTGATAGCGAATAACGTAGACCGGACGATTGTGTGATTAAAAAAGATGATCAGACAGGTGAATATCGTAAAATTGTATGGGGCAGTGAATATCGTAAGATTGTATGGGGCAGTGAATATCGTTAGATTGTATGGGGCAGTGAATATCGTAAGATTGTATGGGGCAGTGAATATCGTAAGATTGTATGGGGTCAATATTCGTCAATTAAACAAACGTTTTAGAAACTATTTTTTTAAAGAAATTTAGTTTCTGTACATTGCAGGATTGGTTAGTGAATAGATTGTGTGCTTATGTCTCTGTGTGTGTATATGTTTGTCTATGTCTGTGTGTCTGCGTCTGTTTGTGGTTATGTCCAAGTATGCCGATATCTGTGTCTTTGTCTGTGCGTGTCTATATCTGTGTGTGCTTCTGTCTGCGTGTGTATGTCTTCTGTGTTTGTTTATGCCTATGTGTGTGTCTATGTATGTATGTGTATGTTTCTTTATGTAATATGTGTGTCTATATCTGTATGTGTCTATGTATGTGTCTATGTCTGTGCGTGTTTATGTCTTTGTGTGATTATGTCTATATGTGTCTATGTTTGTGTGTCTATGTCTTTGTGTATATATCTGTGTTTATTTATGTCTATGTCTGTGTTGTTATGTCTGTGTCTATGTCTTTGTGCCTGTATCAATTCATTAAATTTTTTAATTAATTTCTTTATAAAAAGATAAATTATCTATGAAACGTTTAACAGCCTTCACAAACAATTAATCATAAATCCTATCCAGTCACTTCCCGTGGTGCCTCTACCGCTATTGCTGGAGATATAACGAGGACAATAAAAGTCTTAAAAACTCTGAATGTCCTTACAAGGGATTCAATAATATTCGACTGCATGATCTTTAATTTAATAACAAAATGTTCAACACAATTTCCTTAGGCTAGTTTAATAAATAATTGCGCAAATAAATAATTTTGTGATTACAAGTAAAAAATAAATAAATAAATTTCTCTTAGCCTTATCGGGGCAGATGAAGTGTAGAATTCATCTGTTTCTATAACATCGGCATATGAAAGGGTTGTGTGGTTAGCACAACGCTCAGCCGCCTTTACTCCCCTTACTTAAAGTCATATACCCATATAAATCATGGTGGACTTACGGGGCGTGTTTGAAAAAAAAATCACCTGGAAATTCCTATGGTTTACACTGAGAATCAAACCCAGGACTCTCAGATCCACGCCACTCGGCCAACCGTCCCACCAAAGCTGGAGGGACTTTAAACCACATTTTAAATCTCATTGCTTCTCCTCGAGGATCAAACCCAGGACTCTCAGGATGACATTCAATCGGTCTGCAAAGCTCAGTCATACGTCCACACTATATACCCAATGAATAATATTAAATTCAAGAAAACCCATTTTAAAAAAAAAGTCATCAATAAATAAAGTTGTCTTGAAAATATTAAACACTATTGACATACATTGTTTAAATTTAAATGTAATTTTCAGTTTCATTTAGAATGTTAATAACTTAAGCTAAAATTTAAACATTTATGTTAAAAGAAATTATCGTATATATATCTAATAAAATAATAGAGATTTGGGTTCTGCGTTGAATCGAAAGTAAAGAATTAATACAACAGTACTCCAGTTTAAAATACATTCATGAAAAAAATCGGATCTGCCCGAAACCAAAAATAACCTAGCCCACCGATCAAGCATAAGGGGATATAACCTACAGCTAGTGTAGTAGATAAATTTAAACTCACTTAGATGTCATTATATTTTAAATGCGAATTAGAGGAATTGATTGGGGGGGGGGGGTTAGTTCATTCAACAATATTTAGCTGAACATCTTTTTATAAGAGTATTAGATACTGATCTTAAAATACTTCTAATATCACTACACAGTTAAACTATTTAAACTATTGCTTACAGCTCTTACATACAATTTACATGTGTACATATTGAAATCAATACATCGTTATCTTTTATTCTCGCCTTAATTCTATGCTTTTAAGAACAATTTAGATCATTCGGGACTGTATTACTACGTCTTAAAATAATGGAGTCTATTTTTAATTTTATTTACTTTGTAGAGCATTTGTTAAATAAAATAAAATGTAGGATTTGTAACATAACCGCGCGTTCAATCGTATTTGTGTGTGCAGCTTGTGTGAACAATATTTCTATTAATTCTTTGTTTCTAATTTCTTCACGATTTTTGTTCAATGTTTGAAAAACGAGTTGTTCATCTCTTAGATCCTATAAATTCACAGTGGGACTGTTTTTGTAGTGGCCTTCTACCATCCCTATCATAAACGATAGTGCAATGGCCAAGTAGGCACCACGAGAGACATATGGGGTGAGGGAACGTTTACAATGATATGAACAATTTCCGGGTATCGAACTCAGGATCTACAGGTCAACAGTCAAGTATTTTACCGCAGACCAACCACCCACCTCCACCGCCCTCACCCCCAAAAAACAAAATAAATAAATCGCCTTTCCCCGTCTCAACGGGACATTCCTTGGGTTCTGTAGTGCCTTTATTTCATCTCCACCACTACCGGGGGTGTAATGGCAATGGGGGCACTACGAGAGTAAACTTCCATCATGGCCTGAAAAAAAAAATTCCATTTGTTCTAACGAACCCGCGACCCTCAGGTCGACGACCATCGAGCGCTACATCAGTACCTAAACATACAACAAATATTGTGTGTAGTAGGCGACCATCAGGTCGACGACCATCGAGCGCTACATCAGTACCTAAACATACAACAAATATTGTGTGTACTAGTAGATTGGTTATCTGCGCAGTGAGTCATAAAGAGTACCCGACCAAAACATTAGGCCGCATTACCTCATTACAACAGATTAAGGAAATGCCTAACGTCTGGCTATTTCGTCCTATCCTTTTATTTAACTTACCTGACTTGGCAGGTAGAAATAGATTGAACTTGAACTTAAACAGACGTTGTGGATTTTGTTTTTTTAACCATGCAGCTGAAAAATGGCTTATATATATATATATATATATATATATATATATATATATATATATATATATATATATATATACATATATATACTCAAAGCAAATTAAGAAATGATTAATGCGTCAGTTTGTAAATTAAACACATTGACTCATATTTTATGCAGGTCTCGGCTATAAGGATTAATCAAAAGCTTTCACAATACATGTAATGAACTCAACAGCTAAATACAAAGTAATGAAGATTGAGGAAATAAAATGAGCATTTTACTAGAAAAGTTTTCGGTGTTAATCCAGACATCAATAACAAACAAACTCAAAAATATTTCACCTGCTGTAACACACACTGCAACTATTTTTGTAAGTTATTGTGTACTCACACTTCAAATCAAGTAATGAGAGAAAAAAGTCTTTATTTAATCTGTACTGTTGCCAAGAATTTCTCTCTCTCTCTCTATCTCTCTGTCTCTCTCTCTGTCTCTCTCTGTCTCTCTCTCTCTCTCTGTCTCTCTCTCTCTCTCTCTCTCTTTCGCTCTCAAGTACTGGGAAGGAGGCGTTAGCTGACTTCAGTTTGTGCGATACATTATGAACTTCAGACAAAGACAGAGGCGGATATAACGAACTTGCTCCAGGGGACCCGACTTTGGAAAGCCCCTCCCCCTTCACACTAATATTACACTGTAAGCCTTTTTTTGAAGGAGCCCCAAATTGTTCTTAGAGTCCCGGGGTTCTCAGATTAACTTAATTCGCCCCTCTTGTTATAAAGATGAATCAGTTAGATGATCTAGAAAAACCAATGGCTTTTACACGCTTCACGTCTTTCCCTCATATCTCTGTGAACGTGTCTTACAATCTCTATGTGTACATACTACATTCAAATGTGCATCAAAATATTAAGACATGATATAAATCTATCTAACTGTCTATCTATCTATCTATCTATCTATCTATCTATCTATCTATCTATCTATCTATCTATCTATCTATCTATCTATCTATCTATCTATCTATCTATCTATCTATCTATCTATCTATCTATCTATCTATCTATCTATCTATCTATCTATCTATCTATCTATCTATCTATCTCTTTCTATCTATCTCCGTTATTTTTACCTTCTCATGTCAAAGCTCACTACGATCAGTGAGTCATTTAATTAACACTAATCTCTTCTCCAGTGTACTCCAACCCCGACCCCCCGTCTAACCCCCACACTACATTCAAGCGCTGCCATGTTACCGTTCTTTGAGTATCATTTACATTGTAAGAACCAAATGAGATGTATTTGTGTTATAGCACCTTGTTTGACGCCCGGTAAGAACCAAATGAGATGTATTTGTGTTATAGCACCTTGTTTGACGCCCGGTAAGAACCAAATGAGATGTATTTGTGTTATAGCACCTTGTTTGACGCCCGGTAAGAATCAAATGAGATGTATTTGTGTTATAGCACCTTGTTTGACGCCCGGTAAGAACCAAATGAGATGTATTTGTGTTATAGCACCTTGTTTGACGCCCGTTAAGAATCAAATGAGATGTATTTGTGTTATAGCACCTTGTTTGACGCCCGGTAAGAACCAAATGAGATGTATTTGTGTTATAGCACCTTGTTTGACGCCCGGTAAGAACCAAATGAGATGTATTTGTGTTATAGCACCTTGTTTGACGCCCGGTAAGAATCAAATGAGATGTATTTGTGTTATAGCACTTTGTTTGACGCCCGGTAAGAACCAAATGAGATGTATTTGTGTTATAGCACCTTGTTTGACGCCCGGTAAGAACCAAATGAGATGTATTTGTGTTATAGCACCTTGTTTGACGCTACCCTTCACTATGGAACCTGAAATATACACTACTGCCAAAAATTCTATATCGCACTGTGGCCTATCTTTACAACTTGTAAACCGATCAGAACTATTTCCAGGCACTAAGAACTTACATACAGGCAGGCCCGGGATAATCCAGAAATGACTTGGTTTACATGAATGCACTCTGTCTTGGAACAAAATTAGATGGTTGATGGGTGGGAACAACACTGACATGTGACCTACATGTGACCTACATGTGACTTACATGTGACCTACATGTGACCTACATGTGACCTACATGTGATCTACATGTGACCTACATGTGACCTACATCCTGCAATCAGAGGCGGACCCAAGCCAGTTGACACCCCGGGCGCAAAGGAAAATGTTGGGCCCCTTTAGAATAAGAAAGACACATCAAAGTGTTTAAAATAGGGCTATTAGGCCTCTAAGTATTCTGGGGCCCTGGGCGCTCGCCCGATGCGCATGTCCTTAAATTCGCCTTTGCCTACAACGGCCTTAAAAAGACAATTTTGATTTTTAATTAGTAAACAAAGGCCCGGTACCCGGACCGGTGAGTAGGCACGCAGTTGGAGTTGAAAATTGCGGTATATATATAAATATATATATATATATATATATATATAAATAAATATATATATATATATATATATATATATATATATATATATATATATAACAATCAGTCTATATACAAAAAAAAATAGCATGTCTATGTACTCTAAGTGGTCCCAGAGGGTATGATCAGTTTATTGCAGCCAAAATACATTTGAGAATAGGAACATCAAATAAATTTCATATGTTACATAGTTCATCCAAAAGAAAATAATCACAATCTCAAACAAGCAATTAAGCCTGTTCCATTCTGGACAAAGGACGTGTTAGCGCATTTTCGTGTTATGTATCAGTACGTTTGTTAGCTTTCAGTAAATATTTATAAATTTTGGAAATGTTTATAAATTCAATTGTGTAATGCATATATCTGTAAAAAAAAATTATAAAGACGTTTCTTTATATTTGAAAAAAAAATATTGTCTCTTAAATCTAACTACAAGTGGTTTGTGGTTACTGAAATAGGACTCATAATTGAAAACATTCGAAATTATAGTCATTTAATCGTCCGAAAACTCCGTCAATTGTTGCATAGCTCTGATACTTTCACTTAAACTCAGAACACAAGCTTACTATTTCATTTGATGAGTTTCTTAATAAATCTTGGTGAAACTAAGTGCTGCAGTATTTCGCACCAAATGAATGGGTTATTGAACGTACAAGGTGTATATATAATATATAAGCCCCTTAGGAGCCCTGAAGCCCGGCCCTCAGAGGTCCTATCGCGAAATGGACTTTTGATGTACACTTGGCAGGCCAAGACCTACAAAATGATATATACATCATGGGTCTAGGACTTATGGTTGTTGAGATATAGGCGCTCTTTATTAATATAGCTTATGTAGCAAAAAACGGTACTAAGCCCCCTTTTACGGCCCTGAGAGGTCAGATCGCGAAATGGAAAAAAGTCATTTCTTGGCAGGCCAAGACCTACAAAATGATATATACATCATGGGTCTAGGACTTATGGTTGTTGAGATCTAGGGTGATGACGGACAGACGGACAGACAGACAGACAAAACGGGGACAATAGAGCATTTTTTTTTTAAATGTTCTAAAAAACAGCCTTTGACGATTAAACTTTGAATTTAACATCCAACATTACATAATTTGCGCATAAAACACCTTATCATTGATAAATCTTAAGTTTACTCATGACAGTGTCTTTGTGTCTCCAGTTTACTCATGACAGTGTCTTTGTTTCTCAAGTTTAGTCATGACAGTGTCTTTGTTTCTCAAGTTTACTCATGACAGTGTCTTTGTTTCTCAAGTTTAGTCATGACAGTGTCTTTGTTTCTCAAGTTTACTCATGACAGTGTCTTTGTTTCTCAAGTTTACTCATGACAGTGTCTTTGTGTCTCAAGTTTACTCATGAAAGTGTCTTTGTGTTTCAAGTTTACTCATGAAAGTGTCTTGTGTCTCAAGTTAACCCTTAAAAGTGTCTTTGTGTCGCAAGTTTACTCATGGCATTGTCTTTGTGTTTCAGGTCTACCCATGACAGTGTATTTGTGTTTCCCTCGTTTTTTCACTATAAATATTTCAACTTTTATCTCTGATTCTGGTTTTCATCTAATTGCGACATTTTTATTGCTGTATACTTGTCTTGGCTGATAAACCTCTGAGTAGATTCACCTTTAGAGTTGGCATGCTGTCGAGGATTATCTTTTTACGTTTTGACAGCTGGTCAGAGGTTATGATGAAGTACACTTTGGGGTACTGTTGCCTTAAAGGTTAGGAACTCCAGATGTACGTTACATTCCATATTATTCTACTTCTATTAATTAAAATAGCGAAACTCAAAACAGTTTCGTAATACTATCAGCCTGTCATTAATTCACTATCAGCTTGTCATTAGTTCAATATCAGCCTGTCATTAGGTCACTATCAGCCTCTAATTAGTTCACTATCTATCTGTCATTAGTTCACTATCAGCCTTTCATTAGTTCGCTATCAGCCTGTCATTAGTTCACTATCAGCCTGCCATTAGTTCACTATCAGACTTTCATTTGTTCACTGTAAGTCTGCCATTAGATCACTATCAGCCTGTCATTAGTTTACTATCAGCCTTCATTAGTTCACTATCAGCCTGCCATTAGTTCACTATCAGCATGTCGTTAGTTCACCATCAGCTTGTCATTAGTTCATTATCAGCCTGTCATTAGTTCACCATCAGCCTGTCATTAGTTCACCATCAGCCTGCTAACAGTTCACTATGAGCCTGTCATTAGTTCACTATCAGTCTGGTGGGCCGTACATTTCATGGTAGTCTATAAGCTGAAACTATGAAAATCAAAACACAGCGGCAATACTCAAAACCTAGAATTTCTTAAGATTTTCGGGGGCCCTTAGCAGATGTTATCATGTTTTAGGCGCCCATAGCAGATATTATCATGTTTTAGGGGCCCTTAGCAGATGTTTTCATGTTTTAGAGGGCCCTTAGCAGATGTTATCATGTTTTAGAGCCTTAGACTAAGATGCCATGTTTGTGGGAGGCCCTAGACAAAAATGTTGTAAATTTGTGGGGCCACTAGAAATAGATGTTATCGGGTTTTAGACAAAATCAGCTATCGGTGCCTTGATGTTAAGAACACATGATAAATGTATTCTTTCTAATGTTTTGTTTTTTTAAATAATGATTTACATCGGCGCTAACGCGCAATGCTAAATGAAGTATAGATCACTAACTTGACCAGCAGATGGACACTCATGTGTACAGAATTGGGCTGGGGGAGGGGGAGGTAGGAAGGGGAAGGGCTGTTTGTCAGTAGGTCATCTCTGGGCTGTTGCCTTCGAACAGATCTGACTTCATGCCTACCATCCATCAGACATGATTTAAAGAAAAAGATAAAAAAAAGCAAGAAAAAAGTACAGTGTAAAGTGGTACTCACTCACAGTGCAGCAAAGGTTTTGTGTGGAATATTACTTCCTTTAGCTGAGCCCACTGATTACCTTACATTGAAATTGTTTAAATGAAGGATTCCTTATCTCTCACGATGACCCCACTCCCCCCACTACCCTCTAGGGGAAGAACTCGTGGATGTTCTGTTTGACTGATTCTATCTAATGTTGACCATCACAATTATCTAGCTAAATGCTGACAGACAATGAACAGACTCAACACGATGTTCCACAACATATTAACTACGTTGAATAACATACTTGTAAGGTTCAACTAGCAAAGAACGCGACATGACCACACTAGACTTAGTTAGATTAACCCTCACTTATAATACGATGTTTTCCTGTCTGTTGGTATTTTTGTAGCGCCTCATAGCATAAAAGCTACACATATGTCACAGAACAAAAAGGTCGTACAAGCTAGGGGTTATACAAAAACCGACTTTTGAAAAAACCGGTTGTCGAATGCTTCGACTTTCGTCAAAAAACCGTTTTTTCGCCGCCGGTTTTTAAAAACCGACAACCCCTAGTACAAGCACGTTAGTAACATTTACTCACTAGCGTGAACCAAAACTCGTCATCAGGCGACCTGCTACTGGTGGGTGTGTCTGAAGTCCCTGTATGGATGAGATGAAATCCCATAGATCCTATAAACCACTAATGGGACGGTTTTTACGGTGCCCTTCTTTCACCCCCACCATAGCCTATCGTGCAATGGTCATGGAGGCACCACGGAAGATAATTCGGGAACTTGAACCAAGACCTGAAAAATGTTCTTGGTCTTCACCGAAGGTCGACATTCGACATCGCTTTACCGCACGACCATCCGCCCCCGCTACTGGTGGGTGGCACCAACCAAATCACGTCCTCGTTGTATTTAATCCACAATCTCCTCTTCCCCTTCCCTGTATCTGTATTAGTTTTGGCATTTTGAAATCATACAAATAAAAAATCATTCAGTGTGTATTGATCTCAATCATGATGAATGTAAACATTGTCTTCAGGGACAAAGCTGAAAGAAAATCACTTTTTGTTTTTACATGTACCTGCTATTTCATTCATATTTATTTTTTTTTTAATTTCGCTAATGCGTTATCCAAAAAATCTCACATTTTGGCCTTTTTTATATATTATTATCACATTCAGCACTAACTTCTGTTTAAACGTGTTAGCAGATTATTCGTAATCTTACATTCAGCGGCGTCGTTGAAAGGGGCTTCCTGCTCCGGGCGGCTCTAACTTTAATGCAAGCAAAGGGTGGCATTTCCAGAGTACTCATGCAAATATTTATATAAATTTCATAGACCAAATAAAAGCTTAAGAGTCATTTTATATAATTTATGACAAAAATTTAGCCTCATATTACTCTGGACTTAGTAGATGTATTGTAACTATTTATTTCAAAGTTAAATAAGACATATCTGTCTGTAAACTACATTTATTGACGAATTACAAGATAAATAAATTAAAATATGAATTCTCGATGGCGCCCACGTCTTTCTTTGCGATTATAATTCTATATATATTTGTTTTTGAACTGATATATATATATATATATATATATATATATATATATATATATATATATATATCAGTGGCGTCATTCTTAAAATAATTAAATTAATTGGTTAAATCAATGGATTTTGATGACTTAATTGATGGAAAAATGAAAACCAGACGCATTTGCCCCCCCCCCAACATTTTGGTGAAATGACGCCACTGATATATATATATATATATATATATATATATATATATATATATATAGAGAGAGAGAGAGAGAGAGAGATATGCAAACAGAGACTGCTTAACAGCAGCAAACCAAACTGAGGTCATTTTTCAGTCTAGTTCATTCAGTAACAAAGTACACACACACACGCACGCACACACGCACACACACACTCACTATCTAACGTCCTGACTTGTTCATAACTTTTATTTCTCAGTTTAACCGAACAGTCAAGTGTCTGAAATATTGCGGTCATTTGTAAGAGAAAAAACTCAACCATTATTCAATTAAGACAAAGTCTACTGCCAGCCAATAGAAAGACAGTCTACTATACCGCCAGCCAATAGGGAGACAGTCTACTTCCAGCCAATAGGGAGACAGTCTTACGCCAGCCAATAGAGAGACAGTCTTTAGAAATGGAAGACTATACAGAAGAAGAGTACGTACAGTTGATTTACTTTCAATTTATTTCGATAAATATGTTTGTTAAAAAAGAAAACAACACGGTACAAGAGCATTTATGTAAAAATATATTAACATCTTCTATTGGACGTCAATAAATTATGGGTCCCATTTTAAGAGGCCTTCATTTTATGTTCATATACTGATATAAATGTAATCTAGCATGTGCATCCAAAGAAGTATTTAGTTTTTGTATATTGTCCATTAGCGGACTGAATATTTACCTGGAAAAAAATGTAAGTGGCCAACGTCCTGTAGAATTCTATTTGCACTTCAATCTAGATTGTTTCATTTTCTCTCCATTTTATTTCTTCATGCATCCCTGACATTTCATAAACGTTAACGCTTGGAAACTAGCAGAGATACAGCAAAAGCATGTTGCTGATTTGATTATAACTAAAATAATTTATTTTTTCATATTAAACTTGACTCAATAATTTACAAAACAAATGCATGTTAGACTTTGTTTGAAAACATTTCTTTAGAAATTATTCATTCCATTTAATCTTTCAAATCTATCATGATAGTGTCAACCTAGAAAATTTGGTGACTTTTAACCAAACTTACCTCTTAAAACGAATCGTAATTATCTCAAATGCAAGGACAGTTTTAGCGTTTTGGAAATAATCATCTTTTCCCCCGTTATTTATCGTCGTTGTCGTTTACATGGTAACCAGAAGAACAGAATGGAGCTTTTTTGAATACTTTCATGTGCAAAGTAATTTCCACGCTCACTATGAACTATACACGTCATAGAAATCACGTTGAATAAAAAGGTGGGTGTCAACCCTTAGTCCAACAGACAATTATTTTTTCTTACTTAAATTTCGTTTATGACATAATTTGCACTAGTTAATATCTTAGCAACAAGGGTAATTTATTATTTTTAATTACTGAGTTACCAATATCGACTCGAGACATAAAATCAAACACTGAATATAGCTGTTAAAAATATCGAAGTGGCTACGGTTCCAAGTAACGGGAACTCCGTATTATTTTTTTCCGGGTCCAGCTATAGATGCATATTTTTTGTTTTCGGGGCTAGGGCTAGGGTTAGGGTTAAGAATAGGGTTAGGATTAGGGTTAGGGTTATGGATAGGGTTAAGGTTAGGTTTAGGAGCAACATCTATACAATGATATCTGTTTAATATACAATGATATCTGTTAAATCTAGAGAAAACCTTCCAGCCTTGACTTGCAAAGTGTGTATAGATATTTACACTGGTTTATATTAACTTTGGAAACAAAACCAAAAGAAATACTTTAGACCGTAAAAAGTATTTAAAAAAATGAAATAAAAAAAAAACATTACAATAGCACTTTACTTTTATCAAAATGTATTACAATTTTAAAAACCCAGCATCTTAAGCATGTTCCATTCTGGACACAGGACATGTTCGCATTTTCGTGTTATGTATCAGTGCGTATGTTAGCTTTCAGTAAATAATTATAAATTTTGAAAATGTTTAAAAATTCAATTGTGTAATACATATATCTGAAAAAAATATAAAAAACGGTACCCTAAGAAACACTGATGCCCAGCCCGCAGAGGACATGACCAAAATTAATCAAACCAAATTTATGTTAGGGGGATAGATACTCTTGGGGCCCATAAGGCCCTTATTCTTGTATCGTTATGTAAAGGTGTAGAATGGGACCATGAAAATGACATAATTATTAATATAGCTTATATAGTAAAAAAAAACCTAAGAAACACTCGTGCCCAGCCCTCAGAGGTCAAATCGCGAAATGGACTTTTGATGCAGGAATTGCAGGCTAAGACCTACAAAAAAGTATATACATCATGGATCTAGGACTTATGGTTGCTGAGATCTAGGGTGATGACAGACAGACAAACCGACAGACGGACAAAACGGGGACAATAGCGCATTCGACTTCTCGAAAATGCGCTAAAATGTCCTTAGATCTTATAAATATTTATGGTAAGACTTGAACTACATTCATTAACAAATTGCTTGAAATAGGAAACTAACAAATCACTGTGTTAAAGAATTTCTATTAATATTTGTTCATATTAGAGCTTATTATTTATTTATTTACTTTTTACTGCATTTTAATCATGGCATATTGTTTGAAAATAGCATTTAATATTTTAATTTCTTTTCAGTATTGATGAAGCTATAAGGCTGACCATAATCAACAAGTCCTTTAGTAGCAATTATCTGTATGTGTTGGTGGCTATTGGAGTACCTGCAAACATACTGACTGTCCTTGCGATTCTCACATTTAAACAAGCCCCGGCCACATTCTTCGTAGCGGTTCTCGCAACATGCGACGGTTGCGCCCTGATATTTAAATTAGTTTTTAAAGTATTGTTCAAATACACTCCCAACAGCATAGTGTGTAAAACAGAGTTTATTCCCATTCTCTTCACCATCATGGCAAACTGGACACTGGTGCTGATCTGTGTTGAGAGATTTATCTCAGTCTGCTTTCCTTTGAAGAAACTCTACCTGCTGACCAAGAGAAGGAGCTACGCCGTTGTGGCCTTGATGGCAACCGGTCTTTTCGTGACATTAGCGACATTGTTCTGCCTCATGCGGGAATATCTTGAAGAGGATAAATGTTACGTTACTGAAGAGGAGCACAGGTGGTTCTGGGACCATATTTATTTGAAAGTCATGGGCAACTCTATAGCAGTGTATATCCCATTTCTGTTTATATTCATATTCACATTGGGTGTCATTATCGGACTGAAATTATCTTCACGAGACCGACGGAGACTTCTGAGGAGCAACAGCTCGCAAAACACCGGAAGTACAGCCGCAGTCAACGTCAATGACAGGCAAATCGCTGAGGCAGAGAAGCTGGAAAGGGCAATAACTGTAATGATGACGTTTACAGCCTTGTACTTCTTGGTGTTCTCCCTTCCTTCTTGTATCTATTATACCTTGCCAGTACCACCGGTTGATCACTATTTGGCATGGGAAAGACACAGATTATTTTCAAATATCCAATATCTTTTGCTGGACTCGACCCACACCTTCAACTTCTTTTTGTATGTGTTGACGGGCAAACGTTTCAGATCCCAACTGAAAAAGGTGTTGCTGTGTATGCCTTTGAGAAAACACATCGAGAAGAGGAAAAGTAGGCACAATTTTAAAGCGAGTCGAAGTACAAGCAACACACAGATCACTCATGTGGGGCAGTAGGGGCCCTACAATTGTGGAGCAGTATGGGCCATACATGTGTGGGGCGATAGGGGGGCCATACATATTAGGGGCAGTATAGGCTCTACACACGAGGGTCAGTATAGAGCGCTACAAATGTGGGACAGCATGAAGCCCTTTAAATGAGGGGAAGTAGGGTGCACGACAAATTTAGGATAGCAGGGGGCCCTACAAATGTGGGGCAGTAGGGGCCATACAAATGTGGGGGCTCTCTGAGATGTAAAAAGTTAGGCGGTGTCTGCCGCCCTATTTCATCAATATCAGTTGTAACACTCAACTGATAAAATTGACTATGGAATTTTTTTTATTAATATATTAAATATTTTTTCCACCAATTCAATGTATGTGTTATGTACAACTTCATGTCTACGATTGACTTATTGTTCTTCGTTCAAATAAAAATTTACCTCAGTGAACCTGTCTTTTAAATTGATGAACATTAAGAATTGTTATAATGCATGATTTGTTCTTCGTTCTTTATAGTTTAATTCATAGTATGTGTATGGCATAGAACTTGACCCATCATTATCTATGTGTCGTCTGTAAACGCATTAACTCTCAACTGTTGTTCATTTTCGTCCATTCTTTTAAGCTGATTGCAGGGTGTTTTGTAAAACTAGGCATTTTTCATTCTTATAAGCTACCTAGTGAAGTTATACATCATTGAATTTAGAAATGAATAAGCTATTTAATGATACAACACTTTTGATATAATAGAAAATTTTAATTTTGTAAAGTTATAGTGTAAATGATCTTTTTAATTATTTTTTTAACTAAAAATACAAATACATCACAAACAGTAAGAATAAAAAAAAGTATGAAAAATTTTTAAACAAAATCTTTATTATTTATATGAGCATTATTCATTTGTACAACACATAAATAGATTTGGACGTAAAATTATGATAATTTTTTTATTCAACTTTAAATGATTCTATTTTCTTTGGGGAATGAGATCCATCACCATACACGTTGTTGTGTGGAATGAGAACCATCACTATACACGTTGTTGTGGGGAATGAGAACCATCACTATGCACGTTGTTGTGGGGAATGAAAGCCAAAACGATACACGTTGTTTTGGGAAATGAGACCCATCACATTACATGTTATTGTAGGGAATGAGAGCCATCACCATACACGTTTGTGTGGGGAATTTGAGCCATCATCATACACGTTGTTGCGGGGAATGAGAACCATCACTATACACGCTGTCGTGGGGAATGAGAGCCATCACCATACACGTTTTTGTGGGGAATTTGAGCCATCATCATACACGTTGTTGTGGGGAATGAGAGCCATCACCATACATGTTTTTGTGGGGAATGAGAGTTATCGTCATACCCGTTGTTGTTAGGAATGAGAACCATCACCATACATGATGTTGTGGGGAATGAAAGCCATCACCATACACGTTGTTGTAGGGAATAAAAGCCATTACCATACACGTTGTTGTGGGGAATGAGTGCCATCATCATGCACGTTGTTATGGGGAATGAGAATTTCAACCTACACGTTGTTGTTGGGAATCAGAGCCATCACCTTTCTCTTTGCTGTGTAGAATGAGAGCCATCCTTATACCCTTTGTTTTGCGGAGGCGCTACGACTGATAAAGTAAGATCCTTACAACATTATTGACAGAATACAAGCAAAGTGACCACAAACCACTTGTAGTTAGATTTGAGAGAAAATATTTTTTTTCAATTATAAAGAAACGTCTTTTCAATATTTTTTTCAGATATATACATTACACAATTGAAATTATAGACATTTCCAAATTTTACAAATATTTACTGAAAGCTAACATACATACTGATACATAACACGAAAATGCGCTAACACGTTCTGTATACAGAATGGAACAGGCTTAAGATGCTGGTTTCTCTCATTGTAATAGCTTTGCTTTTTGCACAGCATAAACATGGAATTTATCCAATTACATTTGATCTAACATTCTTGCTGCACATTTCGTTGAAATGTAACATTAAATTGTGCTGCAGTATGAGTATCGTGTTGTCATCAGTTGACACCCTAGATCTCAACAACCATAAGTCCTAGACCCATGATGTACATATCATTTTGTAGGTCTTGGCCTGCCAAGAAATGACTTTGGTCCATTTTGCGATCTGACCTCTGAGGGCCGAAAAAAGGGGCGTATTAAGTACCGTTTTTTACTATATAAGCTATATTAACAAAGGAGCGCCCTGTATCTAAGCAACCATAAGTCCTCGACCCACGATGTATATATGATTTTGTAGGTCTTGGCCTGCCAAGTATACATCAAAAGTCCATTTTGCGATCTGACCTCTGAGGGCCGAAAAAGGGGGCGTTTTAAGTACCGTTTTTGCTTATATTTTAAATATAAATAATAAATGCTAATCAAAGGGGCGTAATCATTATTTAGCAAATAGAGAAAATGCTCTAAAATGTCCTTTGTCCGAAACGGAAAAGACTTAAATTGCTTGTTTACATTAATTATATTATTACGTAAACCTCGGCAGAAAAAGAGCACACAATACGTCCCAAACGTATTGCACGACATCGCGCGTATAGCCTATCCCAGTTAATATATTTACATCAAGGCACGTAAACCTAGTCACAAGTTAACCAAGTTATACGTAAACCCAGTTACACGTAAACCGAGTTACACGTAAGCCGAGTTACACGTAAACTAAGTTACACGTAAACCAAGCTACACGTAAACTGAGTTACACGTAAACTAATTTACACGTAAGCCAAATTACACGTAAACTAAGTTACACGTAAACCAAGTTACACGTAAACCGAGTTACACGTAAACTAAGTTACACGTAAACCAAGTTACACGTAAACCAAGTTGCACGTAAACCGAGTTACACGTAAACCAAGTTACACGTGAATCTAGTTACACGTAAACCGAGTTACACGTAAACCAAGCTACACGTAAACCGAGTTACACGTAAACCATGTTACACGTAAACGGAGTTACACGTAAACCATGTTACACATAAACCGAGTTACAAATCTGAAAATCCAGTTAAAAAAAGGGAACTACGAAATAAAATTTTTGTAGAATTTCAGTGAAATTTGTCTTCATTTCAGACTTTGGTCAGGATTTCAACCCTGATGTGTGAACTGGCAGTAAAAGTTCTCGGCCACTGAGAATTAAAGTTGTAAATTTTTTAGTATAAGTCACCAACAATCTGCAGAACTTTTGATACACACACACACTCTTCTTTTTTCGCGCAGCATAGACCAGGGGTGGGCAAACATTTGGAGTCGCAGGCCACATTTGTCTTATAGATTTTACAGGCGGTCGGGACAAAAGTGTTTTGGCATGAGTTAACGTATAATAAATGTAAACGTCACGTGACATAGAATTCTATGGCGTGCTGGATTAAACAGTCTGGCGCGCCGTATTCTGCTCGCGGGCCTCTGTTTGCCCATGGCTGGCTGGCATAGACTAATGTTTTTTTTCCCTTCTAGATTCCATTACTTTTACGATATACTTTCTTTGGGTTTCAGGGTTTGTAAATCTTGTAACTCAATATTAGGCCTGTTCTTATTTCGTGAGAAATCTAAGATTTTGGTACAGGATGTAGATTCTATGAGATAACTCTAGATTTTAATATCTTCGAGAGTTCAGGAATTAAAATCTTGTAGCTAATAACATCTTGGTAATGTTTATAATGAGGAAAAAACATTCTTTTTGAGATATTAAAAAAATGGAGGTTTAATTACGCAAAATAGTGAAGATTTTTTTAGTCTTATATAGACTAGGCCAACTTGTAGAATTACACTAAATTGTATTAAAGCAATATGCAACTTATCTTCAAACTAAAAATCTATCCAAATAAAGAAACATTTTTTTTTAAGTCTACTAATAAAATACACTTGAAAAAGAAATAGTCAAAAAATTTACTGATTTTGAAATTAAGAGCTGTATAGTGATTTATAATATACTGAGCTAAATTTGTTAAATTTACATAAGGTGTTGATACAATAGAATTCAAAGTTTAAATAAATCTATTTAAATTGATGGTTACAATTTACGCTTTTATTAATTTAGGAAGTGAAGATCACCGAATGAAAACCTTTGCATATATTTATTTCCCTTTATATGGATTGTTTAGAAGTGGTTTTTTAAAGTTTGGTTTCGTCAGTTGTAAGTTTTTTTATAGTTTTTTTTAAAAGTTTTTTTGACTGGTTTGAGTTGTTTTTTTAAAGTTTTTTTTAATTTAGTTTTTAAGTTATACAGATCTTTTTAAGGTTTTTTCAAAGTTTTTTACGGTATTTGAAAAGTTTTTTTAAAGTTTTTTTACGTTATTTTTAAGTTTTTTTTAAGTTTTTTTTAAGTTGTTTATAAATTACTTTGAAGTACATTTTTCATTGATTGGGAGTCCATTACTTTCATATTCTATAACATTTTCCAATTCTTTTTTTTTATTTCCAGTTAAGATAAGGCTACTGAGTTGACCCGTATCAATAAACTGAATTCCGGAACAATTATCTGTATGTGTTGGTGGCTATTGGTGTACCTGCTAATATACTAACTGTTCTTGCGATTCTCACATTTAAACAAGCCCCGGCCACATTCTTCGTAGCGGTTCTTGCAACCTGCGACTGCAGCGCCCTGATATTTAAATTAGTTTTTCAAAAAATCTCTCATCTCATTCAAACATCTGCCCTGTGTAAAGCAGATTTTATTCCGGTTTTCTTCATCGCCATGGCCAACTGGACATTGGTGCTAATCTGTGTTGAGAGATTTATCTCTGTCTGCTTTCCTTTGAAGAAACTCCACCTGGTAACCAAGAGAAGGTGCTACGTCGTTGTGGCCTTGTTGGCAACCTGTCTTTTCGTGCCATTAGCGACATTGTTCTGCCTCATGCGAGAACATCTCTGGGGATCAGAGTGTTACACCTCTGAAAAATATTCTTGGTTCTGGGACCATATTTATTTGAAAATCATTGCTAACTCGTTGTGCGTGTATATACCTTTTCTCTTTATATTCATATTCACCTTGGGTGTCATTATCGGACTGAAATTATCTTCACGAGATCGACGGAGACTTCTGAGGAGCAACAGCTCGCAAAACACCGGAAGTACAGCCGCAGCCAACGTCAATGACAGGCAAATCGCTGAGGCAGAGAAGCTGGAAAGGGCAATAACTGTAATGATGACGTTCACAGCCTTGTACTTCTTGGTGTTCTCCCTTCCTTCTTGTATCTATTATACCCTGCCAGTACCACCGGTTGATTACTATTTGGCATTTGAAAGACACAGATTATTTTCAAATATCCAATATCTTTTGCTGGACTCGACCCACGCCCTCAACTTCTTCTTGTATGTGTTGACAGGCAAACGTTTCAGATCCCAGCTGAAGAAGGTGCTGCTGTGTTTGCCTTTGAGAAAAAACATCGAGAAGAGGAAAAGCAGGCACAATTTTAACGCGAGTCGAAGTACAAGCAACACACAGATCACTCATGTTGGGCAGTAGGGGTCCCTACATCTTAGGGGTAGTAGAGTGTGGGACAGTAGGGGACTTACAAGGGTGGTACAGTAGGGGACCTACAAATGTGGACAGTAGGGGACATACAATTAGGGGGTGTCTGCCGCCCTCTTTTATCAATATCAGTTGTAACACTCCACTGACAGAATCGGATATGCACCTTTATATTTTTTATTGATATAATTCATTCAATTTACTTTATGTGTTATATGCACCTTCATGTCTACGACAAATATATTGTTTTTTTTTTGTTAAAATAAAAAAAAATTACCTGAGTGAACCTGTCTTTAAAATTAATGAGCACTAAGAATTGTTATAATAAATGAGTTGTTGCTTATACTTTAATTGATAGGGTATATATATATATATATATTTATATATATATATATATATATATATCCTAATCAATTTAACTACTGAATTTTTAAATACGGTTAATTAGCTGCTGATTTATGCCACCTTCCTAATTTGCAGAAATGACCTACATTTCATACGTCTCAAATTACGTTTTACCTGTTTTACCAACCAAACCAAGCCAAAAAACCAACCAAACTAACTAACCAAACCAGTTAACCAATGAACCAAACAAACCAACCGAGCCAACATTTGCAGAAATGACCTACATTTCATACGTCACAAATTACGTTTTACCCGTTTTACCAACCAAACCAAGCCAAACAACCAACCAAACTAACTAACCAAACCAGTTAACCAATAAACCAAACAAACCAACCGAGCCAACTAACCAATCCTACCAAGCCAATCCCGTCACTAATTACGTTTTACCCGTCAACGCTAATCAACAAAACCAACCAAACCAAACAGCCAAACCATCTAACCAAACCAACCAAACCAAACAAATGGGGGAAATGTATCAATCACTTCAAATCTAACGCACCAAGTAAAGATATAGGCAATTTATACAGCCGGTTGTTTTACTCTTAATTTTCAAAGTTAAAATCAAAACGAAGCATTAAAAAAAAGCTTTTATAAAAATGAACTGAAAAGTAAAACAAGCAATTTAAGTCTTTTTAGAGCATTTTCGTGGAAGCAGTGGCTACGGTTACGCAGGACGAAATCCGAATTTTTTTCCGGGTTACAGCCATAGATTTGTGTTCCACGTGTATGGGTTTTCATAAATAGAGAGGGAAGTAATCATGTTGAATAACTGTTACAAAAATAAATAATGATTACGCCCCTTTGATTATCTTTTATTATTTATATTTAAAATATAAGCAAAAACGGTAACTAAAAAACTCTTATATTTGGCCCTGAGAGGTCAGATTGCAAAATGGACTTTTGATGTACACATGACAGGCAAAGACCTACAAAATGATATATACATCATGGGTCTAGGACATATGGTTGCTTAGATATATGGCGCTCCTTTGTTAATATAGCTTATATAGTAAAAAACGGTACTTAATACGCCACCTTTTTCGGCCCTCAGAGGTCAGATCGCGAAATGGACCAAGGTGTACACTTGGCAGGCCAAGACCTACAAAATGATATGTACACCATGGGTCTAGGACTTATGGTTGTTGAGATCTAGGGTGATGACGGACAAACAGACAGACAAACCGGGGACAATAGAGCATTTTGCCATTTTGCAGCACAATGTCAAGTTGGTGTGGCACAATACAGCATCGGCTTTATTAGTAGGAAAATTAAATAATGTACCATCGGGAGATGACGTTACAGAGGATTTTTATTTATAGCGACGGCGTTCCTAATCTGCAAAAAAAAAAAATGTAACATCGGGAAATGACGTCATAGATTATTTATAGCGACGGCTTCCTCACACGCCGGACGACAAGATAGCTACTTTATTAGTATGATATTATATATATATATATATATATATATATATATATATATATATATATATACATATGTATTAAAGAACATGACCCATCATTATGAATGTGTCGTCCGTTCACATATTAAACGGCAGATTGTCACTATGCCACCGAAATAAACGCGGTTTGGTATTCCAAATGCCTCATCTACATTTCTATAAGTTCTCGAAACATCGGGTTTTTATGATGGTTTTTAAGTTGACAAAGTAATTTATCGGACTCAATGCACGGAAAAGCATTGTGTAAATGTACTACAGCTTTTTAATACTTGTAGAGTAATTTGATAGTTTTTTTTTATTGATTATCTGTTTGCTTGAAAGAAAACTTTTCACTATTGTTGTTTAGACACAGTCTCTGTGTTGAAAGAAAGGGAGGTATTCCGTGTTGTAGGGAAAAGGTTTATTTTTTTATAGCGAATCCTTCCAATATAACTGTGTTGTGTATCTTTACTTTAATTTGGTACAGGATAAATTGTTTCAGATCCTTCCTTTTGAATGATTTCACTTTTTTTTTCATTGAATTTTGATCAAACTCTGCTGATCGATTTCCTACAGTAGAATATTTTCTTTCTCTTCCGTTTTTTTTTTGTGTGTGTAAAAATAAGGAAATACATTGATTTGGTTTTTCACAAAACCAGTTTTATTACTGATATAAGAATGTTGCCATTGTCTGTCAGAAGAATGTTGCCATTGTCTGTCAGAAGAATGTTGACATTGTCTTTCAGAAGAATGTTGACATTGTCTGGCAGAAGAATGTTGCCATTGTCTGTCAGAATAATGTTGACATTGTCTTTCAGAAAAATGTTGACATTGTCTGTCAGAAGAATGTTGCCATTGTCTGTCAGAAGAATGTTGCCATTGTCTGTCAGAAGAATGTTGACAATGCCTGAAAGAAGAATGTTGCCAGAGACTGTGAGAAGAAATTAGCCGGTGTCTATAAGAAGGTTGCTAGAGTCTGTCGGAATAAATTTCTATGTAGCAATCTTTTTTAAGGGGCTTTACATTTTATTCTTGGTTGCCAAGGTAATGCGTAAAATGAATTAAAAACTGTTCACTGTAAGTTCTGATAAACATTTAATATGCTTAGTAAAACTAAATTATGTCTTTTTAATTTGAGTTTAAAACTGAAATAGAGAAATCGTCCACAATGAGATGTAGGAATTGATGACGAAATATAACACATAGTTTTTAGAAATTTTAGTTTTTAGAAATGGCTAAAAAAGTTATCAGGGAAAAGGGGGGGGGCTAAATCAAGAAAAAAAGAGTTTTGTAATTGTACTAAGTGAATGATATCAGTTTAAATATAACTATATACATTTTTTTGTGTAATGTTCTATTTCATGATCGTGTCTGTAATGTACATGTAGTCCATTCACAAATTACTTAAGTCTTATTTCTGAACACAGTATGAAGCTTAATGTAATCTAGATATAATTTTTTTTAAAGAACAAATTTAATATCATTTCCATACATGTATATCAATGTCATTCAAGTATCTTTAGATTTGTGCCCCAAACCTTACCACTGGTAAGATGTAGATTCTTGCTGTGTGTGAAGTCCCTGAAAGGAAGATATGTTTATCTTTAATATCCTATATATAAACTCCTACTATATATATATATATATATATATATATATATATATATATATAACTTCTTTTATCCTTCTTTCATTTTGGTTTCCATCAAATAGTTTTGATCTGTGTCTGTTTGTTTTAGGCAGCTACACAGTCGATTTCTTTTTGATTTACCTTCGGAGTTTGCAATACATTCGAGATTGTCTCTTTTACTGTTGGTTCTGATAGCTAGTTAGATGTTAAGCCGTTGGTACTTACTGTGCACAGTTTATTTTGATAGATGTTAGATGTTAGGCTGCTGGTACTCACTGTGCTCAGTTTGTTTTAATCATCTCTCAAACAAAAATTGTTAATTAAAATGGCGGAAACGAAAAGCACATTAGGAGTAATTCTTGATAACCGACAGTCAAGATTTTTGGTGATTCCTTAGATTCCTCACTAACATTTGTAGATTTTGTGAAAAAAGTGACACTGAAAACAGTGAGAATATTTTCAGCTCGGCATTAGTCACGGTGGTGGTTTAAAAAAAAAGTCGCACTTTGGTATTTGGTATTTAGGCAGACAATTCAAGAGGTTTTTTGGAGCCCTATGGTAAAAGTACATACATGTATAGGTTCCTCTGCTTTGCATGAAATTTGATATGAATTAATTCTCTGACTCTCGTCATGTAGTTAGGGGCATTAGACAGTTGCCTACTTTGTCTATCTATAAGTACGGCTGTGATTCATGCATATAAGTACAGCTGTGGTTCATGCATATCAGTACAGCTGTGATTCATGCATATAAGTACGGCTATGAATCATGCATATAAGTACAGCTGTGGTTCATGCATATAAGTACAGCTGTGATTCATGCATATAAGTACGGCTGTGTTTCATGCATATAAGTACAGCTGTGTTTCATGCATATCAGTACAGCTGTGTTTCATGCATATAAGTACAGCTGTGGTTCATGTATATAAGTACGGCTGTGGTTCATGCATATAAGTACGGCTGTGTTTCATGCATATAAGTACGGCTGTGTTTCATGCATTCAAGATTTTTATTTCCACCATTACTGAAATAATGGTGATTCTTAATTCTCATTGATAACACTTAAAACTTGTCAGTAGTAGGAATGACAGCTATGGCATCCTAAATTGTTATTACTACAATCATTGGAATGGTGAAACACTAAATGCACTGATAATACTTTATGCACGTCAACCCTTACGACTAACGAGAAATAAAATGAACCAACCCAGAAATTCTCTGTGACACAACACTATGACGCCAAACTCTTCCATGGAATAACTGCAATTCGTGTGGAGGGTTTGTTCTCCTTTTCTATGTTGTACTTTGTGAACTCTGATTAAATGGCAAATAGGAGAATTTCGTATTAGTTAGGGATTTACCCCCCCCTCCCATCCCTTTCCCCTCACAATTTCAATTAGTTCTGGCATTTTGTATCCATACAAATAACACAGAGTATTGATTTCACTAATTATGATTACTTTAGTTGTCTGGAGGACTGTGGCGTAGTTTATAACCTTGGGAATTTTCGAGCTAAATTGTTTGAATAAAGCTTCCTTGGCCAATATTTGTATTGTAATGGGTGGGTGGGGGGGGGTTTAAGTTCTCCACAACTCCCGGGGGGATTTCCTGCAAAGCTTTTTCCATAACAACATATTTCCATAACAACATATTTCCATAACAACATATTTCCATAACATCATATTTCCATAACAACATATTTCCATAACAACATATTTCCATAACATCATATTTCCATAACAACATATTTCCATAACAACATATTTCCATAACAACATATTTCCATAACATCATATTTCCATAACAACATGTTTCCATAACAACATATTTCCATAACATCATATTTCCATAACAAAATATTTCCATAACAACATATTTCCAAAACAACATATTTCCATAACAACATATTTCCATAACATCATATTTCCATAACAACATATTTCCATAACAACATATTTCCATAACAACATATTTCCATAACAAAATATTTCCATAACAACATATTTCCATAACATCATATTTCCATAAAAACATCTTTCCATAACAACATGTTTCCATAACAACATATTTCCATAACAACATATTTCCATAACATCATATTTCCATAACAACATATTTCCATAACAACATATTTCCATAACATCATATTTCCATAACAACATGTTTCCTTAACAAAATATTTCCATAACATCATATTTCCATAACAACATATTTCCATAACAACATATTTCCATAACAACATGTTTCCATAACAACGTGTTTCCATAACAACATATTTCCATAACAACATGTTTCCATAACAACATATTTCCATAACAACATATTTCTGTAACAACATATTTCCATAACAACATATTTCCATAACAACATATTTCCATAACAACATGTTTCCATAACAACATATTTCCATAACAACATATTTTCATAACAACATATTTCCATAACAACATATTTCCATAACATCATATTTCCATAACAACATGTTTCCTTAACAAAATATTTCCATAACATCATATTTCCATAACAATATATTTCCATAACAACATATTTCCATAACAACATGTTTCCATAACAACGTGTTTCCATAACAACATATTTCCATAACAACATATTTCCATAACAACATATTTCCATAACAACATATTTCCATAACAACATATTTCTGTAACAACATATTACCATAACAACATATTTCCATAACAACAAGTTTCCATAACAACATGTTTCCATAACAACATATTTCCATAACAACATATTTTCATAACAACATATTTCCATAACAACATATTTCCATAACAACATATTTCTGTAACAACATATTTCCATAACAACATATTTCCATAACAACATGTTTCCATAACAACATATTTCCATAACATCATATTTCCATAACAACATATTTCCATAACAACATATTTCCATAACAACATATTTCCATAACATCATATTTCCATAACAACATATTTCCATAACAACATATTTCCATAACAACATATTTCCATAACATCATATTTCCATAACAACATATTTCCATAACAACATATTTCCATAACATCATATTTCCATAACAAAATATTTCCATAACAACATATTTCCATAACATTATATTTCCATAACAACATATTTCCATAACAACATATTTCCATAACATCATATTTCCATAACAAAATATTTCCATAACAACATATTTCCATAACATCATATTTCCATAACAACATGTTTCCATAACAACATATTTCCATAACAACATATTTCCATAACATCATATTACCATAACAACATATTTCCATAACAACATATTTCCATAACATCATATTTCCATAACAACATGTTTCCTTAACAAAATATTTCCATAACATCATATTTCCATAACAATATATTTCCATAACAACATATTTCCATAACAACATGTTTCCATAACAACGTGTTTCCATAACAACATATTTCCATAACAACATATTTCCATAACAACATATTTCCATAACATCATATTTCCATAACAACATATTTCCATAACAACATATTTCCATAACAACATGTTTCCATAACAACATATTTCCATAACATCATATTTCCATAACAACATATTTCCATAACAACATATTTCCATAACTACATATTTCCATAACATCATGTTTCCATAACAACATGTTTCCATAACAACATATTTCCATAACATCATATTTCCATAACAACATATTTCCATAACATCATATTTCCATAACAACATGTTTCCATAACAACATTTTTCCATAACATCATATTTCCATAACAACATATTTCCATAACAACATATTTCCATAACAACATATTTCTGTAACAACATATTTCCATAACAACATATTTCCATAACTACATATTTCCATAACATCATATTTCCATAACAACATGTTTCCATAACAACATATTTCCATAACATCATATTTCCATAACAACATATTTCCATAACAACATATTTCCATAACATCATATTTCCATAACATCATATTTCCATAACAACATATTTCCATAACTACATATTTCCATAACTACATATTTCCATAACATGATATTTCCATAACAACATGTTTCCATAACAACATATTTCTATAACATCATATTTCCATAACTACATATTTCCATAACAACATATTTCCATAACAACATATTTCCATAACAACATATTTCCGTAACAACATATTTCCATAACAACATATTTTCATAACAACATATTTCCATAATAACATGTTTCCATAACATCATATTTCCATAACAACATATTTCCATAACATCATATTTCCATAACAACATGTTTCCATAACAACATATTTCCATAACATCATATTTCCATAACAACATATTTCCATAACAACATATTTCCATAACATTATATTTCCATAACAACATGTTTCCATAACAACATATTTCCATAACATCATATTTCCATAACAAAATATTTCCATAACAACATATTTCCAAAACAACATATTTCCATAACAACATGTTTCCATAACAACATATTTCCATAACATCATATTTCCATAACAACATGTTTCCATAACAACATATTTCCATAACATCATATTTCCATAACAACATATTTCCATAACAACATGTTTCCATAACAACATATTTCCATAACAACATGTTTCCATAACAACATATTTCCATAACATCATATTTCCATTAACAACATATTTCCATAACAACATATTTTCATAACAACATATTTCCATAACAACATATTTCCATAACAACATATTTCTATAACAACATGAATGGGGAAAAAAAATAACAGAGAGGGAATTATAGGAACCTTTTTTGTTCATACGTATGTTGTTTTATTTTCTTTGTGATATCAATTGTTCGGGATTTTTTGTCGTTGTTTCTACTTAAGAGATGCCTCTCTGTCCGTTTGCAAAACATGTTTAGGCATGTTAATTGGGAGCGCGCGTAGCCATTAAAAGATTATTTAAATTTTTTGTATGTATAACCACATAACTACAGGGTTTGTATCCATAGACCTGATAAGTGAATCACTTAGATGTATCAAATGATTAGTGGTATTTTAAAGCATTCGCTAAAACTCTCACTTTATGTATGTATCATTTATAAGTTCAGTGTTTGTGTGTATCAACTATTAGTTCAGTGTTTGTGTGTATCAACTATAAGTTCACTGTTTGTATGTATACGATCATGTGTTCCCCCTTCGGTTCGATGCATTGTTAACTAAATGACGTAAAATCTACGGTAAATAGATTGTGAGATGATCTAAACTATAATCTGAATATTAAAAAAAAATAAAACATAAAATTATTATAAATATATATAATAACAGGACGTTTGGTCAAATATGAAATAAAAATGAATTCAACATGTGACCAGAAAGTTTGGTAGATCGACCTATGCGCTCGTCCGTCGACCTGAGAGTCCCGAGTTCGATCTTCGGAGAGAACCAGTGAGTATTTCAGGTCATGGTTAAAGTCTTCGCTATTTATCCAGTGTTGCCTCCATGGCGATTGCGCTATCTGCTATGGTTGGGAAGGAAGAAAGGCACCATATTCACCGTCCCATTAGTGGTTTACAGGATCCAAGAGATTTATTCCCATCCTTACATGGACTTCATACACCATAAACCGCTAACAGTAGTATAAAACAACAAAATTACAATTTAGTAGGAAATAATAATCCATGCTGATGGGAAAACCAGAAATTGTCATAAAAAAGTATTACATGACATAGCAGCTTATTGATTTGGATATTCCTTCGAACAGAAACACGTCATTCAAACACGTAGAAATGTTTTGCTAATATAAACACCTAGGAATTAAAATTGAGAGAATGTAAGGAATGATAACCATCACCATACCCGCTATTGTGGGGAATGAGAACCATCACCATACCCGCTATTGTGGGGAATGAGAACCACCACCATACCCGTTGTTGTGGGGAATGAGAACCATCACCATACCCGCTATTGTGGAGAATGAGAACCATCACCATACCCGTTGTTGTGGGGAATGAGAACCAACACCATACCCGTCGTTGTGGGGAATGAGAACCATCACCATACCCGTTGTTGTGTGGAATGAGAACCATCACCATACCCGCTATTGTGGGGAATGAGAACCATCACCATACCCGTTGTTGTAAGGAATGAGAACCATCACCATACCCGTTGTTGTAAGGAATGAGAACCATCACCATAACCGTTGTTGTAAGGAATGAGAACCATCACCATACCCGTTGTTGTGGGAAATGAGAACCATCACCATACCCGTTGTTGTAAGGAATGAGAACCATCACCATACCCGTTGTTGTAAGGAATGAGAACCATCACCATACCCGTTGTTGTAAGGAATGAGAACCATCACCATACCCGTTGTTGAGGGGAATGAGAACCATCACCATACCCGTTGTTGTGGGGAATGAGAACCATCACCATACCCGTCGTTGTGGGGAATGAGAACCATCACCATACCCGTTGTTGTGTGGAATGAGAACCATCACCATACCCGTTATTGTGGGGAATGAGAACCATCACCATACCCGTTGTTGTAAGGAATGAGAACCATCACCATACCCGTTGTTGTAAGGAATGAGAACCATCACCATAACCGTTGTTGTAAGGAATGAGAACCATCACCATACCCGTTGTTGTGGGAAATGAGAACCATCACCATACCCGTTGTTGTAAGGAATGAGAACCATCACCATACCCGTTGTTGTAAGGAATGAGAACCATCACCATACCCGTTGTTGTAAGGAATGAGAACCATCACCATACCCGTTGTTGTGGGGAATGAGAACCATCACCATACCCGTTGTTGTGGGGAATGAGAACCATCACCATACCCGTTGTTGTGCGGAATGAGAACCATCACCATACCCGTTGTTGAGGGGAATGAGAACCATCACCATACCCGTTGTTGTGGGGAATGAGAACCATCACCATACCCGTTGTTGTGGGGAATGAGAACCATCACCATACCCGTTGTTGTGGGGAATGAGAACCATCACCATACCCGTTGTTGTGGGGAATGAGAACCATCACCATACCCGTTGTTGTGGGGAATGAGAACCATCACCATACCCGTTGTTGTGGGGAATGAGAACCATCACCATACCCGTTGTTGGTGGGAAATGAGAACCATCACCATACCCGTTGTTGTGGGGAATGAGAACCATCACCATACCCGTTGTTGTAAGGAATGAGAACCATCACCATACCCGTTGTTGTGGGGGTGAGAACCATCACCATACCCGTTGTTGTGGGGAATGAGAACCATCACCATACCCGTTGTTGTGGGGAATGAGAACCATCACCATACCCGTTGTTGAGGGGAATGAGAACCATCACCATACCCGTTGTTGTGGGGAATGAGAACCATCACATTACCTTTTTTGTGGAGGTGCTATGAGTTATAAAAAAGATCTTGACAATATTATTGATATAATTAAAGCGAAGCAGAGTAGTGTAACCTATGTGTATTGCAAGTTTCTTTGCTAGTTTTAGCCAACATATCGAGAAAACCCCCACAAAAAGAACTATGACATGAGCTCCATGCTCACCTTAGGTCCGTAGCATGGTAACTATGACTCGTTAATGTTAAAAAAACTCGATAAAACACAATTTCGATAATAAAATGTAAAAATAAATAAAATAATAAAACAACACAACAACAACAGCCTGACATTCCAATCACCCAATAACCCAATCAATCAGTCTATCAAATTGGACACGCAAGTCTGGGAAAAAAATGGTTTTTTTCACCTCAATCACCTGACATCACCTCTCGTCACCTGCACACATCAAAGCCAAGTACACGTTTATAGTCTTAATGTATTGACCCTTTTAATCTATTTGATTAATACAATCTTTTTTTATGTTGTTGTCAATTTCAGGGAAGCTGTACAGTTCCTCGTTGTGTGAATTATTGCTGTGTTTGTGTTGGATAAACTGAAAACTCGTGTCAAAGTTAAAAACTAGTTTACAAGTTTAAGTCAAACGCCATTTAAAGACAAACAAAGTCAGCCGTCAGTCAGCTAGCAAAGTCAGACGTAAGTCAACTAACAAAGTCAGCCGTCAGTCAGCTAACAAAGTCAGCCGTCATTCTGCTAACAAAGTCAGCCGTCAGTCAGCTAACAAAGTCAGCGATCAGTCAACTAACAAAGTCAGCCGTTAGTAAGCTAACAAAGTCAGCCATCAGTCAGCTAACAAAGTCAGACGTTGGGTGAACTCTGAAAATGGAACACTACACCACCGAATCAAACGAAGAGTACGTGCAGTAAATTACCCCAAACCCTCTTTAGTTTCAGTGTTTTTACTCTTTTAACTACAAACTTCGGTTTATGATTATAAAGCGTTTCAGACAGGTACTCATAAACCATAAAACTCGTATATCAAAGCAGACTGGTGCTTATAAACCATAAAACTTGTAGATCAAAGCAGACTGTTGCTTATAAACCATAAAACTCGTAGATCAAAGCAGACTGGTGCTTATAAACCATAAAACTCGTAGATCAAAGCAGACTGGTGCTTATAAACCATAAAACTCGTAGATCAAAGCAATTTAGCCAACAATAGATTATAGAAACTCGGATGATTGTTTCCAATAGTAAGCAAAAAAAAAAACAACCAAAAACTAAAAATATTCTAATGCACATAAATGATTTTTGTTTCTTATTTTCTGTTGTTTAGTATGAGAAAAAATTCGTATTTAAATGTATATCTGTTCCGATACTGATAGAATCGATACTATTTTTTCTCTCATCGTAATAGTTTTTTCTTTTTGCACAGCACAAACATAGAATCTATCCAACGGCATTTGATTTAACATTCTTGGTGCACATTTGGTGGAAACGTAACGTTAAATTGTGTTACAGTATGAGTATCGTGTTGTCATCAGTTGACAATCCTCTGTTAACTTTGATAGAAATGACGGACGATCAAACTTTTTTATTTTATTGTACTGTATTTCTTTATTTTCGCACTACAGATACCACGGAAGTGAAGCCCCATCAAATCAGTAGATTACATAATTTACATTATAACATAAATTAAATTATTACATAAAGTATATTATTGCATAAATTACATTATTACATAAATTGTATTATTACATAAATTACAATATTACATAATTTGCACTATTACATAAATTATACTATTACATTATTACATATATTGCTATATCGCATATGTTACCTTATTACATAAATTACATTATTACATAAATTACATAATTACATAAATCTCGGTAGAAAAAAAAAGCATACAATACGTCCTACGTGTTCTGCACAACATCGCGCGTTTAGCCTATCACAGATGGATTTACATCAAGGCACGTAAACCTAGTCACAAGTAAACCGAGTTACACGTAAACCGAGTTACACGTAAACCGAGTTACACGTAAACCGAGTTACACGTAAACCAAGTTACACGTAAACCACGTTACACGTAAACCGAGTTACACGTAAACCAAGTTACACGTAAACCAAGTTACACATAAATCGAGTTACGTGTAAACCGAGTTTGAAGTGTATGCTACTCCTTTACGAATCTGAAAAAAAAGGGAACTACGAAATAAAATTATTTGTAGAATTTCAGTGAAATGTCTTCATTTCAAACCTTGGTCAGGATTTAAACCCTGATGTGTGAGCTGGCAGTAAAAGTTCTCGGCAATTGGGGATAAAAGTTTTTAATTTTTTTTATAAGTTAACAACAATCTGCAGAACTTTTGATACACACACACTCTTCTGCTGAGCAGCATAGACTATGGGTGGGCAAACGTTTGGACTCGCGGACCACTTTTGGCTTCGTAGATTTTACTGGCTGTCCGGACCAAGTGTGTTGGCATGAGTTAATGTATAATAAATGTAAGCGTCAAGTGACATAAAATGCTATACCGTGCTGGATTAAACAGTCTGACGTGCCGTATTCTGCCCGCGGGCCTTTGTTTGCCCATGGCTGGCTGGCATAGACTAATGTTTTTTTTCCCTTCTAGATTCCATTACTTTTACGATATACTTTCTCTGTATTTCTGGGTTTGCAAATCTTATAATTCAATATTGGGGCCTGTTCAGATCTCGTGAGAAAGATAAGATTTTGGTAGACATGTAGATTCTATGAGATAATCCTCGATTTTAATCACTTCGAGGATTCAGGAATTAACGTCTTGCAGCTGATAACAAACATCTAGGTAATATTTATAATGGGGCTAAAACATTCGCTTTGAGATATTCAAAATAAATCGAGGTTTAATTAATAAAAATAGTGAAAAATAATTTAGTCTTATATAGACTAGGCCAACGTGTAGAAACTAAAAAGTATCAAATAAGGAAAATTTTTTTTAATAATAAGTCTGTAATGAAATACACTTGAAAAAGAAATACTCCAAAAATTTACTGATTTTGAAATTAAGAGCTGTAGGTGATTGTAATATACTGAGCTAAATGTAATTTACATAATTTGTTGGTAAATAGCAATACAAAGTAAATAATCTATTTAATTAGATAGATATCAACGCTTTTATTGTTTGGGAAGAAGATGTGAGTGAAAACATGTGTATATATATCTATCTTTTATATGGATTTTTTAAAAAGTTATTTTAAAAGTTGTTTTTACGTTATTTTAAAGTTTTTTGAAAAGTTTTTTCAAGTTTTTTAAAAGTTTTGTTTAAAGTTGTTTATAAATTACTTTGAAGTACATTTTTTATTTTTAAAATTCAAGTAGTATCATATTTTATAACATTTTCCAATACTTTTTTTATTTCAGTTTAGATAAGGCTACGGTGTTGACCCGTATCAATGCTGAATTCGGGAACAATTATCTGTATGTGTTGGTGGCTATTGGTGTACCTGCTAATATACCAACTGTTCTTGCGATTCTCACATATAAACCCGCCCCGGCCACGATCTTCGTAGCGGTTCTCGCAACCTGTGACTGCAGCGCCCTGATATTTAAATTAGTTTTTCAAAAAATCTCCAATTTCATTCAAACATCTGCCCTATGTAAAACAGAGTTTATTCCGGTTTTCTTCACCGCCATGGCCAACTGGACATTGGTGCTGATCTGTGTTGAGAGATTTATCTCTGTCTGCTTTCCTTTGAAGAAACTCTACCTGCTGACCAAGAGAAGGAGCTACGTCATCGTGGCCGTGTTGACAACCTGTCTTTTCGTGCCATTAGCGACATTGTTCTGCCTCATGCGAGAACATCTCCGGGGATTGGATTGTTACACACCCTCTGAAAAATATACTTGGTTCTGGGACCATATCTATGTGAAAATCATTGCTAACTCGTTGTGCGTGTATATACCTTTTCTCTTTATATTCATATTCACCTTGGGTGTCATTATCGGACTGAAATTATCTTCACGAGATCGACGGAGACTTCTGAGGAGCAACAGCTCGCAAAACACCGGAAGTACAGCCGCAGCCAACGTCAATGACAGGCAAATCGCTGAGGCGGAGAAGCTGGAAAGGGGAATAACTGTAATGATGACGTTCACAGCCTTGTACTTCTTGGTGTTCTCCCTTCCTTCCTGTATCTTTTATACCTTACCAGAACTCCCTCTTAAACCCCATTTGGCATTTGAAAGACACAGATTATTTTCAAATATCCAATATCTTTTGCTGGACTCGACCCACACCCTCAACTTCTTCTTGTATGTGTTGACGGGCAAACGTTTCAGATCCCAGCTGAAGAAGGTGCTGCTGTGTATGCCTTTGAGAAAAAACATCGAGAAGAGGAAAAACAGGCACAATTTGAAAGCGAGTCGGAGTACCAGCAACACACAGATCACTCATGTGGGACATTAATGGCCCTAAAACTTTGGGGCAGTAGGGGGGCCGTACATGTTTGGGGCAGTCGGGGCTCTACATGTGTGGGGCAGTCGGGGCTCTACATGTGTGGGGCGATAGTGGGGCTGTAATATTAGGCGCAGTAGGGGCCCCCTACATGTGTGGGGCGTTCGGGGCTCTACATGTGTGGGGCGATAGTGGGGCTGTAATATTAGGGGCAGTAAGGGGCTCTACGAATGAGGGTCAGCCTAGAGCGCTACAAATATGGGTCAATATGGGCCCTATACATGTGGGGTAATATGGGGCCCTACATGTGTGGGCTCTTCGTGATGTCAGTAATCACGTGGAAGCTGCCACTCTTTTCTATCAATAATATTCTCAAAACTCAAGTTTATAATATGTCGATATTAGTATTATTTTATAATGAATCATTTGATACTGTGCTGCTATATATTATCTGTCAATTTATTATGCGTGAATATGCACGGTCAATGTTTGCCAAATACTTTTTTTTTGTTTTTCTTCGTTCAAATAAATTATATATCTAAATAAATCAATCTTTAAAATCAATTTACTAAATATGTCATTACTTTAGTGTTTACAAAGGGAACTTGTCTTCCATTAATTGTAAATAGAATGTATAAAGCGGACAATTGTTAAGAATAGAATTTAATATTTCAACAAAATAGTCTATCGTAGTGGTAATGGTTTACTAATTTTTCCTAATAAAATAAAGCTAAATATCTAAACTATGTTATTAGGTGCTACGATTTCAGACATCATTTAAGCATAGATCTTAAAAGCAAACAATACAAATAGTCGATCGCTGTCAAACACCATGACGTATCCTAATGAAATATCAACATTTATCATTCATAAAAATTTTTACACAAAAAACACTAAACAAAACAACTGATCATCAATATTTATCATCGACACCAGACATTAGTGTTAGACAACAACATCAAATATAAATATTAACCAGCTTCCAGCAATATCAGACATATAAAAAGTACAGTAAAGTTCACTTAGCCCTCACGGGCCATCGGGGCAGATGAAGTGTATAATTCATCTGTTTCTATAACCTCAGCATATGAAGGGATTGTGTGGTTAGCACAACGCCCGGCCGCATTTACTTCCCCAACTTAAGTCAGGTACCCATTTAAAGCTGGGTGGACTTGTGAGACGACTTTGTACCGAATTTCACCTTAAAAAATTCCATGGGCCTCACCGAGGATCGAACCCAGAACTCTCAGGTCGACAGTCGAGTATCTACACCACTCGGTCATCCATATATTATGGATGCTTGCCAACATCTGAGCATGTGTTTATTAGACATAACCTTTCATATTTGGCAATGTTGGCGTACAATCAAAATTGCAGACAACTCATGGCAGCTACAGACAATTGTTGCAGCAACTATGAAACAGCTTCTCCTTGTTGTACATTTTAATCTAAATAGTGAGAGAGAAATGGGTTTTTTTTCGCATTCAAGTATTCTACATTCCATATTCATTATTTTATACGAAGATCGCGAGACCTATGACAGTATTTATTACCTAGAAATATTAATAATAAACACTGGGTTGTATCTAGATAATAAAATGTTGGTAACATAGAAAAAGCGGCTCAGCGCTGGTGAAAGGGAAGTAACAAATATTCAGTCGTTCATTCGAAACTTAATGGTTGCCTACCTTATAAATGATTTTTTTTTTTTTTAAGTTAGCAAGGGAAGTGAAAATGAGGCTCGTCTTTCGACATTTTTCTACTCATAAAAACTAGTGATGTTTATCAGTCTATATAATATTATTTAACTAGCTGTACCCTGCAAAACCTTTGCATAGAGTTATATCCCCTTAAGTTTGATCAGTAGACTTAGGTTATTTTTGGTTTCGGACAGATCCGATTTTTTCATGATTTTTATTACATTTGTTTACATTTGACGATTTTAAACTGGAATACTGTTGTATTAATTCTTTACTTTCGATTTAACGCAGAACCCAGGCCACTATTATTATTTTAGATTATTTAGTCACATTTGAAATGTAGTAGACGACCCTGATAAGGTCCTAACTAGAGCCAGAGTATATATTGTGACGATGGCCCAAGACGACCCCGATAAGGCCCTGACTTTAGGCACAGTAGATAGTGTGCTGAGGGTTCACGACTACCATACGATGACCCCGACTCATTGTTTCACAGTGTGATACCGTGGATCCTGTGAAACTAATATTAGATAAAAAATAGTTATAGTACTTAGAAACGAATTACTATGAGATCCAATGACAAAATTAGTACATACCACCTGGTCAGGGCTGGCCTTACGAATTTCGGGGCCCAATTGAACGGATGCTTGCGAGACCCCTCTTCTATTTCTTTTTTTTAAAAAAACAACAAAACAACAACAACTCTTACTATTAACATAAATGTAAATTGCGGGCCTCTGTCAGAAGCAAGGCCCAATTTGGAGCAATCGGTCGAATCGGCCTAAGGCTAGCCCTACACCTGGTACATGCAAGTCTCTATCATTGAGCTGTTATATACGAGGAGTGCTCATGGGGCCGAAATAACGGATATATTTGTCACTATTTTGAAGGGGAGGGCTGGCGAGGGGTCTTTAATACCTTATAGATAAGCCCATAGCGGTATGTAAATCCAGACCCGTAGCATGCGGGGGGGCAGGAGGGGCGGGTACCCACTGCGTTTTGTCTGCCCCCCCCCGCTTATTTGTTCTACTTAGTCAAATGTATTACCTGGCCCCCTCTGCTATTGCCTGGCACCTGCTGTAGAATGCCTGGCCCCCTCCTCTAAAATTTTCACGCTACGGGGCTGTGTAAATCTGTAATCGAAAATCAGATATCCAAGAACCTTGCGAATTCCGTACATATTTCGCTGCAATGACGTACTAATCGAGCTATTTGGACAAAGTCGGATTTCCGCCGCGGAATTTTTACAATGGTAAACAAACTAGAACGGTTTGCTAAGAAACCGAATAGACAATCATTTACATTAATATATAAAAAAATCATTGTTGTGAAAGTGATACGTAATTCGCGAGGTTTTTGCATATATGAATTCCGATGCGGTGGAAGATTTACCATAATTTATAGGTGAAGAAACCAGAATGGCTGCAACTCCAATTTTAAAAAAAAAGTCCATATTAATTGATGTGTAGAATTCATCTGTTTCTATAACCTCGACATGTGAAGGGAGTTTGTGGTTAGCACAACGCCCAGCCGCCTTTACTTCCCCACCATAAGGTTAGGTACCCATTTAAAGTTGTGTGGACTTGTGGGGTTGTCTTTGAAACAAATTTTACCTGGAAAAATTCCTATGGTTCTCACAGAGGATCGAACCCAGGACATTCAGGTCGACAGGCGAGTATCTACAGTCTACACCAATTGGTCATCCTTCTTATGTGGTAAATATGCTTAATAATGGCTAATTTTTTTTAACGGAAAAAATTAGGGGCATAAGGCTGAAGCAACGTGAAGTCCACCACTCAAAAATTCTCAGGACTCTAATAATCTTTTGACATTTAGGCCCCTCCCCCTCTGGCCCCATCATGTGAAGTCATCTTAGTTCACATCAAAAAGTTTAGCGGCCTAGGCAGCCACATAGTGTGCCTAAACGTAAGACCACCTTAGATTAACCAACATACGGTTTTAAAATACGAAGCAAATATTTGTATTATGCAGGAAACCGTTGAAGTATGCATCATTTATATATTTATTTTACTTCAGTTTATAAAAAAAAAAAATAACTTTGTCGGCAAAAAAGAAGTTAATATATTCACGCACGCTGCCCCCCCCCCCCCCGACACACACCGAGTATTTTATTTCTTCTATTTTGTTTTTTTTTTGTTCCCACTTTTTCATCACGTAACCATTTGACCCGAGAGTATCACAGAAACAATTGGGTTAAAGCCATGTCGTAAATATTTTCGGATGAAGATAAATTGTAATGAATGGTTGTTGTTCCCTGACAACTTTAATGTCTCATAACGTAAGTCTCAAGGGAGGCCATGCGAGGAAAAAAAAAAGCGAGAGATGATTCGTTCACACTTACCGTAACTAAGGAAAACAAAATTCTCATCAGTTGTTTCTTTTATTGTCTCTTTTTTTTACATTGTTTAGCCGTCCCCCCCCCCTTGCACCCACCCTTGCACTCACAACATTCTGAATCTCCCCCTCCCCCACATGTTTAAGTGTAGAAAGGTCTTTTACATATACGTGATTGTGAACCTTTTTTTCCCTTACGTCTTACTTTTTGTTTTTAACCAACACATCTTGTTACTTCCCTTGAATGATGCAGCTGAACATTGCCATGTGTTTTTCTATTTACTGTTGTAAAATCTACTGGCTTCAGAAGCTCTACACTTTAGGCATTAACTTTAAGGTTTGGGGGTGGGGTGGGTGGGGGTGGGTGGGGGCGGAGGGGAGTGTTGTGGCGGAGGGGGTTGCTGTCCTTAAAAACAAATTAAAACGTAAAACACTTTGAGATACAAAATAATGTTCTTTTCTTGTGAGTAAAAATATGATAATGTGTCACAGTCACAGATACCAGATATAATGTGTCACAGTCACAGATACCAGGTATAATGTGTCACAGTCACAGATACCAGATATAATGTGTCACAGTCACAGATACCAGATATAATGTGTCAGAGTCACAGATACCAGATATAATGTGTCACAGTCCCAGATACCAGATATATAATGTGTCACAGTCACAGATACCAGATATAATGTGTCACAGTCACAGATACCAGATATAATGTGTCACAGTCACAGATACTAGATGTAATGTGTCACAGATACCAGTTATAATGCGTCACGGTCCCAGAACCCAGGTATAATATGGCAGTCACAGAGACCAGCTATACTGTGTCACAGTCACAGATGGCAGATATGATGTATCACAGTCACAGATAGCTGATATAATGTGTCACGGTCACAGATAGCAGATATAATGTGTCACAATCACAGATAACAGATGTAATGTATCACAGTCACAGATAGCAGACATAATGTGTCACAGTCACACATACCGATATAAATAATGTATCACAGTCACTTCTGTTATATCTACCATTGAAATATAATCACAATAATTAATTGTCTGTATGAATATAAGCGATTAAATGTTAAATAATGACCATCCAACATCAAATAAAAAATTACAAATAAAATAAAACTAATATTTTTTTCATACAGAAAATATTGAGTTTTACAGTAATGTGCTAAAAATACATAAACCATCAGGCGAGACAAATGTTACCTAAATGAAATCTCATATTACCCAGTTATTTCCCCTGCATAATTCTCAAAACCCTTTTTGTTTTCGGTGAGTTGGAAAAAAATAATAATAATTCAGTCACTTCGAATGAGAACTTGGGAAGAAAAACGTAAGCAAGTAAAAGAGAAAATATTTGTAAAACTATCTCATCTGGATTTTTTTTTCTTTAGTGATGGATTTCATGTTAAGTAGGTCAGTCAGGCAAAATAAATAAATAAAAATCAACGTCAAGGCCACAAGTGAAAAAAATAAATGAAGTAATCTTTGGTGTATTGAAATTCATTTTGTTTTCTTACAGTTACTATTACAGTGTGGGGATTACAATTTTCTTGTGTAAAGTTTTATAAAGGTCTTTTTAAAAAAAAAAATCAAGTTGCGCTTTTATGCGTGCGTCCATTTCTGATCATGGAAGTGTCCAGTCTGGGCTGACTTCATGTCCAGTCTGGGACGACGTCATGTCCAGCCTGGGCCAACGTCATGTCCAGCCTGGGCCGACGTCATGTCCAGTCTGTGCCGACGTCATGTCCAGTCTGGGCCGACTTCATGTTCAGTCTGGCCTGACTTCATGTCCATTCTGGGCCGACGTTATGTCCAGCCTGGGCCGACGTCATGTCCAGCCTGGGCCGACGTCATGTCCAGCCTGGGCTGACGTCATGTTCAGTCTGGGCCGACTTCACGTCCAGTCAGGGCCGACTTCATGTCCAGCGTGGGCTGACGTCATGTCCAGTCTGGGCCGACGTCTTCATGTCCAGTCTAGGCCGACGTCATCATGTCCAGCGTCGGCTGACGTCATGTCCAGTCTGGGACAACGTTATGTCCAGTCTAATAACCAGTTGATGATGGCACCTAATGTAGTTAAATCTACTGGCATACACACATACAAACAAATGACACACACATACAAACAAACGACACACACATTCAAACAAATGACACACACATACAAAGAAATGACACGCACACATACAAAAAAATGCCTCGTTTTCTATTGTATATTTTTTTTTACACCGGTGACCCATTTTTCTGTGAGTCAGATCCACTCTGGAACCGGAAGTCTAGAATGAAGGCAAATAACAACAGCCCACTAACCTTAACTTTATAACAGACTCTGTCTAGACGATCCGAAACATCTTCAGACTTTCATAGAAAAAGAAACATAAAATGGAGCAAAAAAAATTAAAATTAAATGGAAAACTAGCCAATTAACGGGATAAAAAACAATAATGCCAGGAGCATAAAAATAATAACAAAAATGTATATATATTTAAAACGCTTTGCTTAAGAAAAACAATTATTACAGTGTTTAGTTGATCCAATTATATTCTTGTTGCTTATTAAAAGTTTATCCACTGATTTTTAAATTAACAGGTGTGATGATAAAATTCACCGTACTAATCCTGTAATTAATACTTAATTAAAATATGTTTCCCCTAATCTCGGACATTATTTAATTAAAATATAGAGATCCTCCACTCTAAGTCCGTCTTGCATAGCGAAAGTTGCCTTTAACGAACGTCTAGCATAACAAACGTCCCACTTAATGAACGTCTAGCATAACAAACGTCCCACTTAATGACCGTCTGGCATAACAAACGTCCCACTTAATGAACGTCTAGCATAACAAACGTCCCACTTAATGAACGTCTAGCATAACAAACGTCCCACTTAATGAACATCTGGCATAACAAACGTCCCACTTAATGACCGTCGCTGAAACAGTGCGTTTGTCCGGTTATTATGAAGTGCCAAGTTCAATAGTTTTTTGTTTTGTTTAGTCTATAATGTGTCTATAATGTGTCTATAATGTGTCTATAATGTGTTTATCATATGTCTATTATGTGTCTCTTATGTGTCTCATGTTAACCAACCTTATCCTGTTCAATTTATTTTGCCTTTTTTGATAAACATTAAGTTTCTGCTTGTCAATAAATCATACTATTTTCCCCAAGTTTTCCGCATTTCAAAGTGTTTTTGGTGTCAACTTGTGTTGGCGTTTTGCATGTGTTTTGGATGTCTGAGTGTTCAATTGTGTTTTGTTTAAATGATTTTTGGCGTCTGTGTCTTCTCTTGTATTTGTGTGTGTATTTTATTTTTTGTTTTTTGGCTTCTGCTTCTTTACGTGTAGTTTAAATGTTTTCTTGCAGAAGAACAACTTTTTCTAAGTACAAAAGAACTTTACAAAAAATGGCTTAAAAACTTCTCGCAATAAAAGGTGTATCAATGTGAAGTCACTGAGTTTGTAATATAACTGGATGGCTCATTGGGCTGAAATCTAAAGTCACTGAGTTATAAGTTAACTGGATGGCTCATTGGGCTGAAATCTAAAGTCACTGAGTTATAAGTTAACTGGATGGCTCATTGGGCTGAAATCTAAAGTCACTGAGTTATAAGTTAACTGGGTGGTTCAATGGGCTGAAATCTAAAGTCACTGAGTTATAAGTTAACTGTATAGCTCATTGGGCTGAAATCTAAAGTCACTGGGTTGTAATATAACTACATGCAGTGTAGTTCAGCACCTTTACTGCTAATCAAAAGGTCTAGAGTTCGAGTCCCGCTGAGTGACAGGACTTTTCTTGAGCCCGACCTACGTTCCTAAGTCCAACCAACTTTCAAATGTAGGTACACATGAGACTATTGCATCCTGTCAAATAAGACTCATATTAGACTATCAAATAAGATTCATATTAGGCCATTTTACATCTTGTTGGGTAATGTTCATATGAGACTATTACTTCTTGTCAAGTCATAAAGTAAATCGAACATGATAAACTTTCCTTCCACAATCATAAAGTAAGTATTTAAAGTCTGAGACACATGAAGCAGAATTAAAAAGATTTTTTTTTTAATTTTATGTATATACACTGTGTGTCTTAAATGACTAACACGGGGATCAAAGTGATAAGAGTTGAGATTGATCCATAGAAATAATACTTCTGACTGAACTGAAGATTGAATGAAGCACCTCCCGTCTAGATTGCCCCCCCTCCCCGATCCCCCCTTGTCTTTTCTTATCCACCGTTCCACACAGACCAATTGAGAGACTACTACATTTCGTGCCAGTTGTATAATCTGCGGGTTTTTAATTCAGCAGAGAGTTCTTATTACGTCAGTGGCTCTTTTTACTTTACTATCTCAGTGGGTCTTGTTATTTTACTATCTCAGTGGGTCTTGTTACTTTACTATCTCAGTGGCTCTTGTTAGTTTACTATGTCAGTAGGTCTTTTTACTTTACTATCTCAGTGGGTCTTGTTACTTTACTATCTCAGTGGGTCTTGTTACTTTACTATCTCAGTGGCTCTTGTTAGTTTACTATGTCAGTAGGTCTTGTTACTTTACTATCTCAGTGGCTCTTGTTACTTTACTATGTCAGTGGGTCTTGTTACTTTACTATCTCAGTGGGTCTCAAACTGATCACATACTCCCGCCCAGTTTATTTCCGATTTTCGGTATGGTATAGTAACTATAGTTCATTTCTTGACTTACGCCCATCTGTATAGAAGAAATCTGCACCATCAACTCAAGCTGTTAATTTGTCTCCCTCTGTAGTCTGTATGTTGTCTGTTTTAAGCAGTCATTGTGTTAAATATGTTCCCTCTGCAGTCTGTATTCTGTATTTCTTTGAATGCTCACATCAACAGTCAATCACTAGCCTACATAATGATTTAAGTCTCCTCTACTTCCACTCTAATATATTCTTTCCATCCAACTTTCTCTAGCTGGATGTAACTTGACCCTGGACGGTATATTTTGAGAATCATTCGTTTCATTCCCGCAGAATTTACCCCTCTCCCCCCACCCGCAATAACAATGACACCCCCCCCCGCCTCCCCCGGTACCTCAGGAACTTGAGGTGGAAAATGTGAAGCTAGCGTCTCGCGGGAAAGATTTTGTTCTCCTATTGTGTGATATGGACAGAGACATGAAAAGTTTCAAGAAACTTTTAATTTGTTTTCAACAATGCATGATTTCTTGGTTTTGTTTTTCTTCAATCAGAGACTGTGATTACTTCTTAACACTTCGAGTCGGCGAAATAAGAATAAAAAAAGTACATTGAAATAATTTAGAACTGATTTGCGGAGCAGTTGGGCAAAATCAATTCTGTTCAGTACTAAGTAGTGCTGTTTTGAATTAACAGAATCAAATAGCGCAATCTACAAAAGAGCGCGTTTTTTTTTCTTCTGTGTGTGCATTAGATATGTTTAAATTAATTTCCACACCTGTAGATTTAAAACAACAACAATGAACCAGCCATGAATAGGATGCTTGGGGAATAGTAATGACGGAGTGGACCGTTTTTATTGTTTGCATAAATAAAACCCATGACGTGGAGTGGACTTGCAATTACAGATAGCGATACAAGTTACGGCCCTTGAACTGCCTGTTGAAAGCGGATGTAGTAAACATGTCAGCAGGTTTGCAACATTTCTTCCTGGTCATGAAAGGTCAGCTGCATAATTTTTCTTTTTTTTTCCGATGCGTTCTGTCTTATCCTTCTTATTTTTTGCCAACTAAGATATCTCATAAATCTACTCTATTTATAGTATTAGTACAATTTACCACAATCTATATAATCTAGGTGTGCTCAAAACGTGACATAAAGAGCCGTAAACTGCTCTTCATTTAGTTTTATGCTGCTCACAATAAGGCCATTTGTTTCTAAAGTTGAATACATTTCTCAGTTGATATTGGCTATTGAGCGGCTCTTTCTAATATTATTTTCTACATAAAAACAACAGGAATGTGCCCCCAACAGGAATGTGCCCCCCCCAACAGGAATATGCCCCCCCCAACAGGAATATGTCCCCCCCCAATGTAACCTTCGCTTTGCCGCCCCTGACTTCCAACTTATTTGTGGAGCTTTTCTTTTGCTCTGTTCAACGTTTTTTTTTAATTATAATTCTATCTTAAGATCTATTTAACGCTCTTAATATCTATTTAGCTCTCTTTAACTCTATTCAACTCTCTTTATATATTTTTAACTTTAGATCTGTAAAATTCTTTTTTAGATCTGTTTAGCCACATACTGTGTGTGTGTGGTCCCTAGATATGTCTATTAGTACACAACCACCTGTTGACCACTCTATTGGCCAGTGGGACGTCACATTTAAGCTGATGTAAACCTCACTCCACTAGTTGACCAATAGTTTTAGTCGTACACTACGATTCTTTTTCACTGGACCGTTAAAAGGCTCAGTTCAAGTCCTTTGTACTGTTTTTGAACTTAGTGATCTTAGAGGAATCAAAGGGTCAAAGGTCAATGCTGGGTAGTAAACAAAGAAAGGTATTTTATGACATAAATAGTACACCTTGTTGTTCAGTACCTAGGTTTTTGTTACAGTGTTCATTGAAATGGTTCACCGACCAGGGACTATTATTACAAGACGCTAAGCTCTTCCATTCTGACCTAATTATGAGACGAACGACATTTTGAAGTTAATTCCAGATCGGATTTTATGTACAGATTTCCCCAAGGTTCTAGAATCGAGATGTGTGCATACTGTGTAAAGTTTTAAAACTGTACGTAGAGCAGAGCTTGATATTCTTCGCTTTAGATCAAGACCAGGGCTCGATTTACCGCCGAGGACTGTCATCCCCGGCTCTGATTTAGCTAATATATCCCTGCCGGGGATGAAACCATAGACAATTATCCCCGGCTATGCAGAATTTTTTTTGGCACTGGTTTTTTCTTAAATCGAGCACTGATCAAGACTTGGGTAGTTTACGGAGCAAAAAGTATATTTTAATGTTTGGAAGTTGTAATATTATTGAATGAAGTCAAAGTGATTGCTAGATTGTAATCTTCATCTTTAAAAAAAAAAGAAAGCTGTATATCAGAAGACGATGGCTTCATTATTAGAGTCATTGGGGATCTGAGTGAGTGTGTATCTATGTATGTGCGTGTATATCTGTGTGATTAAGTAATACATTTCTGAGTGTTTGTGTATGTCTGTGTATCCTGTGTGTTTGAGTGTGTGAATGTATGTGTGTGTGTCTGTGTTTTAGTTTTTTTTACGTCTGAGTGTTTGCGTATGTCTGTGTTTATTTGTGTCTGTTACTCTATATGTTTGATTGTGTAAGTCTGCGTGTCTGTGTGTATGTCTGAGAGTTGTTTGTCTGTGTGTTTAATCTATATTGAATCTCGTAGTGTGTACATTGTTTGTGCTTATAAGTTTTCGTGTGTCTGCGTTATAATAACATTGAACAAACCTTTATATTTCATATTATCCATATTATCCATATTATCACAAGATCTTTTCAAAGCGACCATCTTACCACTACAAACATTTTATCTGTCTATTTATGTCTTCTATCCGCTTACTAACCTGTCTGACAATCTACTCCTCTAGAATACTCTAGATAACCTCGACTCAAAGTCAAAACCCAGATGTTTAATCATACAGTTAAAAAAAATTAACGTATGGATACAATTTACTTATCTTCAGTAAATTTTTGTCAATCGTCTCTGCTGTTTCTTTTTGTCGAATTTCTAATTTTTTTAGTACCAAAGGTGAACTCTACTAATGGTTAGCATGTAGATTGTGTCTTCATTAGCTTAATTTGTAACAATATTCAGTGGCTGTCAAAATTTTGCGTTTCGACCCACAAATACACTGGCTAATTTGTTTTTTTTTTTACTACCATCTCATGAAAAAAAAATAATAGTAAAAAAGTTAAAATAAAGTATTTAGATTCTCGAATAGGTAATTACTAAACAATTTCGGTGGACCTAAACTTTGAGAAACGCTAACTTAAGTCCATTAAAACAAATACTGCTTCATATACATATATATATATATATATATATATATATATATATATATATATATATATATATATATATACAAAGATTATCTAGTGAAGTAAGGTTAGCTCAATAATTAAGACCGTTGACCGGAAGAGCTCTAGGTCATAACGATGACCTCCTTAAGGGAAACCAGGAGAGAGAGAGGGGGGGAACCACCGGAGGTGTTATTTACCTCCAGGTGAAAGTACTTCATCACTTTCTTCCTTGGTCAGCGGTCTCCTTTCATCTTCTGGAACCCGGTGGTCTGCCACATGGCACAGATAGCACTTGGACGGGGCAGACATTCCAGACTTCTCAAGTCGACATGGCTTCTGTTGTTTTTTTTTTATTGTTTCCTTCTGAGCATTTGATATTTTTTTGTTCCTGCTTAAGTAGGTCGCGCACTTGACGCCCTTACAAACCTGGCCTGGCTTTTGTGTTTCTATCCGTACTGACCATCTACTATTTCACGGCTGTAGTGATACCAGCTTCTATTTCACGGCTGTAGTGAGACCAGCTTCTATTTCACGGCTGTATTGAGACCAGCTTCTATTTCACGCCTGTAGTGAGATGTAACTGTCAACTTTTCTCAGAATGTGGTGAGCTCTGTTTCACTCCATACTTCTATCAAATAACAGATTTTTATTTTTTAAGATTCATGGGGTAGGCCCAAAGACAATGTGTAGCAATGAGTGATTGTATAGCAATGAGTGATTGTGTAGCAATGAGTGATGTGTAGCAATGAGTGATGTGTAGCAATGAGTGATATATAGCAATGAGTGATTGTGTAGCAATGAGTGGTATATAGCAATGAGTGGTATATAGCAATGAGTGATTGTGTAGCAATGAGTGATATATAGCAATGAGTGATGTGCAGCAATGAGTGGTATATAGCAATGAGTGATGTGTAGCAATGAGTGATATATAGCAATGAGTGATGTGTAGCAATGAGTGATATATAGCAATGAGTGATATTTAGCAATGAGTGGTATATAGCAATGAGTGATGTGTAGCAATGAATGATATATAGCAATGAGTGATGTGTAGCAATGAGTGATATATAGCAATGAGTGATATATAGCAATGAGTGGTATATAGCAATGAGTGATTGTGCAGCAATGAGTGATTGTGTAGCAATGAGTGATGTGTTGCAATGAGTGATCGTTTAGCAATGAGTGGTATATAGCAATGAGTGATTGTGTAGCAATGAGTGATTTTGTATCAATCAGTGATTATATAGCAATGAGTGGTATATAGCAATGAGTGATGTGTAGCAATGAGTGATATATAACAATGAGTGATGTGTAGCAATGAGTGATATATAGCAATGAGTGATATATAGCAATGAGTGGTATATAGCAATGAGTGATGTGTAGCAATGAGTGATATATAGCAATGAGTGATATATAGCAATGAGTGGTATATAGCAATGAGTGATATATAGCAATGAGTGGTATATAGCAATGAGTGATTGTGCAGCAATGAGTGATGTGTAGCAATGAGTGGTATATAGCAATGAGTGATGTGTAGCAATGAGTGATATATAGCAATGAGTGATGTGTAGCAATGAGTGATATATAGCAATGAGTGGTATATAGCAATGAGTGGTATATAGCAATGAGTGATGTGTAGCAATGAGTGATATATAGCAATGAGTGATTGTGTAGCAATGAGTGATGTGTAGCAATGAGTGATATATAGCAATGAGTGATTGTGTAGCAATGAGTGATATATAGCAATGAGTGATGTGTAGCAATGAGTGGTATATAGCAATGAGTGATGTGTAGCAATGAGTGATTGTGTAGCAATGAGTGGTATATAGCATAGAGTGATATATAGCAATGAGTAATTGTGTAGCAATGAGTGATGTGTAGCAATGAGTGATTGTGTAGCAATGAGTGATGTGTAGCAATGAGTGATGTATAGCAATGAGTGATGTGTTGCAATGAGTGATTGTGCAGCAATGAGTGATTGTGTAGCAATGAGTGATATATAGCAATGAGCTGTATATAGCAATGAGTGATTGTGTAGCAATGAGTGATGTGTAGCAATGAGTGATAAATAGCAATGAGTGATTGTGTAGCAATGAGTGATATATAGCAATGATTGATGTGTAGCAATGAGTGGTATATAGCAATGAGTGGTATATAGCAATGAGTGATGTGTAGCAATGAGTGATATATAGCAATAAGTCATATATAGCAATGAGTGATCGTATAGTATTGAGTGGTATATAGCAATGAGTGGTATATAGCAATGATTGATATATAGCAATGAGTGATGTGTAGCAATGAGTGATGTGTAGCAGTGAGTGGAATATTGTTGCGATCCACTTTCGATGGTAATTTTCTTTGTTTACAGTTTTCGCTGTATTTTTGAAATTTTATTCCGACTACTTGATTTGAATCTAGGGATAATTAATCAGTTTTACGGCTCTGGAATATTAATTGGAGCTGCTTGACCTACAAGCAGATCATGACCTGAATGAGACGATCACTTTAGTTCTTTTGCTGGAGTTTTGAGGATGTTTGCCGGCAGTGGTATTTCCACAACTATGAAACTCTGCTGCCACTATGTTGGTTAACATACATTTGTTAGCCATCGTTTTTCTTGTATAAAAATAAACAAGTCTAAGAACAGATCGATGTTGACTGACTGCAGTATATATGCTGTCATGTGAATCATAACGAATAAACTTGTTCCACCGTTCACAAAACATTATCCAAAATTGTGAACAGTTACATAGTTCTCATTAATTATAATTGTACTCTGGGTTCAACTTGTAGGTAAATAACTATTATGACAGGCAACAGGAGCGGATCTAGACAACTTTGACGGGTGGGGGGGGGGAGGGGGCCAAAAAACGGTTTTCATTGTTGAAAATTGATCTTAGAACAAAAAAATATTTCGATAATTTAATGATGTCTTACCTAAACTTGCGGTAAAAGGGGCGGGGGCATCCCCCCCCTCCTAAATCCTCCCCTGACAGGCAACTATAAACTTTAGTTGAATTAATATGAGTAGTAAAGTCTTATTACCAAATTAGCACTGAACTGATTCAGTTCGTTTTTTTTAAATGTAATCTTCATGTGTAATAGAGTGTGAATGTGAAATAAAATTTCAAATAAAGGTTATTATCTTTATCCATATGTTCATACGTCGTAAATTGTAATTGAAGTAGACAAAATGCATATGTGCGGCCCACCAATAACAATCAAGTTTTCAATGTGGCCCTCGGTAGAAAAAGTCTGCCCACCCCTGTTCTAGCCAATATCCCAAAGGTGGCTAAGCTATTTTTTTCTCTTTGCGGGGCAAAGGGCCTCGGCAATAATTCTAATTAATAACATGGAGTAGGCGGTATTTCATTGAGGATTACTTATGTATTCTAAAACTTTCTTTTTCTAGAAATGGTTTTCATGATTTACATACTGATTACTGCTATCAAATTTCTTTTTTAAATTTGTAGTTTAATAAATGTTCTTTGATCGATAATGGTTTAACCAAAAAAAAAAAACAAACAAACAAATAAACCAAACCAAACCACAACAAAAAGGTAAAAAAAATTTAAATAACAGTGTTGCATTATTTGATAATATCATGTGCATTGAGTAAATAAAGTCATGTTATACTTAGCTGTTGTACTGAGTAAATAAAGTCATGTTATACTTAGCTGTTGTACTGAGTAAAGAAAGTCATGTTATACTTAGTGATCGATTTAAGAAAAAACCAGTGCCGGGGATGAAAAAAAAATATGCAGATCCGGGAAATTACTTCATCCCCGGCTGGGATATATTAGCTAAAGCAGAGCCGGGGATGATAGGTCTCAGTGCCGGGGATATCCCCGGCATCCCCGGCATTAAATCGAGCCCTGGTTATACTTAGTTGTTATTTGATTTTTAAACAAATATCTCAAATAATGAATTGAGTAAAGAAAGTCATGTTATACTTAGCTGTTGCACTGAGTAAAGAAAGTCATGTTATACTAAGTTGTTATTCAGTTTTTAAACAAATATCTCAAATAATGAATTGAGTAAAGAAAGTCATCTTATATTTAGTTGTTATTCGGTTCTTAAAAAATATCTCAAATAATGAATTGAGTAAAGAAAGTCATGTTATACTTAGCTGTTGCACTGAGTAAAGAAAGTCATGTTATACTTAGTTGTTATTCGGTTTTTAAACAAATATCTCAAATGTTGCAATGAGTAAAGAAAGTCATGTTATACTTAGCTGTTGCACTGAGTAAAAAAAGTCATGTTATACTTAGTTGTTATTCGATTTTAAATAAATATCAAATGTTTACAATTAAGAGCAATGGCAAACAAGACAAACTAAAATAAATAAATGTTTCGATTTACAAGTGAATACTTTGCCTCGTTGAATAAATAAATCTAACCATAAATCTATTTTTAAAAATATTCTAAGTTAAAATCTATTGCAAAATGCCAAAGACTCCGTCCAAACACCCCCTCCCCCTCCCCGAAATCTATTTCCGCTATCGTTGCCTTCCTTCGTCTGTCTACCTTTATGCGCCGTAATATGTAACCACATCTGCATATGACCTTATTGATAACTTTGACGCTTGACATCCATGTGACATCCTAGCCAGCACTTCTTTTTTTAAAATGTTTTTTACCTGGATAAAAAAAAAAATTGTCAAGTAAGTCACGATGTTGTTAACTCAGGGTTTTTTTTTTTTGTTTAATTTTCAAATGTAAATATTGTAACGTTTTATTTGCTTTATTTAATGAGCTCTTCTCTGGATCTCATGTGATGCACTATGTAGGGCATAGTGATAGAACGTGCTATATGATAGTATTGCAGCTTTATGGTATATTTTATGTTTTGAATTTATGTCTAAGAGCCGCAGTTCTCAACCGGTGGTAAGGGTACCCCTAGAGGTAGGTAAGGGATGGCTTATGCAAGGGTACGCAGAGACGTTTAATTTTCGTTTCAAACAACCGAGAATTTAAAGAAGTTAACATATGAGGGGTACCACCGGACATACATTCTTACCCTTTGGGGTACAGTTACGATAAAGGTTGAGAGCCGCGATTCTAGAGATACTTATATTGTGGTAGTGCATACAATGTAGCCGTCACGTAACATATTGGTACTTACTGGTGTTATGTGAGGTCTATGTAGCCGTCACGTAACATATTGGTACTTACTGGTGTTATGTGAGGTCTATGTAGCCGTCATGTAACATATTGGTACTTACTGGTGTTATGTGAGGTCTATGTAGCCGTCATGTAACATATTGGTACTTACTGGTGTTGTGTGAGGTCTATGTAGCCGTCACATGTAACATATTGGTACTTACTGGTGTTATGTGAGTTCTATATAGCCGTCATGTAACATATTGGTACTTACTGGTGTTGTGTGAGGTCTATGTAGTCGTCACATGTAACATATTGGTACTTACTGGTGTTGTGTGAGGTCTATGTAGCCGTCACATGTAACATATTGGTACTTACTGGTGTTGTGTGAGGTAGGTCTATGTAGCCGTCACATGTAACATATTGGTCTATGTAGCACTGGTGGTCGGAGACTCAGGAGGAGCTATCCCTTGGGACCTCAGTATATCTATTAGTCTATTTGTATGTTGTTTTATCTCTATCTATCTGTCTATCTATCTGTCATCCAATACTCGATCGATCAAGAATGGAAGAATCAACGCAATTCAAAATTAATATGAAACAGTGAAATAAAGTATAACAGACAACAAGGACAACAAACAACATTGACTAGAGTTGTTTGTTACGTGTACAGCTGTTTTGCATGGGTGTGAAAGGATCTGACCTGTGTATTAAATCATGCACAACACCATGCCCGGTTACACCTCAACCAACCCCCACCCCCCCCCCACCCCCCTCACGCCCGTGTAAATAATATACATATTTACGACACGCTCCAACTACTTTCAAATATTACAACACTTCTAAAAGTTCAACGAACAAGTATCAAATTGTTACCGCCCTCCTACACGTTTGGATCTGTTTACATTTCTTCAGCTCGAACAATTTCATTGCATGTTGATGGCAGTCAAGGTTATTTTTATAGGTCCATTCAGGGCTGTATCTATAGCTTTGGAGGGCATGAAACCTATAGTCAGGAGTACAGTGGAGGCCAATAAGTAGAACCATTTTAGGGGGACCCATAAGCAGCGCCTCTTTGCAAAGCTTATCAACAAACGACTTTTGTGGCCCATAATAGAGAGCTGCACAGGGACGGGTCTCGCAGGATCCACGCGGTGTCCGCGTAGCTTTAATTCACGATTTGTCCGCCGATTTAGGAATCCCGCGGAGATGGCTTAGACTAAACAGGAATCACCGGTTATATTACAAAGATTAGGGAAGTGACCACTAGCACGAGGCATGGAACCTCTTGACCTGGTGTAATCCCAGGAGCTAAGTCAAAGTACAATTAGGTACATAACCAAAAAATCCATCTACCAATATATATTCCTATCAAATTTGATAGTATCGAGGCCTCGCCAGGTAGCCTACCCATTGTATAACAGAAAGTCTGCATACGGCCCCAAAAATATAACAGAAAGTGTGCATACGGCCCCAAAAATATAACAGAAAGTCTGCCTTGGGCCCCTAAAAACCAAACAGCGTCTACGGCTTTTACACTTTCATGATGCTTATCGTCAATGTGATTGCTGTCGCAAATGGTACAGAGCCAATCAAAAGAATTCTTTTTGAGGCGCCAGTGACATCTGTTGCCCGGGGGGGGGGGGAGGAAACAGGTTAATGTTCCGTGAAATCTGCACAGCCAATGAAGTTTTTTTTTTATGTTGGAGTAGAGACTACAGAAATAAAAATAAAGTTATGGTAGTTTTTTTAGTGCAGACGACCTTGTTAGAAATTTCAGGGTAACTATCTACTCATCTTTCTTTGTGTTTAACAGTCAATCTTCGACAGTAGTTCTGTTTACCTGTCAATCTACCTCTTCGCCAGTAGTTCTCTTTATCTGTCAATCTACCTCTTCGCCAGTAGTTCTGTTTATCTGTCAATCTACCTTTTCGCCAGTAGTTCTTTTTTACCTGGTCGACTCTACCCTTCGCCAGTAGTTCTGTTTACCTGTCAATCTACCTCTTTGCCAGTAGTTCTGTTTATCTGTCAATCTACCTCTTCGCCAGTAATTCTGTTTATCTGTCAATCTACCTCTTCGCCAGTAGTTCTGTTTACCTGTCAATCTACCTCTTCGCCAGTAGTTCTGTTTATCTGTCAATCTACCTCTTCGCCAGTAGTTCTGTTTACCTGTCAATCTACCTCTTCGCCAGTAGTTCTGTTTACCTGTCAATCTACCTCTTAGCCAGTAGTTCTGTTTACCTGTCAATCTACCTCTTCGCCAGTAGTTCTGTTTATCTGTCAATCTACCTTTTCGCCAGTAGTTCTGTTTACCTGTCAATCTACCTCTTCGCCAGTAGTTCTGTTTATCTGTCAATCTACCTCTTTGCCAGTAGTTCTGTTTATCTGTCAAACTACCTCTTCGCCAGTAATTCTGTTTATCTGTCAATCTACCTCTTCGCCAGTAGTTCTGTTTACCTGTCAATCTACCTCTACGCCAGTAGTTCTGTTTATCTGTCAATCTACCTTTTCGCCAGTAGTTCTGTTTACCTGTCAATCTACCTCTTCGCCAGTAGTTCTGTTTATCTGTCAATCTACCTCTTCGCCAGTAGTTCTGTTTACCTGTCATTCTACCTTTTCGCCAGTAGTTCTGTTCATCTGTCAATCTACCTCTTAGCCAGTAGTTCTGTTTATCTGTCAATCTACCTCTTCGCCAAAAGTTCTGTTTATCTGTCAATCTACCTGTTCGCCAGTAGTTCTGTTTACCTGTCAATCTACCTCTTCGCCAGTAGTTCTGTTTATCTGTCAATCTACCTTTTCGCCAGTAGTTCTGTTTACCTGTCAATCTACCTCTTCGCCAGTAGTTCTGTTTATCTGTCAATCTACCTCTTAGCCAGTAGTTCTGTTTATCTGTCAAACTACCTCTTCGCCAGTAATTCTGTTTATCTGTCAATCTACCTCTTCGCCAGTAGTTCTGTTTACCTGTCAATCTACCTCTACGCCAGTAGTTCTGTTTTATCTGTCAATCTCACCTTTCGCGCCAGTAGTTCTGTTTACCTGTCAATCTACCTCTTCGCCAGTAGTTCTGTTTATCTGTCAATCTACCTCTTCGCCAGTAGTTCTGTTTACCTGTCAATCTACCTCTTCGCCAGTAGTTCTGTTTATCTGTCAATCTACCTCTTCACCAGTGGTTCTGTTTACCTGTCAATCTACCTCTTCGCCAGTAGTTCTGTTTACCTGTCATTCTACCTTTTCGCCAGTAGTTCTGTTCATCTGTCAATCTACCTCTTAGCCAGTAGTTCTGTTTATCTGTCAATCTACCTCTTCGCCAAAAGTTCTGTTTATCTGTCAATCTACCTGTTCGCCAGTAGTTCTGTTTACCTGTCAATCTACCTCTTCGCCAGTAGTTCTGTTTACCTGTCAATCTACCTCTTCGCCAGTAGTTCTGTTTATCTGTCAATCTACCTGTTCGCCAGTAGTTCTGTTTACCTGTCAATCTACCTCTTCGCCAGTAGTTCTGTTTATCTGTCAATCTACCTCTACGCCAGTAGTTCTGTTTATCTGTTAATCTACCTCTTCGCCAGTAGTTCTGTTTATCTGACGGCTTCTATTTTACTTAATATCTGTCTTATTGCTCCCCCCTCTCTCTATCGCCTCTCTGTCTCTCCGCCTCTCTTTCTGTATGTGTGTGTTTGTTGTTCAAGTGTTTGTCGCTTCACTAGTAATTCACATGTTTACATTGACTCATCCACTATTATACTTTTACTGTATACAAAAACGTCTCACTGGGGTCAAGTAGGATGTAACAACAGTGACAGCCATTCATCCAGTGTCTCTCCCAGTCCCTCTGTCCCAGCTAAACCTTTTCTAAAAATATTATGCCACCAATGTAAAAACAAAACGATGTACGAATATCACTATTGAGATGTTGATTTCATTCAAAATTGTTATAATGCTATAAAGTTTGTATCCTTTAAAATTTGAAGGCCTTTGAGGCACCGGTAAACGTTACACTACATAAAAGATATTTTAGGCCATAACTACTTAGACCATTTGGCAACCATTTTGAGCTATTAGAATAAAAAAAATTTTTTTTTTACTCCACCCTAATGTAGATGTTTGATTTTTAAATACAACACAAAACTACTTTATTTAAAAGCAATTCTTAAACAATGAAATTTGCTCTTCCTCAAACTTGTCCTTTAGGGCACTACATTGTAAAACGGATAATATTGTATTAAATACATGTACTTGATTAGGTGCAAACATTTCCCAGCACACCATGACGAACTTCCCCCAGACACGGGCTTGTCACTCATTGCGTTCCGTCTGCCAGTGGAACAAATTGATAGGTTTGTCTTCAACATCCTCTTCTTATGAACTATTTTATTCTTTCTTTGTCTAACTTTAATAACCCGGAAGTCGGCGTGGTTTGTCTCGTTATATAGACAAGTGGCTGTGTCAGAGGTAATTCGATGAGAGCTACTTCCCCATCTAGTTAGCCAAGTGGTAGAGAAAGGGATCACACCAAAAAGTGCGTTACCGGACAAATTTAATGATAATAAATAAAAAAAAAATTCAAGTAAAATAGCAAACCGTTGGGAGCGGATGAGTTAAATCTCAGTTTAAAGCCGTAAATGTCAGGAAAGGTTACTTCAAACGCTGTAACTCCACAAGAAGGTGTTGTTTTGTTTAAGAGACTCTCCCTCTTCCTATCAACCTGCGACTACCGCATACAGCTCACCAGCGATGGTTCTTTGGCTATTTAAAAAAAAACCAACAGAGCAAGGGGAGTTCACGTAGGATAACTGACAGAGTGGATTATGGGGGGGGGGGGGGGGGGCAGGGTGAAACACTCGTTGCTCACTTAGATGTTTAAAAAAAAAAAACTACTAGTAGGGAAGTCAAGAAAGGCAGCGACCTGTTTCCGGTCAGGCAGGATTGATTGACAAGTTTACCCCACTAGCAGGTCAAGTGATACCGTATATCATAAAACAGGTAGAACATTTAGACGGTTTAGAGTGACGCCCAGGGAATATACGGATATTTGTTGATGGATATTTGTTGATGGACATTTGTTGATGGATATTTGTTGATATATGTGTACACGCTGCTTCGTTAACTAATACCTGATACTTGTTTGACCTTTTGATCTCTGAACTTTCTTGTGGTATTTGCCAGCGAGGCGGATCAATCACTAGGACAAATAAATACGAAACTAAGGCGTCACCCCTCTCTCCCCCCCCCCACCCTTTCCTCATTCCCGTTCTTTTAAAGTGGTACGTGGAGCAACCGATGAATACAAAAGTCTGAATACAGCAGATCACAGACCAATAACAAAACCAGGAAGACCCGACCTGTGGTCAACAATTGGGGGTCTAATGGACAGGTTTTGGAATTTGAGATCAAAGAGCGATAAATGGTTCAATACAGAAGTAATAATTCTAGCGTAAACAAACTTGCGATTCATTTAAAATAGTTGGAGTATGAAATGAAACCAACCAACCGTAGCTATTGACTTACCAATCATAAATAAAAGTCAGTTGTTAATATAACTGGTTATTTTTAGCCGACACAGTTTACAGAATTATTTAATGCCAAATAATTCAGATTTTTTTGTTGGTTTAATAAACAGTTAGTATATTGTACTTGCAGAAAAAATGTATCTGATCCATTAAACATAAATGCTCTATTCTGTTCTATTAAGATGAGAATATATATTTCAAGTTATTACGTTTGCAGTTTAATAGTATATGGTCATGCATGTTAAATCAAGCAGAAACATTTGCTTTGCTCAAGCTATGTAAGTATATACCTAAATCAATTTAAAGTCAGACTTACAAATAATTGATAGAGATACATGCTTTAAAAAAAGCTTCAATTTTTTAGACGTAATCATTTATCATGAAATATGCAAACAGAAACAAATCATATTCACCTACTAGCCGAGCCCTGCATAACGTTTGCGTAGAGATGTACCAACTTTGACTAATATTTAAACAGGAAACAGTATTCCTACTTTCGATCTGCAGCAGACAGACTTGAGACTGATAATATTTATATACATCATCAAGACCAGGACTGCACAACGGTTAACGTCATGACGTTTGGTCTCAGTTAATACTGAGTTGGGCTCCTATTCCCGGGGTGGCCAGACATGAGGTCAAGGCCACTGTGAAGAGCTGTACCCAGGGCCGGATGAACCGTGAGAGTAATATGATTACAGTCTTAGGCCATAACACACAAATCGGCCCTTATTTATCAGTTTATCTCACATGTGTGCTATGTGTGCTCTCTCTCTCTCTCTCTCTCTCTCTCTCTCTCTCTCTCTCTATGTTTTGTCCATTTGTTAACAATACTAGGCCCTAATTTGTTAACAATACTAGGCCTTAATTTGTTAACAATATTAAGCCCTAATTTGTTAACAATACTAGGCCTTAATTTGTTAACAATACTAGGCCCTAATTTGTTAACAATACTAGGCCTTAATTTGTTAACAATACTAGGCCTTAATTTGTTAACAATACTGGGCTCTAAATTGTTAACAAGCCTTACCCTGGCCCAATCTGCATCATGGTCAATTAAATGAGTTCCAGTGTATTAACGTCATGAAATAAAAAAGTAAAAATAAAAACGACAACGAAACAACTGATGTGAGAGCCACATTCATCTTAACAAAGAACCGCATGTGGCTCCGGGAGTCTCGTTTCGTTTCGTTAGACTCAAACTGAACTTAAAATGTAGCAAATATTAAATAAATGCTTAGGATGGACAGAGAGTAAAACGTGAAGTGAACTCTTTTGGAAAGAAAAAATAAAATAGACTGTAAAAGTTTGTCATGAGAATTCAGCTAACTGTTTGTTTGTTTTGTTAAATGTAAATAACGCTGAATTTCTGTGTTTAACTTCACTGTTGAAGATCAGGTCATGACGACCTCGTTTAAATCCATTTCCATTTTCAACTAGTGAAATGTTTATGCCATAAGCCGCTTATCAGTACAGAGTAACACCACTGTGAGGGGGGGGGGTGAGGGTGGTGGGGGTGGGGTGAAATAAAATGGGAAGGGTAGATGGGTGGGTGGGTGGAGACCTGCAACGGATTCCTCAAATTTAGACAACGGATTATTTTATTTTTATATTGTGGTTTCTTCCTGGCAGGTTGAATCCGTGCACGGTCACGCGGTTGTGTGTGTGTGGGGGGGGGGGGGTAAAGGTACACGGTATTACGGGTGACAGGCGAGAAGCTCGCGGTCGGGCCGATCCTCTTTTGTATCTGGAGGGGGGGGGGGGGCAAGGGAAGTGATCACAATTGCCACCGGTCGACAATAGAGTCGGACTTGAAATATGGTGTTTTTGTCTCTCTCTCTGTATCTGTGTGCGCCTGTGTGTGTGTGTGTGTGTGTGTGTGTTTGTGTGTGTCTGTGAGGAAAGGGGCGTGGGTAATAAAGGTGGCCGGGGTCCGCCTGATCTATTTAAGGAATAACAATACGTGGGAGGGGGTGGAGATGGGTGGGAGAGGCAGTATTCGTTGAATATGAAGGAACAGGGAGTGGGGTAAGGGGGGGTGAGGGGGAGGGGAGATATAGGGGCGTGAGAATAACTGTCAATTCTACTCGTTACATCTAAGTCCTAGGGTGTTATTCTTTTTTAAACCATGTTGTAGCTTGAACTGTTAACGTTTCATGATTCATTTGGTCTGACTCCCGTGTGTCCGTTTTGTTATTATAGCTCGTGTAACGCTAGTGTGTGTGTGTGTTTGTATGTGTGTGTGTTTTTAAGAGACCATTTGTGTTCGATAATATTCTACTATAGTACATAAGACAAATTACGATTATAATTAACTCTTGTGAAACATCAAAGGATATACATATATTTATTCATCAAATTTGGATTATCGGATATTTATACAGATGAAATCTAGGTCAATCGGTAAGTACTCTTTTAATCTTTCATGGGTTACTTTTTGATCGTCACATACTGTGCTGGACACGCGGTGGACTTGCCACTTCCTGTGCTGGACACTCGGTGGACTTGCCACTTCCTGTGCTGGACACTCGGTGGACTTGCCACTTACTTGCTGGACACTCGGTGGACTTGCCACTTCCTAACTGGACACTCGGTGGACTTGCCACTTACTGTACTGGACACTCGGTGGACTTGCCACTGGTACTGTAAAATTACACTCGGTAGACTTGCGTTGAGGTTATTTATAATGTTATTATTATATCAACCATAAAAATACACAATGTTATTATTATAATCAACCATAACAATACATAATGTTATTATATCAGTATGCACTCTAGGTCAATCGGTAAGAGCAACTCAATTGGCAATTTAAAAAGTAGATCATTGTCTGATTCACTGGAAAATAAATGTTTAATAAACAGACAAGATAAAGATAATGCCTGCCAGAGATGGTTTATATGATGCTAGAGCTGAACATTGCCGAACGAGTTAAACTTTGAAACAAGAATGTAACATTCTTCTCCTCTTCATCTATCTTCTATTTTATACTTCATAGGCATACATCAAAATTAAGTAGTTTTTTTTGTTTTTTAAGTTCTCAGTTGTTTTGTATATTTTTTTTAAATCTAGTGAAATTCATTTAGTTCGTTCAAGAATTTATTCCATAAATTTTCATCTTTTTTGTTTTACGTTAGCTGACACTGCATTTGTTATTTATATCTTTCTAAATATGTTTAACAGGACTGGATTCTACTTTAGTTCTATGTTAAAAAATAATAATGTTAAAAGCAAAAGAATAAAATGTATACGATCAAGATATATATATATTGGTGTGATGCTGTACATTTTAAAGTTGGCATCTGATCCATTTTATTTCATGTTTATATAAATTAAACCTTGACCTTGGGCCTAGCAAAGAATGTATATTTGACATTTCTCGGGGCAGAAGCTAAAGTGTGTCTTTACGTTGTTATTTTAAAAAAAATATATTTTCATTAAATAAGTCATTCATAATAAGTAGCATAGTAATACAAGTGAAAATCAACTGACACCTGGTCATCAAAGCCAATTATTAAAAGAACCCCAAATGTCAGTATAATAAATTATACTGACATTTGGGGTTCTTTTACAACCACAGTATAATTTAACTAAACAGTTATACCCACAGTATAATTTAGTTAAACAGTTATAACCACAGTATAATTTAGCTAAACAGTTATACCCACAGAATAATTTAGCTAAACAGTTACACCCACAGTATTATTTAGCTAAGCAGTTATACCCACAGTATAATTTAACTAAACAGTTATACCCACAGTATAATTTAGCTAAACAGTTATACCCACAACATAATTTAGCTAAACAGTTATACCCACAGTATAATTTAACTAAACAATTATACCCACAGTATAATTTAGCTAAACAGTTATGCCCACAACATAATTTAGCTAAACAGTTATACCCACAGTATAATTTAACTAAACAATTATACCCACAGTATAATTTAGCTAAACAGTTATGCCCACAACATTCACGATAAAAGGGATTTATAGATTCTTCTGTCACACTGATGGACACAAAAGCAGGGTTTCTCAAAGCATGGGCTCCGGTCCGCTGACGGGTCGCGAAAGAATATCTGATGGGTCATGACAAAAATTAAATTTATCATAAAAGACTCTCTCTCTCGGGTCAGTATTTGAATAATTAAAACTCTTTTTCCCTCTATGTCACACAGTTAATAGTTTGCAAGTCTTCATAATTATTTTAGAAATCTGTTTAGAGAATTAATTAATAGCGCTTTTATTTATTTACTAGCTGTACCCTGCAAAAACCTTCGCATAGAGTTATATCCCCTTAGGTATGATCAGTAGGCTAGGTTATTTTTGGTTTCGGACAGGTCCGATTTTTTCATGAATTTTTATTACTATTGTTTACATTTGACGATTTTTAAACTGGAATACTGTTGTACTAATTCTTTACTTTCGATTGAACGCAGAACCCACACCACTATTATTTATATAGATTTTTTTGAGTTTTTTCTATGATTGTGAGTCGTGAATACTAAACGAGTTTTTTTTTTTTTTATGGTGGGTCTTGAAATCAAGACTTTAGTCAAAGTGGGTCACGAAGCATAACAGTTTGAGAATCTTTTTCAAGGGAATAAAAGTTTGTTTTGTAACAGTGATGATAGAAAAAATGGACTAATAAATAGTAATGCTACAGTAATAATAAAAGCTGGATACAGGCCCGTAGCGTGCGGTCGGGCCAGGGGCGGGCCCCCCTGCATTTTGCCTGCCCCCCCCTGCTTATTTGTTCTACTTAGTAAAATGTATTACCTGCCCCCCCCGCTATTGCCTGGCCCCTGCTGTAGAATGCCTGGCCCCACCTGTAGAATTTTCACGCTACGGGGCTGGCTGGATACAAGATTCATCTGCAATAGTAGGTGTAGTATGGTGGCCAGTCAAATATTCATATCATACAAATTAACTAGTAGATTTGCCCACTTAACATGAACCCCTCAAGTTCAAAAATCGCATACTGTCGTGACCAGACCAGATCTAAGTCAATACAAAGATTGACTCTGCCATGTTTACTCCGACCTGTTAACGCCCCCATTTGTGACGCTCCAACGGCTTTACGTGGGACCACCCACGATCGAAGTAGATTTATATTTCATGTGGGGCCACCCAGTATCTAAGCAGATTGATACTTTACATTGGGCCACACACGAGTGAAATAGATTGGTACTTTATGTGGGGGGGCCACCCAGTATCTAAGCAGATTGATACTTTACATTGGGCCACACACGATTGAAATAGATTGGTACTTTATGTGGGGGGCCACCCAGTATCTAAGCAGATTGATACTTTACATTGGGCCACACACGATTGAAATAGATTGGTACTTTATATGGGGCAACTTGTGGTCTAAGTAAATTGATACTTAACATGGGGCCACCCATGATCTAGATTTATACTTTACATGGGGTAACTCGTGGTCTAAGTAAATTGATACTTAACATGGGGCCACCCATGATCTTGATTTATACTTTATTTGGGGCCATACATTGTCTAAATATATAATTATTATATATAATAGTTATTTCAAATTATCTATTAATTACAAAACTATTTGACCGTTTGTCGGATCCACCAGGAAACTACGCTTCTATATTTGCTTAACTACTCGATAGTCAGATGGTGGTTTCCGCCATGATGAAAAAAAAGGTACGCCTTTGTTACATAAACAATAAGTTCTTGGTCCCTTTTATTTTCACATCTAGGACAATCCCATTCAGAATTAACGTCGTACGATTTCATACTCTGTGTGTGTGGTGTGAGTGTATGTGTGTGGTGTGAGTGTATGTGTGTGGTGTGAGTGTGGGTGGTGAGTGTGTGTGTGTGTGTGGTGTGAGTGTATGTGTGTGGTGTGTGTGTATGTGTGTGGTGTGAGTGTATGTGTGTGGTGTGAGTGTATGTGTGTGGTGTGAGTGTATGTGTGTGGTGTGAGTGTGGGTGGTGAGTGTGTGAGCAGTCGGGCTATTCTGGTGTGAGCAGGTAGTGTTCTCTCTTTTTTTTTCTTTTAATCTTTCTATTTTTTTTTTGCCTCTACTGTCCTTATCTCCCCCCTATCTACTCTCCTTATCTCTCCCCTATCTACTCTCCTTATCTCTCCCCCTCCATCTACTCTTCATGTACCCAGCTTCAATGGGTTATCTCCTCCTTCATCAACCTCCAGACAAAAGGGAAGCAATTCCCATAGCTGTCTATTACCCCATCTTTGTTGTTCTGTGATTGTTATTATGTTATCTTCAAGGTGTTCTCCCTTATCACTACTGATGGTTAACGTATTACGGCATCAGAACCTGCAGACAAAAAAAAAACAAAAACAATAAAATCTGATAAAAAAATACATATTTAGTAAAAAAAAAAAACAGAAAAGAAAATTATGCATTATAGAAAGTTGGAAAGTCGGTTAAGTCAAAGAGACTCAGCTCGTGTCTCTGATATTTATGTGGAATGCAGACGGACGGAAAATATTTGTTTCTGTCACAAGATATATCAAAAATGTCTGACAAACAGTCAAACCCTGACACATATAATAAATGTATGTAGTAATCATCTTTCATCATTCATCCATGCAAAGTGTTTCAACATTTGCGGTAAAACGTACCAAAGATTTCATAGTGTTTCTTTTTAACTGATTGCCCCGTTAGAATAAAACTCCAAAGCTTTACTAAAATTGGGCTTCCCCCCCCCCGTTAATATGTCAGTTTCTGTGTGATTTGTTCGACTCATTAATACCTAGATTAAACTATGCCGACTGTGATCAGTTTCGAAAAAGTCACTAAAAACAAGAGAGTATGGTGAACAGATTTTTAAAGACGTCATTTCGCTATTGATGAACTAGTTCTTGTTTTAAGTATGTAACAATCTGTAGTGTACACTTTGTAAATTTATAACCAGGGCTCGATCTACCGCCGGGGATGCCGGGAAATATCCCCGGCACTGAGAGCTGTTATCCCGGTCTCTGCTTTAACTAATTTGACCCCCGCCGGGATGAAACCATAGATATTTATCCCCGGCTCTGCAGAAATTTGTTTTCATCATCGGCACGTGTCACACTACACTGGCTGAAATATCATAGTTCTGATTACAACAAAATAACATATTAACTTTTGCTTCTAGCACAGAATCAAATTAAAGATTTGACTTAATATTCAGATTTTATTACACCAAAACACAACAAAACTTTTGTTTCTTATAGTTTTCATTACTTATGAAAGTAAATTTGCTTACAGTTTTGAAGAGGGATAAATTACTTTCGTTACATAAGAATATCTATAAAAAAAATATGTCATGGGTCATTAATATTTTTATATGGCCGAGTCTACATTTAGATGTTATATCGTTTGAAGAAACGTTGCATATAAGATGCGGTTCAGTGCTTTTCTATCACAGTTTTATCATTTGATCCTAGAGAAAATAGCTGTTACTATAATAAGACAATTATACGGTAGCCTCTTTAATACTGCCTGGATTGCAACATTCATTAATGTTCTGTTCTGTTGTACCGTCTTTAACACTGCCTGGACTCATTCATTAATGTTCTGTTCTGTTGTACTGTCTTTAACACTGCCTGGACTGCAACATTCATTAATGTTCTGTTCTGTTGTACCGTCTTTAACACTACCTGGAATGCAACATTCATTAATGTTCTGTTCTGTTATACCGTCTTTAACACTGCCTGGAATGCAACATTCATTAATGTTCTGTTCTGTTATACCGTCTTTAACACTGCCTGGAATGCAACATTCGTTAATGTTCTGTTCTATTGTACCGTCTTTAACACTGCCTGTACTGCAACATTCATTAATGTTCTGTTCTATTATACCGTCTTTAACACTGCCTGGAATGCAACATTCATTAATGTTCTGTTCTATTGTACCGTCTTTAACACTGCCTGGAATGCAACATTCATTAATGTTCTGTTCTGTTGTGCCGTCTTTAATACTGCCTGGAATGCAACATTCATTAATGTTCTCTTCTATTGTACCTTCTTTAACACTGCCTGGACTGCAACATTCATTAATGTTCTGTTCTATTGTACCGTCTTTAACACTACAGGCGCGGCAACATTTTCTGAGAACTTTCCAAACGATACGGTAATTTCTACGAAACGAACAATGTTTACGATCTTATGTGTTGTGAATGTGTTGTGAATGTTGAATGTGTTGTGAATGTGTTGTGAATGCTCTCGCACAACTTACAGAAAACACTTATCCCCATCATTACATGTGATACAATGTCCAACACGGAGTCAGTACGGAAGACATGATGTACTCGCTCTCTCTAACGGGCTGAGTCACCGGGATACCCCAACGGTAACATGCCAACTAAAAAACAAATAAATGAATACACAAAAAAAAAAAATCAGTCAATAATCAAAGTTACTTGAAGGCCCCCGGGGACGGGGAGTAGGAGACAACTTTCGGCGTCTTAAAAAGATCGGGTGCAAATACACACAAGTGTTGATTCGGTGTATTGCTGCACCCTTCAGTTAATTCCGTGTATTGCTGCACCCTTCAGTTAGTTCCGTGTATTGCTGCATCCTTCAGTTAATTCCGTGTATTGCTGCACCCTTCAGTTAGTTCGCTGTATTGCTGCACCCTTCAGTTAATTCCGTGTATTGCTGCACCCTTCAGTTAATTCCGTGTATTGCTGCACGCTTCAGTTAATTCCGTGTATTGCTGCACCCTTCAGTTAATTCCGTGTATTGCTGCACGCTTCAGTTAATTCCGTGTATTGCTGCACCCTTCAGTTAATTCCGTGTATTGCTGCACCCTTCAGTTGATTCCTTGTATTGCTGCACCCTTCAGTAGTCGAGGCCCTGGGTACGGAGCTAAATCACCCACCGTTAGACTCGCCAATAAATTGTGTTGTCAGCGCTTTACCTAGTGAGGGGGACGGATGGTCGTGCGATGTAGAGCGCTCGACTGTCGACCCGAGAGTCCTGGGTTCAAACCTCAGTGTATGTCCCCCCCTTCCCCAAGTCCACCCAGCTTTAAATGGGTACCCGACTTTTAAGTTGGGGGGGGGGCGGGGAGTAAAGGCGGCTGGATGTTGTGCTAACAAAAACAATCACTTCATATGCAGAGGTTACAGAAAAGCTTAAAGGAACTATACTTCTACTTTATCCAGTGAAGTAAAACGCTTACACGTCTAAATACACGCAACATGTATCCAGAGCAAGCACATCGTGTGATTCAGTTCCACACGACCTACTGACTTACCCCATCATGCTGGCTTGTTTATTACCTCCCAGACAATTTAGATGTCTAGAACAATATTAAAAAAAAAAAAAACTGAAAAAAAAACAAACAATCTGACGTAGTTGGAATTCCCGATTCCCTCCCCCCCTCCCCCCATCTCCACCTCAACTTTTACCCCTTACAGAAATACTGGAACGTGTTGTTTAACCTCTGTAATGTGTTTTATATTGTCTAGAAGTGCGGGGATTATTAGGCTAATAGAGCTGCGGGCCCAGGCCCTGAAATCAAAATCAGGCCTGGTATTTGAGATAATCAGGATTCTCTGTGTCCCCCCCCCCGTCCCCACCCACTAACTTCATACACGTCAAAGGAAAAAAAAAATCTGAATCTGAAGTGTAGGTCTACTGACTGCATCTTCTGAAAAGCATGTGAATGAAGTGAAATGTGGAATGACACAATACCTTTCACAGGTGATCCGTTGTGTCTTTTGTTGCACAAAATCGAGGCCTTTTTTTATCCCATGAATTAGGCCCAAATGAACTTTAACCCGGCCCATAGCACATCTCTATGTAATGATCTGATACAGTCAGTACTCACCAGTTGATTGACATTGAGGTCAAGTGATAATGTTTATTTATAGAAGAGATCAGTGCCGAACCTAGGATTTAGGGGCCCGGGGGGCTTGGCCTCTTTGTGGGCCCCTGTATTTTGACATTCGACACCATGACATGAGATATTGTTGTTAATATTTAATGAAAAAAAACTTTTTTGGGGGCCCTCCTCAAGCTGGGGCCCGGGAGGAACTTTCGAATTCGGACCTCCCTCCCCCCCCACCCTAGGTACGCCTCTGGAAGGGATTCATTTATAATACTGCAACATGTTCATAGCAGTTAAAAGAATGGATTCAGTTATAATACTACAAAGTGTACACTGCATATTGTTACATACATTAAACAAGGACTGCTCATCAGCAGCGAAATGGCGTCTTTAAAAATCATTTCACCATACTTTCTTGTTTTGTTGTATAGGCGGCAAGTGTCAAAGTTTGCTTTGAGTAGACAAACGAATGAAAACAAGAGACCCCCCCTCCCCCGGGCCAGTGTAAACTCACTTGAGTGTAAAAAAAACAACAACAAAATTATTTACATTACCAACAACATTGTATAACATCAAAAATAACCCCCCGACCCCCTTCCCCAGCCCAACACACACACATGCACACCAAACTGTGGGGTTAAAACAAGTTGGCAGGTACATCTAAATACAGCAGTTTATCTAAATACAGCAGTTTATAGAAATGTGCTGGTACGTCTAGAAACAGCATTTTATAGAAGTTGGCTAAACCTCTAAATACAGCAGTTTATAGAAGCTGACTAAGCCACTAAATACAGCAGTTTATAGAAGCTGGCTAAGCCACTAAATACACCAGTTTATAGAAGCTGGCTAAGCCACTAAATACAGCAGTTTATAGAAGTTGGCTAAGCCTCTAAATACAGCAGTTTATAGAAGTTGGCTAAACCTCTAAATACAGCAGTTTATAGAAGTTGGCTAAACCTCAAAACACAGCAGTTTATAGAAGTTGGCTAAACCTCCAAACACAGCAGTTTATAGAAGTTGGCTAAACCTCTAAATACAGCAGTTTATAGAAGTTGGCTAAACCTCTAAATACAGCAGTTTATAGAAGCTGGCTAAACCTCCAAACACAGCAGTTTATAGAAGTTGGCTAAACCTCCAAACACAGCAGTTTATAGAAGTTGGCTAAACCTCCAAACACAGCAGTTTATAGAAGTTGGCTAAACCTCTAAATACAGCAGTTTATAGAAGTTGGCTAAACCTCCAAACACAGCAGTTTATAGAAGTTGGCTAAACCTCCAAACACAGCAGTTTATAGAAGTTGGCTAAACCTCTAAATACAGCAGTTTATAGAAGTTGGCTAAACCTCTAAATACAGCAGTTTATAGAAGTTGGCTAAACCTCCAAACACAGCAGTTTATAGAAGTTGGCTAAACCTCTAAATACAGCAGTTTATAGAAGTTGGCTAAACCTCCAAACACAGCAGTTTATAGAAGTTGGCTAAACCTCCAAACACAGCAGTTTATAGAAGTTGGCTAAACCTCTAAATACATCCAAATTCTACGAATACCCCCCTCCCCTCTCCACAATAAAGAGGTTTCGAATTCTGACAAAAATATTAAATTCAAAAGGCGCCGAAATCTCGTTTTCACTTCTGACGTTCAGGGCGTTGTATCGGTGTTCATTTCTAGTACTATCCCTGGTGTTCATTTCTAGTACTATCCCTGGTGTTCATTTCTAGTACTATCCCTGGTGTTCATTTCTAGTACTATCCCCGGTGTTCAGGACATATTGTAATAAGAGCAACTTGGGTAATTCTCTTGATATTTTCTATTATAAATTTAAGTTTTATATTTTATTATTCGTGTGTGTGTGTATAACAACGTAAGTTATGTATGCGCCATTTAAATAAATAACATCGGCTTGATAAAAAAAAACTAAAACTAAGTCGAGTTTTTTTTGGAGACGCAGGAACAGGTCGATCCATTTGTAAACTAACTATACGGGAAAATAATCAACATATCTAGATTCGAACGTTTTGAATTCAACCGATTTACGAGAACTGATAAAGTTAGGATTATTATATATCACAGTTTATACACATAAAACAAAAATCTAAGTTAAAAAAAAAAACTACATTGTGTCAACTTGAAAACATTAAAAAAACATGTAAAGTGTAATCAAAATTAAACAGCACAAAAACCTTTTTGATTAGAGTAAGTCAAGAAAGGTTTCACACTATAACAAACGGCGCTAGCTCGAAAATGTGTTATTGTTTTCCACTCAACTCTATAACAAACGGTGCTAGCTCAAAAATAAGTTAATGTTTTCCACTCAACTCTATAACAAACGGTGCTAGCTCAAAAATGTGTTATTGTTTTCCACTCAACTCTATAACAAACGGTGCTAGCTCAAAAATGTGTTATTGTTTTCCACTCAACTCTATAACAAACGATGCGAGCTAAAAAAAAAAAACAACTTAAGTCAAACACATTTTTTTTTTGCTTTTTTTTTACTTCCACAAACCACACCAGGGTGATAACCTTAAGTTGACATCTGCCACATGGTAATAACCTGAAATTGACATCAATTTTTTTTTTTTTTTGCATATTTGTTTCTTGTACTTATTTTCAACCAGAAACACAGAATTTACAGATAAAAGAAAGCCAACCAGTCATCCTAAAAAGATACAAAAATGTTTCGTTTCGTGACCCGATACATGGAAATATCTCACAGGGTCAAATTGTTCTCGATTGTTTTTTTACCGTACTTCACGTTAACAGCAAAAAATTCTTGGCAAAAACTTCTTCATGGTTTTATATTATGAGAAACAAAAAAAAATATCATGTGTATGTCGTTTCTCGATCGGTGGCGTAAGGAGCTTAACTCGCGCCCGGGGCACAATACCTTCTTAGCGCCCCCCCCATTCGAAAACAATATAATATTATATGTAAACTATGCCATTTGGTGTCCTTTTTGAGTAGCACCCGAGGCATGATAACCCCTTGCCCCCTACTACGCCACTGTTGTCAATAGTTCTATTGGTGGCACTGTGTAATTGTGAGGTGGCTTACTAATTTAGATATGTTGTTAATAAATAACTACACTACCTTATTTGTAGGAAATACTTTTCTCTGTCTTCGATGTAACGTTTCCTTAAGTCTTACATTTCTCCGTCTTCGATGTAATGTTTCCTTAAGTCTTACATTTCTCCGTCTTCGATGTAATGTTTCTAAGTCTTACATTTCTCCGATGAATGTTTCTTAAGTCTTACATTTCTCCGTCTTCAATGTAATGTTTCTAAGTCTTACATCTCTGTCTTCAATGAATTTATTAAGTCATTTCTCTGTCTTCAGTAATGTTTCATTAAGTCTTACATTTCTGTCTTCAATGTAATGTTTCATTAAGTCTTACATTTCTCTGTCTTCAATGTAATGTTTCATTAATCTAAACCAAGCGAAGTTCAACATTAAGTCTTACATTTCTCTGTCTTCAATGTAATGTTTCATTAACCCTTAACGACCAAGCGAAAGTTCAAGTGTAGAGTCTGTTTCTGTGGCCACGGCATATTACAGGAGACGCCCTAACTCCCCAAACCTATGTCAGGCACCCTAAAAAAGCTGGGTGGGACTGGGTGAGACTAGGGGGGGGGGTAGGGACTTCCAAACTTCTTTAACCTGGACCTAGAAAAATTCCCTTTGGTTCTTACTTGCCCCATCCCCACCTCATCGATTGTTTTCTAAACATGGTCTGTTTTCTAAACATGGTCTGTTTTCTAAACATGGTCTGTTTTCTAAACATTGTCTGTTTTCTAAACATTGTCTGTTTTCTGAACATGGTCTGTTTTCTGAACATGGTCTGTTTTCTGAACATGGTCTGTTTTCTGAACATGGTCTGTTTTCTGAACATGGTCTGTTTTCTGAACATGGTCTGTTTTCTGAACATGGTCTGTTTTCTAAACATGGTCTGTTTTTTTTTTTTGGGGGGGGGGCTATAAATGATTTTATTTCTTTTTAATGTTAATATTTTTTTCGCCATGACCCATTTACACAATGTTTAATAGATTGCGTTACCATGGTTACAGGGGCGTCCCAAACATAGAACAAAAATGTTAAAGGTGTTCCACGATTAAAATAAAAAATTCTATTAAGTGATGCGAAAAAATATAAAAAAAAAAGGAAATTTAATAAAAGCTCAAAATTTTCTGCAAAAAAATTATGAGCATATTTTAATTTGTTTTGAATTTCTGATTTTTTTTACCTCGCAACTTACCCAATTAATCTTTTAATTAACTGCTGTCATGTTTGGAATCTTAATTAGCATTTTTTTTTTCTCTCGATAAAACAATAAAACTTCAAAAGAATTTTTGTATTAATTTCTTTTTTTTTTATAATTGAATACAAGGTAACTCTAAACCATAACAAAAACACAAAAAATCTCGTTCAGCTGGCTTTAAACTATTACTGAAAATAAGAAGAATTAAAAAAAAATTGAAAAACTTCAAATGATATCAATTTTCTACGTTTTATTTCTGTTGGTCACATATTGCAATATCCCATAATTTCAAACGCGTATAACGTGTTTCCAGTGTGTCAAGTTTATTTGTTCCAACCATTCACGCCAAAACCTCCTGACACGTGGTGGAACTGACCCGACTAGGTCAGCAGAAAGACCCGGAAGTTGTAGAGACAGGAAAAGATACAAGAAGAGTTCCGTTCTGTAGGACTTCCTGTTTATATCTAAATCCCTTGGGTTTTATTTTTTTAAGGAGAACCTTGGGGGCTTGTCCAGATTACATAGATAAATAGATTTTTATTTATTTGTTTTCGGTCTTTTCTTTTTTGACTGCTACGACTGTCATAACAGAGATGCCAGGAACAAGAATTTAGTCAGTGTCTTTAGCTTCATAGTAGGCCACCCTTTATGTTAATTCCAGGTCTAATGTATACAGTATTTTCCAAAGGACTAATCTGAAGCCGGTTGATTGGAGAATGTTTCAGATCAATGATTGTTCAATATAAATGATGATCTCGATCAGTGATTGGTCCGGACTAATGATTGTTTTCTATCAATGATTTTTTTCTATCAATGATTGTTTTCTATCAATGATTGTTCACTAGACTATAATGTACGCCGATCATTAAAAAATGTATAAGAAAAATAAAATGGAACACAGGAGATGATATTTTTGATAAAAATATATTCACATATAGGTTAACCTGGAATATAATATGCTACGGACATTAGGGTAGGTGACTGGACACACTACGGGTTCGACTCTCAGTGTGTTCAGAAAACCTATCTAGGTCTCTCGTGGTGCCTCATTGGCTGTTGCACTATCGGCTATGGTATGGATGAAAGAAGGGCACCATTAAAAAAACCGTCCCATTAGTGTGACTTCTGACACAAACTGACACTAGGGTAAGGGAAATGGGGTTGGGCTTGGTACTAGTCAAACAACACCACCGAATGCCGTGACCACTTGATACAGACAGAGGCGTAATGGGGTGGGGGGTTCAAGGGGGGTCATCATGCCCCAGGCGCAACTCACAAAGGGGCGCCAAATGGTATATTGTACATATAATATCAAATGGTTTTCGAATGGGGAGGGGGCGCTAAATAGGTATTGTGCCCCGGGCACGAGTTAAGCTCGCTACGCCACTGTATACAGGTGATCTCTACTTCATCTGGCCCAATGGTCTCCGACAACTCGTAGCGTAACTTAGTAAGTAAGAAGATAGATATGGGCCCAGAGAAATGAAAAGTGAAGTGAATTTGATCAAACCAAAACATTAAATTTCAGTGTGAATTTCAAAAAAAAAAAAAAAAGAAGACAAATCAATGAAATGTCAAGGTAAATGTTAAATAAAAGACTAATCCAACGACAAAATGAATGCAGATACAGGTGTCAATGTGACTGTTAAAAACAGCTAATTGAATTTAAAATAGAGCGGGAAAGCTGATTCAAACTGAGAGTAGTAAAAAAAAAAACAACTACACTGTACTAATAAACTGTCAAAAAGCTTTTAATCAAATTTCATACCCAATGAAGCTTGGTTGTCAATTATCTATATAAATAATTGCGATTTGGGTTCTGCGTTAAATCGAAAATAAAGAATTAATACAACAGTATTCCAGTTTAAAATACACTCATGAAAAGATCGGATCTGCCCGAAACCACAAAAAAAAAATACCGAAGCCTGCCGATTAAGCCAAAGGGATATAACTCTATGCAAAGGTTTTGTAGGGTACAGCTGGTATTAAATAAATGGCCTCGTACATTTGAATATCATTTTTTTTAATCTAAAAAAAGAACAACAGAAAAAATAATAATACACCATTGGACTTTGCTTGTCGAAGTCTATGATTGTTTGTAAGCCACAAATAAGGATTGGTTTCACAGATGCTGACAGATGAACCACGATCCATCTAGACTCTATGTGTATATATTTAGAACGCGTCTATTTCTATACATACGAACGTAATTTGTCTAACGACCAAACATTCCCTGAACTGTGGTAATCTGACGCTACTCTATAAACCAAACAGTTCATCACAGTCGGCTAGAAAAAGTAAATGTTTGAAAAAGAAATCCAGAGCATAAAAACATGGGGTTTTCCCAGAGTGGGAAAGGAAAAAAAAAGAAGAAAAGAATATATTTATAGATTTGTGTGTTTGGGTAGAAGTTGTAGAATTCGTTGAAAAGTTCGGCTTATAATTATCACTTATAACTATTTTACAATTTCTTTTCTGAACTGGTAGAAGAGAGTTAAAACATTAAAGCAGGGGTAGGCAAACTTTTTCTATGGAGGGCCACATTGAAAACTTGGTTGTTATTGGCGGGACGCATATATATATATATATATTATGTCTACTTCATTTACAATTTACAACCTATGAAAATATGAATTAAAGATAATAACCTTTCATTTGTCATTTTATTTCACGTTCACGTTTTATTACACATGCACATTACATTTTAAATTGCGAAAATATACATGCATACGGGCCGCATGATATACGCAGTCGGGCCGCATGTAGCCGTAGTTTGCCCACCCCTGCATTAAAGCATTCGAGTTAAATAAATAAAGATCCACTTCGTTACACAATCTAGTAGCAGTAGGACTTGGAACTTGAAATACATCTTTGGTACGTAGTCTGGCATACCTTTTACTTTGGTACGTAGTCAGTCATACCTTT
>JAGDYQ010000159.1:19297-81472 GCA_021962125.1 Bulinus truncatus | reverse complement strand
CATAAAGTACCAATCTATTTCACTCGTGTGGGCCCAATGCCAAAGTATCAGTCTGTCCCCAGATACTGGGTGGCCCCACATGAAATATAAATCTACTTCGATCGTGGGTGGTCCCACGTACAAAGCCGTTGGAGCGTCACAAATGGAAGCGTTAACAGGTCGGAGTAAACATGGCAGAGTCAATCTTTTGTATTGACTTAGATCTGGTCTGGTCACGACAGTATGCGATTTTTGAACTTGAGGGGTTCATGTGTTAAGTGGGAAAATCCACTAGTTGAATTTGTATGATATGAATATTTGACTGGCCACCATACTTCACACCTACTAATGCAGATGAATCTTGTATCCAGCCAGCCCCGTAGCGTGAAAAAATTCTACAGGTGGGGCCAGGCATTCTACAGCAGGGGCCAGGCAATAGCGGGGGGGCAGGTAACCACATTTTACTAAGAAGAGCAAATAAGCAGGGGGGCAGGCAAAATGCAGGGGCCCGCCCCCTGGCCCGACCGCACGCTACGGGCCTGTATCCAGCTTTTATTATTACTGTAGCATTACTATTTAATAGTCCATTTTTTCTATCATCACTGATTTAAGCAAAACAAACTTTTATTCCCTTGAAAAAGATTCTCAAACTGTTATAAGCTTCATGACCCACTTTGACTGAAGTCTTGATTTCAAGACCCACCATAAAAAAAAAAAAACTCGTTTTAGTATTAACGACTCTACAATCATGAGAAAAAACTCAAAAAAAATCTATATAAATAATAGTGGTGTGGGTTCTGCGTTCAATCGAAAGTAAAGGATTAGTACAACAGTATTCCAGGTTTAAAAATCGTCAAATGTAAACAATAGTAATAAAATTCATGAAAAAATCGGACCTGTCCGAAACCAAAAATAACCTAGCCTACTGATCATACCCTAAGGGGATATAACTCTATGCGAAGGTTTTTGCAGGGTTTTAAGATAGTAAATAAATAAAAGCGCTATTAATTAATTCTCTAAACAGATTTCTAAAATAATTATGAAGACTTGCAAACTATTAACTGTGTGACATAGAGGGAAAAGAGGTTTTAATTATTCAAATACTGACCCGAAGAGAGAGTCTTTTATGACAAATTTAATTTTTGTCACTGACCCATCGATATTCTTTCGCGAACCGTCAGCGGACCGGAGCCCATGCTTTGAGAAACCCTGCTTTTGTGTCCATCAGTGTGACAGAAGAATCTACAATCCCTTTTATCGTGAATGTTGTGGGCATAACTGTTTAGTTAAATTATACTGTGGGTATAATTGTTTAGTTAAATTATACTGTGGGTATAACTGTTTAGCTAAATTATGTTGTGGGCATAACTGTTTAGCTAAATTATACTGTGGGTATAATTGTTTAGTTAGAATTATACTGTGGGTATAACTGTTTAGCTAAATTATGTTGTGGGTATAACTGTTTAGCTAGAATTATACTAGTGGGTATAACTGTTTAGTTAAATTATACTGTGGGTATAACTGCTTAGCTAAATAATACTGTGGGTGTAACTGTTTAGCTAAATTATTCTGTGGGTATAACTGTTTAGCTAAATTATACTGTGGTTATAACTGTTTAACTAAATTATACTGTGGGTATAACTGTTTAGTTAAAATTATACTGTGGTTTGTAAAAAGAACCCCAAATGTCAGTATAATTTATTATACTGACATTTGGGGTTCTTTTAATAATTGGCTTTGATGACCAGGTGTCAGTTGATTTTCACTTGTATTACTATGCTACTTATTATGAATGACTTATTTAATGAAAATATATTTTTTTTAAAATAACAACGTAAAGACACACTTTAGCTTCTGCCCCGAGAAATGTCAAATATACATTCTTTGCTAGGCCCAAGGTCAAGGTTTAATTTATATAAACATGAAATAAAATGGATCAGATGCCAACTTTAAAATGTACAGCATCACACCAATATATATATATCTTGATCGTATACATTTTATTCTTTTGCTTTTAACATTATTATTTTTTAACATAGAACTAAAGTAGAATCCAGTCCTGTTAAACATATTTAGAAAGATATAAATAACAAATGCAGTGTCAGCTAACGTAAAACAAAAAAGATGAAAATTTATGGAATAAATTCTTGAACGAACTAAATGTATTTCACTGGATTTTAAAAAAAAATACAAAACAACTGAGAACTTAAAAAAAAAAAAACTACTTAATTTTGATGTATGCCTATGAAGTATAAATTGAAGATAGATGAAGAGAAGAAAAATGTTACATTCTTGTTTCAAAGTTTAACTCGTTCAGCAATGTTCAGCTCTGGCATCATATAAACTATCTCTGGCAGGCATTATCTATATCTGGTCTGTTTATTTAACATTTATTTTCCAGTGAATCGGAAAATATTCTACTTTTTTAAATTGCCAATTGAGTTGCTCTTACTGGTGTGCATACTGATATAATAATAACATTATGTATTGTTATGGTTGATATAATAATAACATTGTGTATTTTTATGGTTGATATAATAATAACATTATAAATAACCTCAACGCAAGTCTACCGAGTGTCCAGTACAGTAAGTGGCAAGTCCACCGAGTGTCCAGTACAGTAAGTGGCAAGTCCACCGAGTGTCCAGTACAGTAAGTGGCAAGTCCACCGAGTGTCCAGTACAGTAAGTGGCAAGTCCACCGAGTGTCCAGAACAGTAATTGGCAAGTCCACCGAGTGTCCAGTACAGTAAGTGGCAAGTCCACCGAGTGTCCAGTACAGTAATTGGCAAGTCCACCGAGTGTCCAGTACATTAAGTGACAAGTCCACCGAGTGTCCAGTACAGGAAGTGACGATCAAGAAGTGACCCATGAAAGGTTAAAAGAGTACTTACCGATTGTCCTAGATTTCATCTGTATAAATATCCGATAATCCAAAATTTGATAAATAAATATATTTATATCCTTTGATGTTTCACAACAGTTAATTACAATCGTAATTGGTGTTATGTACTATAGTAGAATATTCTCGAACACAAATGGTCTCTTAAAAAAAAACACACACACATACAAACACACATACACTAGAGTTACACGAACTATAATTACAAAACGGACACACGGGAGTCAGACCAAATGATTCATGAAACTTTAACAGTTCAAGCTACAACATGGTTTTAAGAAATAACAACCTAGGACTTAGCTGTAACGAGTAGAATTGACAGTTATTCTCACGGCCCTATCTCTCCCCTCCCCTCCCGCCACCCCACTCCCTGTTCCTTCATATTCAAGGAATAGTTCCTCTCCCACTCATCTCCCCACTCCCACGTATTGTTATTCCTTAAATAGATCTGGCGGACCCCCGCCACCTTTATTACCCACGCCCCTTTCCTCACACACACACACACACACAGGCGCACCATATTTCAAGTCCGACTCTATTGTCGACCGGTGGCAATTGTGATCCCTTCCCTTCCCCCCCCCCACCCCCTCCAGATACAAAAAGGATCGGCCCGACCGCGAGCTTCTCGCCTGTCACCTGTAATAACGTCTACCTTTAGCGTCCCCCCCCCCCACACAACCACGTGACAGTGCACGGATTCAACCTGCCAGGAAGAAGCCACAATCTAAAAATAAAATAATCCGTTGTCTAAATTTGAGGAATCCGTTGCAGGTCTCCACCCACCCACCCACCCACCCACCCACCTACCCTTCCCATTTTATTCCACCCTCACCCTCCCCCACCCTCACAGTGGTGTTACTCTGTACTGATAAGCGGCTTATGGCATAAACATTTCACTAGTTGAAAATGGAAATGGATTTAAACGAGGTCGTCATGACCTGATCTTCAACAGTGATGTTAAACACAGAAAGTGAGCGTTATTTACAGCTAAACAAATAAACAAACAGTTAGCTGACAAACTTTTACAATCTATTTTATTTTTTCTTTCCAAAAGAGTTCACTTCACGTTTTACTCTCTGTCCATCCTGAGCATTTATTTAATATTTACAAAATTTTAAGTTCAGTTTGAGTCTAACGAAACGAAACGAGACTCCCGGAGCCACATGCAGCTCTTTGTTAAGATGAATGTGGCTCTCACATCAGTTGTTTCGTTGTCGTTTTTATTTTTACTTTTTTATTTCATGACGTTAATGTACTGGATCTCATTTAATTGACCAGGGTGCAGATTGGGCCAGGGTAAGGCTTGTTAACAAATTAGAACCTAGTATTGTTAATAAATTAGGGTCTATTATTGTTAACAAATTAGGACTTAGTATTGTTAACAAATTAAGGCCTAGCATTGTTAACAATTTAGAGCCTAGTATTGTTAATAAATTAGGGTCTAGTATTGTTAACAAATTAGGACTTAGTATTGTTAACAAATTAAGGCCTAGTATTGTTAAGAAATTAAGGCCTAGTATTGTTAACAATTTAGAGCCTAGTATTGTTAACAATTTAGAGCCTAGCATTGTTAACAATTTAGAGCCTAGTATTGTTAATAAATTAGAGTCTAGTATTGTTAACTAATTAGGACTTAGTATTGTTAACAAATTAAGGTCTAGTATTGTTAACAAATTAAGGCCTAGTATTGTTAACAAATTAAGGACTAGTATTGTTAACAAATTAAGACCTAGTTTTTTTAACAAATTAGGGTCTAGTATTGTTAACAAATTAGGACTTAGTATAGTTAACAAATTAAGGCCTAGTATTGTTAACAAATTAAGGCCTAGTATTGTTAACAAATTAATAGGGAGCGACCGATAATCGGATCGGTATCGGTATCGGACCGATTTTGGCCGATCGTTGTAGGGAGCGACCGATAGTCGAACCGATATTGGCACTATGGGTTAACTGTCGGCCGGCCGTTTTTTGGCTGCCGATACATTGTTTTTTTTTTCACAACAGAGTTGCAGAAAAAAAATCAGTAAATAACCCAATTGTATAACCAGATCAGACAAGATTTAAAAAAAAAAGAAAAAAAAAACCCGTACACAGAAATTGTCACGTCTACATCAGAGATATGACCTTGAAACAATAGGATTGGCATTTCTTAATTCTAATGTATGACCTTGAATGATACAATAAGTGAACATCTGTGTGTATTTTTTTTTGGGATGGGAAGTTGGGGGGGGGGGGGTAAACAAGACACGCGTGGGGGAGGGGGGGAGGTCAAGAAAAGTTGACGTCAACAATGTTACTTTTTTAAATTTAATATAATTACTTAATAAATAGGAAAATTAAGCAGCGTTTGTAGTTCTGTGTTACACACTCGCTTAACATTCAGTATTAATTAAACTAACTATATTCCTACTAATTTTGCCACATAAACATTTTGGAAGCCACCTTTTTTTAGGGGGGGGGGGTAATCAAATTTTGACGTAATTTTATAGGGGGGGGGTCTCTGGAAGTTTGACAAGTTGTTGACAAGGGGGAGGGGGGGAGGTAAAAATCGCCAAAAATTTCTTGACATAAATAATGGACAGCCCATAAAAAGAAAATATCGGTATCGGTAAAAATGCTGGGGGAAAATATCGGTATCGGACTATCGGTAAAAGGGCATATCGGTCGCTCCCTACAAATTAAGGCCTAGTATTGTTAACAAATTAAGGCCTAGTATTGTTAACAAATTAGAGCCTCGTATTGTTAACAAATTAGGGCCTCGTATTGTTAACAAATTAGGGCCTCGTATTGTTAACAAATTAGGGCCTCGTATTGTTAACAAATTAAGGCCTCGTATTGTTAACAAATTAGGGCCTCGTATTGTTAACAAATTAGGGCCTCGTATTGTTAACAAATTAGGGCCTCGTATTGTTAACAAATTAGGGTCTCGTATTGTTAACAAATGGACAAAACATAGTACACATGCGAGATAAACTGATAAATAAGGGCCGATTTGTGTGTTATGGCCTAAGACTGTAATCATAATACTCTCACGGTTCATCCGGCCCTGGGTACAGCTCTTCATAATGGCCTTGACCTCATGTCTGGCCACCCCGGGAATAGGAGCCCAACTAAGTATTAACTGCGACCAAACGTCATGACGCTAACCGATGTGCAGTCCTGGTCTTGATGATTTATATAAATATTATCATTCTCAAGTCTGTCTGCTGCAGATCGAAAGTAGGAATACTGTTTCCTGTTTGAATATTAGTCAAAGTTGAACTATGGTATATCTCTACGCAAAGGTTTTGCAGGGCTCAGCTAGTAGGTGATACTGATTTATTTCTGTTTGCATATTTCTTGATAAATGATTACGTCTAAAAAATTGAAGCTTTTTTTGTTAAAAGCATGTATCCATCAATTATTTGTAAGTCTGACTTTAAATTGATTTAGGTATAAACTTACATAACTTGAACAAAGCAAATGGTTCTTCTTGATTTAACATGCATCTCTATATGACCATATACTATTAAACTGCAAACGTAATAACTTGAAATATATATTCTCATCTTAATATAACAGAATAGAGCATTTATATTTAATGGATCAGTCACATATTTCTGCAAGTACAGTATAATAACTGTTTTATAAACCAAAAAAATCTGAATTATTTGGCATTAAATAGTTCTGTAAACTGTGTCGGCTAAACATAACAAGTTTATTAACAACTGACTTTTTATTTATGATTGGTAAGTCAATAGCTACGGTTGGTTGGTTTCAGTTCAAACTCCAACTATTTTAATGAATCGCAAGTTTGTTTACGCTAGAATTATTACTTCTGTATTGAACTATTTATCTTTCTTTGATCTCAAATTCTTAAACCTGTCCATTAGACCCCCGAAGTGTTGACCACATGTCGGGTCTTACTGGTTTTGTTATTAGTCTGTGATCTGCTGTATTTTTGTATTCATCGGTTGCTCCGCGTACTACTTTAAAAGGACGGGAATAGGGGGGGGGGGGGGTGAGAGGGGGGCGTGGTGACGCCTTAGTTTCGTATTTATTTGTCCTAGTGATTGATCCGCCTCGCTGGCAAATACCACAAGAAAGTTCAGAGATCAAAAGGTCAAACAAGTATCAGGTATTAGTTAACGAATCAGCGTGTACACATATATCAACAATTATCCATCAACAAATATCCATCAACAAATATCCATCAACAAATATCCATCAACAAATATCCATCAACAAATATCCATCAACAAATATCCATCAACAAATATCCATCAACAAATATCCGTATATTTCCTGGGCGTCACTGTAAACCGTCTAAATGTTCTACCTGTTTTATGATATAGGGTATCACTTGACCTGCCAGAGGGGTGAAACTTGTCAATCAATTCTGCCTGACCGGAAACAGGTCGCTGCCTTTCTTGACTTCCCTACTGGTAGTTTTTTTTTAAACATCTATGTGAGCAACGAGTGTTGCACCCTCCGCCCCACCCCATCCCCACCCCATCCTCTCTGTCAGTTCTCCTACGTGAACTCCTTGCTCTGTTGGTTGTTTTTTTTTAAATAGCCAAGAACCATCGCTGGTGAGCTGTATGCGGTAGTCGCAGGTTGATAGGAAGCGGGAAGAGACTCTGAAACAAAACAACACCTTCTTGTGGAGTTACAGCGTTTGAAGTAACCTTACCTGACATTTACGGCTTTTAACTGAGATTTAACTCATCCGCTCCCAACGATTTGCTATTTTACTTGAAAAAAAAAATTTTTTAATTATTATCATTAAATTTGTCCGGTAACGCACTTTTTGGTGTGATCCCCTTCTCTACCACTTGGCTAACTAGATGGGGAAGTAACTCTCATCGAATTACCTCTGACACAGCCACTTGTCTAAATAACGAGACAAACCACACCGACTTCCGGGTTATTAAAGTTAGACAAAGAAAGAAGAAAATAGTTTCATAAGAAGAGGATGTTGAAGACAGTCCTATCAATTTGTTCCACTGGCAGACGGAACGTAATGAGTGCCAAGCCCGTGTCTGGGGGAAGTTCGTCATGGTGTGCTGGGAAATGTTTGCACCAAATCAAATGTTTAACACGATGTTATCCGTTTTACAACGTGGTGACCTAAAGAAAAAGTTTGAGGAAGAGAAAATGTCATTGTTAAGAATTGCGTTTAAATAATGTAGTTTTGTGTTGTGTTTAAACATCAAACTTCTGCATAGTATTGTTACATTTGGTGGCATAAATCAAAACGTCTACAAAGTATTGTTACATTGGTGGCATAAATCAAACTTCTACATCGTTTTGTTACATTGGTGGCATAATAATTTTAGAAAAGGTTTAGCTGGGACAGAGGAGCTGGGATACACTGGATGAATGGCTGTCACTGTTGTTACATCCTACTTGACCCCAGTGAGACGTTTTTGTATACAGTAAAAGTATAATAGTGGATGAGTCAATGTAAAGATGTGAATTACTAGTGAAACGACAAACACTTGAACAACAAACATACACATACAGAAAGAGAGGTGGAGAGACAGAGAGGCGATAGAGAGAGAGAGAGAGAGAGAGAGAGAGAGAGAGTGGTGGAGCAATAAGACAGATATTAAGTAAAATAGAAGCCGTCAGATAAATAGAACTACTGGCGAAGAGTTAGATTGACAGGTAAACAGAACTACTGGCGAAGATAGACTGACAAACACAAAGAAAGATGACTAGATAGTTTCCCGGAAATTTCAAACAAGATCGTCAGCACTAAACAAACTACCATAATTTTATTTTATTTCTGTAGTCTCTCCTCCAACATAAAAAAAAAACTTCATTGGCTGTGCAGCTTTCACGGAACATTAACCTGTGTCATCTCCCCCCGGGCAACAGATGTCACTGGCGCCTCAAAAAGAAGAATTCTTTTGATTGGCTCTGTACCATTTGCGACAGCAATCACATTGACACTTAGCATCATGAAAGTGTAAATGCCGTAGACGCCATTTGGTTTTTAGGGGCCTAAGGCAGACTTTCTGTTATATTTTTGGGACCGTATGCAGACTTTCTGTTATATTTTTGGGGCCGTATGCAGACTTTCTGTTATATTTTTGGGACCGTATGCAGACTTTCTGTTATATTTTTGGAGCCGAATGCAGACTTTCTGTTATATTTTTGGAGCCGAATGCAGACTTTCTGTCATATTTTTGGGGCCGTATGCAGACTTTCTGTTATATTTTTGAGCCGTATGCAGACTTTCTGTTATATTTTTGAGCCGTATGCAGACTTTATGTTATATTTTTTGGGGCCGTATGCAGACTTTCTGTTATATTTTTGGGGCCGTATCCAGACTTTCTGTTATATTTTTGGGGCCGTATGCAGACTTTCTGTTATATAATGGGTAGGCTACCTGGCGAGGCCTCGATACTGTCAAATTTGATAAGAATAAATATTGGTAGATGGGTTTTTTGGTTTTGTACCTAATTGTACTTTGACTTAGCTCCTGGGATTACACCAGGTCAAGAGGTTCCATGCCTCGTGCTAGTGGTCACTTCCCTAATCTTTGTCATATAACCGGTGATTCCTGTTTAATCTAAGCCCATCTCCGCGGGATTCCTAAATCGGCGGACAAATCGTGAATAAAAACTACGCGGACTCCGCGTGGATCCTGCGAGACCCGTCCCTGTGCAGCTCTCTATTATGGGCCCCAAAAGCCGTTTGCTGATAAGCTTTGCAAAAAGGCGCTGCTTATGGGTCCCACTAAAGTGGTTCTACTTATGGGCCTCCACTGTACTCCTGACTATAGGTTTCATGCCCTCCAAAGCTATAAATACAGCCCTGAATGGACCTATAAAAATAACCTTGAATGCCATCAACATGCAATGAAATTGTTCGAGCTGAAGAAATGTAAACAGATCCAAACGTGTAGGAGGGCGGTAACAATTTGATACTCGTTTTTCGTTGAAATTTTAGAAGTGTTGTCGTAATATTTGAACGTAGTTGGAGCGTGTCGTAAATATGTGTATTATTTACACAGGCGTGAGGGGGTGGGGGATGGTTGAGGTGTAACAGGGCATGGTGTTGTTGTGTATGATTTAATACACAGGTCAGATCTTTTCACACCCATGAAAAACAGCTGTGCACGTAACAAACAACTCTAGTCAATATTGTTTGATGTCATTGTTGTATGTTGTACTTTATTTCACTTTCATATTAATTTTGAATTGTGTTGTGGTCATTCTTGATCGATCGAGTATTGGATGACAGATAGATAGACAGATAAATGGATAATATGTATGAATATAGATACTTAGAACAGTGATAGATAGAACATTAGAACATAAATAGTTAAATGAGCAGACAGACAGACAGACAGACAGATAGATAGATAGATAGATAGATAGATAGATAGATAGATAGATAGATAGATAGATAGATAGATAGATAGATAGATAGATAGATAGATAGATAGATAGATAGATAGATAGATAGATAGATAGATAGATAGATAGATAGATAGATAGATAGATAGATAGATAGATAGATAGATAAAACAACATACAACTAGACTAATATATATACCGGGGCCCCAAGGGATAGCTCCTCAGGAGTCTCAGACCCCCAGTGATACATAGATCACTCTCATACAACACCAGTAAGTACCAATATGTTACATGTGACGGCTACATAGACCTCACACAACACCAGTAAGTACCAATATGTTACATGTGACGGCTACATAGACCTCACACAACACCAGTAAGTACCAATATGTTACATGTGACGGCTACATAGACCTCACACAACACCAGTAAGTACCAATATGTTACATGTGACGGCTACATAGACCTCACACAACACCAGTAAGTACCAATATGTTACATGTAACGGCTACATAGACCTCACACAACACCAGTAAGTACCAATATGTTACATGTAACGGCTACATAGACCTCACACAACACCAGTAAGTACCAATATGTTACATGTAACGGCTACATAGACCTCACACAAGACCAGTAAGTACCAATATGTTACATGTAACGGTGTCACGGGTTGTGACTAATATGTCGAAACTATCCCCTTACTCCAACCCTTAACTTAATAATATTACTAACGTTAAGGTGTATATTATACCATGTATAGTAATGTACGTTCCCGTGTTCCAGTTTCCCCCCTTTTCTACCCCACCCCCGTAGTTGCGTTATCAGCCAGGTGAACGAGGCAGAGAGGTAACAGAAACACGTTACATTCCTCGCTGGGAATATTCTCTGACCACCGGACTATTATTCTCCGGTCAGCTTCTTCAAAGGGACAGCGACCCGCTCGATGTCCAGTTACTAAGGTCTTTGTCTATCCGGCGTATTTCTCCCCCCCCCCCCTCATCTAGGCTCTACCCCCTAATTTGAAAGTTTGAAAGAAACCTATATTATATTTGATTGGCTGAGGGTCACGTGGGAGAAAGGATATGAAGAATGAAATATAGATTCGCGGATTCGACGGAGGGTCTTGGTAGTGACCAGTCGATTGTTGTGTCTCTGAGTGAGAGAGAGAGAGACAGAGAGAGAGAGAATTAATAAGTGATCATGCATTTGTTCCCATCATTCATTTTATATTGGATTATTTGCTGCAGTTTGAATTATCTTTGCTTTTGACAAGTCACCAGATCCCTATTACAGACTGGTGCCTTTGTATAATAAATATCTTGGTGTTGTACACACGCTTGTGGAATTGATTATTCATCACTTGTTATACGTCCAATTGTTGGTGAGACTGTGTGTGGCAGAAACACAAATATAAATACGAGTCATCATTGAGTCAGCCCTCATACTCTTAGCAACAAGCCAAGGATACCCTCAAAGGGGCCCTCAACATCTGGGGTCTCGCTCCGGGATCCTTTAACATCTGGGGGCCCATCTGGGATCCTCAACAAACGGCTACATAGACCTCACACAACACCAGTAAGTACCAATATGTTACATGTGACGGCTACATAGACCTCACACAACACCAGTAAGTACCAATATGTTACATGTAACGGCTACATAGACCTCACACAACACCAGTAAGTACCAATATGTTACATGTAACGGCTACATAGACCTCACACAACACCAGTAAGTACCAATATGTTACATGTAACGGCTACATTGTATGCACTACCAAAATATAATTATCTCTAGAACCGCGGCTCTCAATCCCAAAGGGTAAGAATATATGTCCGCATCTACCCCTCATACGTTAACTTCTTCAAATTCTCGGTTGTTTAAAACGAAAATTAAATGTCTCTGCGTACCCCTGCATAAGCTATCCCTTACCTCTAGTGGTACTCTTACCTCTAGTGGTACTCTTACCTCTAGTGGTACTCTTACCTCTAGTTGTACCCTTACCTCTAGTTGTACCCTTACCTCTAGTGGTACCCTTACCTCTAGTTGTACCCTTACCTCTAGTGGTACCCTTACCTCTAGTGGTACCCTTACCTCTAGTGGTACCCTTACCTCTAGTGGTACCCTTACCACCGGTTGAGAACTGCGGCTCTTAAAAATAAATTCAAAACAGTAAAAATACCATAAAGCTGCAATACTATCATGTAGCACGTTCTATCACTATGCCCTACATAGTGCACCACATGAGATCCAGAGAAGAGCTCATTAAATAAAGCAAATAAAACGTTACAATATTTACATTTGAAAGTTAACACATAAAAAAAAAAACCCTGAGTTAACAACATCGTGACTAACTTTACAATTTATTTTTTTTATCCAGGTAAAAAACATTTTAAAAAATAGAAGTGCTGGCTAGGATGTCACAAGGATGTCAAGCGTCAAAGTTATCAATAAGGTCATATGTAGACGTGGTTACATACTACGGCGCATAAAGGTAGACAGATGGCCGAGTGGTGTAGATACTCGACTGTCAACCTGAGAGTCCTGGGTTCGATCCTCGGTGAGAACCATGAGAATTTTTCCAGGTGAAATTTGGTTCAAAGTCGTCCCACAAGTCCACCCAGCTTTAAATGGGTACCTGACTTTAAGTTGGGGAAGTAAAGGCGGCTGGGCGTTGTGCTAACCACACAATCTCTTCATATGCCGAGGTTATAGAAACAGTTGAATTCTACACTTCATCTGCCCCGATGGCCCGTTAGGGCTAAGAAGGGAACTTAAGGTAGACAGACGAAGGAAGGCAACGATAGCGGAAATAGATTTTGGGGAGGGGGTGTTTGGATAGAGTCTTTTGGCATTTTGCAATAGATTTAAACACTGTGTAGGTCATGCATTGCGTCTTAACTTAGAATATTTTTAAAAATAGATTTATGGTTAGATTTATTTATTCAACGAGGCAAAGTATTCACTTGTAAAACGAAATATTTGAGATATTTATTTAAAATCGAATAACAACTAAGTATAACATGACTTTCTTTCCCAATGCAATATTTGAGATATTTGTTTAAAAACCGAATAACAACTAAGTATAACATGACTTTCTTCACTCAGTGCAACAGCTAAGTATAACATGACTTTCTTTACTCAATGCAACATTTGAGATATTTGTTTAAAAACCGAATAACAACTAAGTATAACATGACTTTCTTTACTCAGTGCAACAGCTAAGTATAACATGACTTTCTTTACTCAATGCAACATTTGAGATATTTGTTTAAAAACCGAATAACAACTAAGTATAAGATGACTTTCTTTACTCAATTCATTATTTGAGATATTTGTTTAAAAACCGAATAACAACTAAGTATAACATGACTTTCTTTACTCAGTGCAACAGCTAAGTATAACATGACTTTCTTTACTCAATGCAACATTTGAGATATTTGTTTAAAAATCGAATAACAACTAAGTATAACCTGGGCTCGATTTACTGCCGGGGATGCCGGGGATATCCCCGGCACTGAGACCTATCATCCCCGGCTCTGCTTTAGCTAATATATCCCTGCCGGGGATGAAGTCATAGCCATTTATTCCCGGATCTGCATATTTTTTTTTTCATCCCCGGCACTGGTTTTTTCTTAAATCGATCACTGAGTATAACATGACTTTCTTTACTCAGTGCAACAGCTTAGTATAACATGACTTTCTTTACTCAGTGCAACAGCTTAGTATAACATGACTTTCTTTACTCAGTGCAACAACTTAGTATAACATGACTTTCTTTACTCAGTGCAACAACTTAGTATAACATGACTTTCTTTACTCAGTGCAACAACTTAGTATAACATGACTTTCTTTACTCAGTGCAACAACTTAGTATAACATGACTTTCTTTACTCAGTGCAACAACTTAGTATAACATGACTTTCTTTACTCAATCCACATGATATTTATTATTAAATAATGCAACACTGTTGTTTAACATTTTTTTAACTTTTTGTTGTGGTTTGGTTTGGTTTATTTGTTTGTTTGTTGTTTTTTTTTTGGTTAAACCATTATCGATCAAAGAACATTTATTAAACTACGAATTTAAAAACGAAATTTGATAGTAGTAATCAGTATGTAAATCATGATAACCATTTCTAGAAAAAGAAAGTTTTAGAATACATAAGTAATCCTCATTCCAATACCATCTGCTCCACGTTATGAATTGGAATTATTGCCGTGGCCCTTTGCCCCGCAAAGAGAAAAAAAATAGCTTAGCCACCTTTGGGATATTGGCTAGAACAGGGGTGGGCAGACTTTTTCTACCGAGGGCCACATTGAAAACTTGATTGTTATAGGTGGGCCGCACATATACATTTTGTCTACTTCAATTACAATTTACAACGTATGAACATATGAATAAAGATAATATATTTGTCATTTGTCATTTTATTTCACATTCACACTCTATTACACATAAAGATTACATTAAAAAAAAAACGAACTGAATCAGTTCAGTGCTAATTTGGTAATAAGACTTTACTACTCATATTAATTAAACTAAAGTTTATAGTTGCCTGTCAGGGGCGGATTTAGGGGGGGGAGGGCAAGTTTAGGTAAGACATCATTAAATTATCGAAATATGTTTTGTTCTAAGATCAATTTTCAACAATGAAAACCGTTTTTTGGCCCCGTCCCCCCGGGTCAAAGTTGTCTAGATCCGCCCCTGTTGCCTGTCATAATAATTATTTACCTACAAGTTGAACCCAGAGTACAATTATAATTAATGAGAACTATGTAACTGTTCACAATTTTGGATAATGTTTTGTGAACGGTGGAACCAGTTTATTTGTTATGATTTACATGACAGAATATATACTGCAGTCAGTCAACATCGATCTGTTCTTAGACTTGTTTATTTTTATACAAGAAAAACGATTGCTAAGAAATGTATGTGAACCCACAGTGTGGCAGCAGAGTTTCATAGTTGTGGAAATACCACTGCCGGCAAACATCCTCAAAACTCCAGCAAAAGAACTGAAGTGATCGTCTCCTTCAGGTCATGATCTGCTTGTAGGTCAAGCAGCTCCAACTAATATTCTAGAACCATAAAACTGATTAATTATCCCTAGATTCAAATCAAGTAGTCGGAATAAAATTTCAAAAATACTGCGAAAACTGTAAACAAAGAAAATTACCATCGAAAGTGGATCGCAACAATATTCCACTCATTGCTACACATCACTCATTGCTATACGATCACTCATTGCTACACATCACTCATTGCTATACGATCACTCATTGCTACACATCACTCATTGCTATACGATCACTCATTGCTACACAATCACTCATTGCTATACGATCACTCATTGCTACACAATCACTCATTGCTATACGATCACTCATTGCTACACAATCACTCATTGCTATACGATCACTCATTGCTACACAATCACTCATTGCTATACGATCACTCATCGCTACACAATCACCCAATGCTATATAATCACTGATTGCTATATAATCACTGATTGCTATATACCACTCATTTCTATATATCACTCATTGCTATATACCACTCATTGCTATATACCATTCATTGCTATATACCACTCATTGCTATATACCACTCATTGCTATACGATCACTCATTGCTATATACCACTCATTGCTACATACCACTCATTGCTATATACCACTCATTGCTATATACCACTCATTGCTATATACCACTCATTGCTACATACCACTCATTGCTATATACCACTCATTGCTATACGATCACTCATTGCTATATATACTCATTGCTATATATCACTCATTGCTACATACCACTCATTGCTATATACCATTCATTGCTATATACCACTCATTGCTATATACCACTCATTGCTATACGATCACTCATTGCTATTTAATCACTCATTTCTATGCACCACTCAATGCTACACATTGTCTATGGGCCCACCCCATGAATCTTAAAAAATAACCATTCTCTAATTGCCAACCATAATGTGACACAGTTCTATACAATTCTATGAGTCATGAAGCAAATTCTAATAGCCGACGCAGTCAATCTGTTATTTGATAGAAGTATGGAGTGAAACAGAGATCACCACATTCTGAGAAAAGTTGACAGTAACATCTCACTAAGGCCGTGAAATAGAAGCTGGTCTCACTACAGCCGTGAAATAGAAGCTGGTCTCACTACGGCCGTGAAATAGAAGCTGGTCTCACTACGGCCGTGAAATAGAAGCTGGTATCACTACAGCCGTGAAATCGAAGCTGGTCTCACTACGGCCGTGTAATAGAAGCTGGTCTCACTACGGCTGTGAAATAGAAACTGGTCTGACTACAGCCGTGAAATAGTAGCTGGTCAGTACGGATAGAAACACAAAAGCCAGGCCAGGTTTGTAGGGGCGTCAAGTGCGCGACCTACTTATGCAGGAACAAAAAAATATCAAATGCTCAGATGGAAACAATAAAAAAAACAAACAACAGAAGCCATGTCGACTTGAGAAGTCTGGAATGTCTGCCCCGTCCAAGTGCTATCTGTGCCATGCGGCAGACCACCGGGTTCCAGAAGATGAAAGGAGACCGCTGACCAAGGAAGAAAGTGATGAAGTACTTTCACCTGGAGGTAAATAACACCCCCGGTGGTTCCCCCACCCCCTCTCTCTCTCTCTCCTGGTTTCCCTTAAGGAGGTCATCGTTATGACCTAGAGCTCTTCCGGTCAACGGTCTTAATTATTGAGCTAACCTTACTTCACTAGATAATCTTTGTATATATATATATATATATATATATATATATATATATATATATATATATATATATATATAAAGCAGTATTTGTTTTAATGGAATTAAGTCAGCGTTTCTCAAAGTTTAGGTCCACCGAAATTGTTTAGTAATTACCTATTCGAGAATCTAAATACTTTATTTTTAACTTTTTTACTATTATTTTTTTTCTTCATAAGCTGGTAGTTACAATAAAACTAACTTAGCCAGTGTATTTGTGGGTCGAAACGCAAAATTTTGACAGCCACTGAATATTGTTACAAATTAAGCTAATGAAGACACAATCTAGATGCTGACCATTAGTAGAGTTCACCTTTGGTACTAAAAAAATTAGAAATTCGACGAAAAGAAATGACAGAGATGATTGACAAAATTTACCGAAGATAAGTAATTGTATCCATACATTAAAATTTTTATTTTTAACTGTTTGATTAAAAATCTGGGTTTTGACTTTGAGTCGAGATTATCTGGAGTATTCTAGAGGAGTAGATTGTCAGACAGGTTAGTAAGCGGATAGAAGACATAAATAGCCAGATAAAATGTTTGTAGTGGTAAGATGGTCGCTTTGAAAAGATCTTGTGATAATATGGATAATAATGATGTAAAGGTTTGTTCAATGTTATTATAACGCAGACACACGAAAACTTATAAGCACAAACAATGTACACACTACGAGATTCAATATACATTAAACACACAGAAACACAACGCCCAGGCATACACACATAGCCATACAGACATACACACAGACACGCAGACTTACACAATCAAACATATGGAGTAACAGACACAAATAAACACAGACATACGCAAACACTCAGACGTAAAATAACCGAAACACAGACACACACACATACATTCACACACTCAAACACACAGGATACACAGACATACACTAACACACAGAAATGTATTACTTAATCACACAGATATACACACACATACATAAATACACACTCAATCAGATCCCCAATGACGCTAAAAATGAAGACATCGTCTATACGGCTGTCTTTTTAAAGATGAAGATTACCATCTAGGAATCTCTTTGACTTCATTCAATAATATTACAACTTCCAAACATTGAAATATACCTGTGGCTCCGTAAACTACACAGGTCTTGACCAGTGCTCGATTTAAGAAAAAAACAATGTCCATGGTTTCATCCCCGGCATATATTAGCTAAAGCAGAGACGGGGATGACAATAGTGTCGGAGATATCCCCGGCGGTAAATCGAGCCCATGTCTTGATCTAAAGCGAAGAATATCAATATCTGCTCTACATACAGTTTTAAAACTTTACGCATTATATAAACATCTAGATTCTAGAACCTTGGGGAAATCTGTACATAAAATCCGCTCTGGAATTAACTTCAAAATTTCGTTCATCTCATAATTAGGTCCGACTGGAAGAGCTTAGCGTCTTGTAATAATAGTCCCTGGTCGGTGAACCATTTCAATGAACACTGTAACAAAAGCCTAGGTACTGAACAACAAGGTGTACTATTTATGTCATAAAATACCTTTCTTTGTTTACTACCCAGCATTGACCTTTGACCCTTTGATTCCTCTAAGACCACTAAGTTCAAAAACAGTACAAAAGACTTGAACTGAGCCTTTTTAAACGGTCCGGTGAAAAAGAATCGTAGTGTACGACTAAAACTATTGGTCAACTAGTGGAGTGAGGTTTACATCAGTCTAAATGTGACGCCCCACTGGCCAATAGAGTGGTCAACAGGTGGTTGTGTACTAATAGACATATCTAGGGGCCACACACACACACACACACACACACACACACAGTATGTGGCTAAACAGATCTAAAAAAGAATTTTACAGATCTAAAGTTAAAAATATATAGAGTTGAATAGAGTTAGAGTTGAATACAGTTAAAGAGAGTTGAATAGAGTTAAAGAGAGTTGAATACAGTTAAATATAGCTAAATAGATATTAAGAGAGTTAAATAGGTCTTAAGATAGAATTATAATAAAAAAAAACGTTGAACAGACAATAGAAAAGCTCCAGAAATAAGTTGGAAGTCAGGGGCGGCAACGCGTAGGTTACATTGAGGGGGGGACACATTCCTGTTTGGGGGGTCATATTCCTGTTAAGGGGGGCACATTCCTGTTGGGGGGGCACATTCCTGTTGGGGGGCACATTACTGTTGGGGGGACACATTCCTGTTGGGGGGCAAAATTCCTGTTGGGGGGCACATTCCTGTTGGGGGGACACATTCCTGTTGGGGGGCACATTCCTGTTGGGGAACACATTCCTGTTGGGGGGGTACATATTCCTGTTGGGGGGCACATTCCTGTTGGGGAGCACATTTCTGTTGGGAGGTACATTCCTGTTGGGGGGGGGGCACATTCCTGTTGGGGAGCACATTCCTGTTGGGGGACACATTCCTGTTGGGGGAACACATTCCTGTTGGGGGGACACATTCCTGTTGGGGGACACATTCCTGTTGGGGGCACATTCCTGTTGGGGGGCACAGTCCTGTTGGGGTTTGACACATTCCTGTTGGGGGGCACATTCCTGTTGGGGGGTACATTCCTGTTGGTGGGGGGCACATTCCTGTTGGGGGGCACATTCCTGTTGGGGGGACACATTCCTGTTGGGGGCACATTCCTGTTGGGGGGGGGCACATTCCTGTTGGGGGACACATTCCTGTTGGGGGGACACATTCCTGTTGGGGGGGACACATTCCTGTTGGGGGGCACATTCCTGTTGGGGGGTACATTCCTGTTGTGGGGGGCACATTCCTGTTGGGGGGCACATTCCTGTTGGGGGGACACATTCCTGTTGGGGGGCACATTCCTGTTGGGGGGTACATTCCTGTTGGGGGACACATTCCTGTTGGGGACACATTCCTGTTGGGGGGTACATTCCTGTGGGGGACACATTCCTGTTGGGGGGCACATTCCTGTTGGGGGATACATTCCTGTTGGGGGGACACATTCCTGTTGGGGGGTACATTCCTGTTGGGGGGCACATTCCTGTTGGGGGGGACACATTCCTGTTGGGGGACACATTCCCTGTTGGGGGGTACATTCCTGTTGGGGCACATTCCTGTTGGGGGACACATTCCTGTTGGGGGCACATTCCTGTTGGGGGGACACATTCCTGTTGGGGGGTACATATTCCTGTTGGGGGGCACATTCCTGTTGGGGGACACATTCCTGTTGGGGGGACACATTCCTGTTGGGGGGGCACATTCCTGTTGGGGGGCACATTCCTGTTGGGGGGACACATTCCTGTTGGGGGGCACATTCCTGTTGGGGGAATACATTCCTGTTAAAGGGGGGCACATTCCTGTTGGGGGGCACATTCCTGTTGGGGGGACACATTCCTGTTGGGGGGCACATTCCTGTTGGGGGGCACATTCCTGTTGAGGGGACACATTCCTGTTGGGGGGACACATTCCTGTTGGGGGGACACATTCCTGTTGGGGGGCACATTCCTGTTGGGGGGGTACATTCCTGTTGTGGGGGGCACATTCCTGTTGGGGGGGGCACCTTCCTGTTGGGGGGGACACATTCCTGTTGGGGGGACACATTCCTGTTGGGGGGACACATTCCTGTTGGGGGGACACATTCCTGTTGGGGGGGGACACATTCCTGTTGGGGGGGGACACATTCAGGGACACATTGGGGGGGCACATTCCTGTTGGGGGGACACATTCCTGTTGGGGGGGGCACATTCCTGTTGGGGGTACATTCCTGTTGGGGGGACACATTCCTGTTGGGGGACACATTCCTGTTGGGGGGACACATTCCTGTTGGGGGGGCACATTCCTGTTGGGGGGACACATTCCTGTTGGGGGGACACATTCCTGTTGGGGGGACACATTCCTGTTGGGGGGCACATTCCTGTTGGGGGGGCACATTCCTGTTGGGGGGGCACATTCCTGTTGGGGGGACACATTCCTGTTGGGGGGGCACATTCCTGTTGGGGGGGTACATTCCTGTTGGGGGGGCACATTCCTGTTGGGGGGGGCACATTCCTGTTGGGGGGACACATTCCTGTTGGGGGGCACATTCCTGTTGGGGAGCACATTCCTGTTGGGGGGACACATTCCTGTTGGGGGGCACATTCCTGTTGGGGGGGCACATTCCTGTTGGGGGGCACATTCCTGTTGGGGGGGTACATTCCTGTTGGGGGTCACATTCCTGCTGGAGGGGCACATTCCTGCTGGGGGGGGCACATTCCTGTTGCGGGGGCACTTTCCTGTTGTTTTTATGTAGAGAGAAGTATTTGAAAGAGCCGCTCAATAGCCAATATCAACTGAGAAATGTTTTCAATTTTAGAAACAAATGGCCTTATTGCGAGCAGCATAAAACTAAATGAAGAGCCGTTTACGGCTCTTTATGTCACGTTTTGAGCACACCTAGATTATATAGATTGTGGTAAATTGTACTAATACTATAAATAGAGTAGATTTATGAGATATCTTAGTTGGCATAAATAAGAAGGATAAGACAGAACGCGTCGGGAAAAAAAGAAAAATTATGCAGCTGACCTTTCATGACTAGGAAGAAATGTTGCAAACCTGCTGATGACATGTTTACTACATCCGCTTTCAACAGGCAGTTCAAGGGCCGTAACTTGTATTGCTATCTGTAATTGCAAGTCCACTCCACGTCATGGGTTATATTTATGCAAACAATAAAAACGGTCCATTCCGTCCTTACTATTCCCCAAACATCCTCTTCATGGCTGGTACATTGTTGTTGTTTGTTTTTTTAAATCAACAGGTGTGGAAATTAATTTAAATATATCTAATGCACACACACAGAAGAAAAAAAAACTGCGCTCGTCGGTAGATTGCGCAATTTGGTTCTGTTAATTCAAAACAGCGCTACATAGTACTGAACAGAATTGATTTTGTCCAACTGCTCCGCAAATCTGAGGTAAATTATTTAAACGAAATTTGTTATTCTTATTTCGCCGACTCGAAGTGTTAAGAAGTAATCACAGTCTCTGATTGAAAAAAAAAACAAAACCAAGAAATCATGCATTGTTGAAAACAAGCTAAAAGTTTCTTGAAACTTTTCATATCTCTGTCCATATCACACAATAGGAGAAAAAAATCTTTCCCGCGAGACGCTAACTTCACATTTTCCACCTCAAGTTCCTGTGGTACCGGGAGGGGGGGGTTGTCATTGGTATTGCGGGTGGAAGGGGGGAGAGGGGTAAATTCTGCGGGAATAAAACGAATGATTCTCAAGATATACCGTCCAGGGTCAAGTTACATCCAACTAGAGAAAGTTGGATGGAAAGAATTGGATATATATATTAGAGTGGAAGTAGAGGAGACTTAAATCATTATATAGGCTAGTGATTGACTATTGATGTGAGCATTCAAAGAAATATATCGGTCAGATACAGAATACAGACTGCAGAGGAAACATATTTAACACAATGACTGCTTAAAACAGACAACATACAGACTACAGAGGGAGACAAATTCACAGCTTAAGTTGATGGTGCAGATTTCTTCTATACAGATGGGCGTAAGTCAAGAAATGAACTATAGTTACTATACCATACCGAAAATCGGAAATAAACGGGGCGGGAGTAGGTGATCAGTTTGAGACCCACTGAGATAGTAAAGTAACAAGACCCACTGACATAGTAAAGTAACAAGACCCACTGAGATAGTAAAGTAACAAGACCCACTGAGATAGTAAAGTAACAAGACCCACTGAGATAGTAAAGTAACAAGACCCACTGAGATAGTAAAGTAACAAGACCCACTGAGATAGTAAAGTAACAAGACCCACTGACATAGTAATGTAACAAGACCCACTGAGATAGTAAAGTAACAGGACCCACTGAGATAGTAAAGTAACAAGACCCACTGAGATGGTAAAGTAACAAGACCCACCGACGTAATAAGAACTCCCTGTTGAATTAAAAACCTGCAGATTATACAACTGGCACGAAATGTAGTAGTCTCTCAATCGGTCTATGTGGAACGGTGGATAAGAAAAGACAAGGTGGGAGGGGGGTCGGGGGGGCAATCTAGACGGGAGGTGCTTCATTCAATCTTCAGTTCAGTCAGAAGTATTATTTCTATGGATCAATCTCAACTCTTATCACTTTGATCCCCGTGTTAGTCATTTGAGACACACAGTGTATACATAAAATTAAAAAAAAATCTTTTTAATTCTGCTTCACGTGTCTTAGACTTTTAATACTTTCTTTATGAATGTGGAAGGAAAGTTTATCATGTTCGATTTACTTTATGACTTGACAAGAAGTAATAGTCTCATATGAACATTACTCAACAAGATGTAAAATAGCCTAATATGAATCTTAGTTGATAGTCTAATATGAGTCTTATTTGACAGGATGCAGTAGTCTCATGTGTACCTACATTTGAAAGTTGGTTGGACTCAAGAAAAGTCCTGTCACTCAGCGGGACTCGAACTCTAGACCTTTCGATTAGCAGTCGAGGTGCTGCACTACACTGCATGTAGTTATATTACAACCCAGTGACTTTAGATCTCAGCCCAATGAGCCATCCAGTTAACTTATAACTCAGTGACTTTAGATTTCAGCCCAATGAGCCATCCAGTTAACTTATAACTCAGTGACTTTAGATTTCAGCCCAATGAGCCACCCAGTTAACTTATAACTCAGTGACTTTAGATTTCAACCCAATGAGCCATCCAATTAACTTATAACTCAGTGACTTTAGATTTCAGCCCAATGAGCCATCCAGTTAACTTATAACTCAGTGACTTTAGATTTCAGCCCAATGAGCCATCCAGTTTTATTACAAACTCAGTGACTTCACATTGATACACCTTTTATTGCGAGAAGTTTTAAAGCCATTTTTTGTAAAGTTCTTTTATACTTAGTAAAAGTTGTTCTTCTGCAAGAAAACATTTAAACTACACGTAAAGAAGCAGAAGCCAAAAAACAAAAACAAAAAAAACACACACAAATACAAGAGAAGACACAGACGCCAAAAATCATTTAAACAAAACACAATTGAACACTCAGACATCCAAAACACATGCAAAACGCCAACACAAATTGATACCAAAAACACTTTGAAATGCGGAAAACTTGGGGAAAATAATATGATTTATTGACAAGCAGAAACTTAATGTTTATCAAAAAAGGCAAAATAAATTGAACAGGATAAGTTTGGTTAACCTGAGACACATAAGAGACACATAATAGACACATGATAAACACATTATAGACACATTATAGACTAAACAAAACAAAAAACTATTGAACTTGGTACTTCATAATAACCGGACAAGCGCACTGTTTCAGCGACGGTCATTAAGTGGGACGTTTGTTATGCAAGACGTTCATTAAGTGGGACGTTTGTTATGCTAGACGGTCATTAAGTGGGACGTTTGTTATGCTAGACGTTCATTAAGTGGGACGTTTGTTATGCTAGACGTTCGTTAAGTGGGACGTTTGTTATGCTAGACGTTCATTAAGTGGGACGTTTGTTAGGCTAGACGTTCGTTAAAGGCAACGTTCGCTATGCAAGACGGACTTAGAGTGGAGGATCTCTATATTTTAATTAAATAATGTCCGAGATTTGGGGAAACATATTTTAATTAAGTATTAATTACAGGATTGGTAAAGGGTGAATTTTATCATCACACCTGTTAATTTAAAAATCAGTGGATAAATTTTTCATAAGCAACAAGAATATAATTGGATCAACTAAACACTGTAATAATTGTTTTTCTTAAACAAAGCGTTTTAAATATATATACATTTTTGTTATTATTTTTATGCTCCTGGCATTATTGTTTTTTATCCCGTTAATTGGCTAGTTTTCCATTTAATTTTATTTTTTTTTTGCTCCATTTTATGTTTCTTTTTCTATGAAAGTCTGAAGATGTTTCGGATCGTCTAGACAGAGTCTGTTATAAAGTTAAGGTTAGTGGGCTGTTGTTATTTGCCTTTATTCTAGACTTCCGGTTCCAGAGTGGATCTGACCCACAGAAAAAAATGGGTCACCGGTGTCAAAAAAAATATATAATAGAAAACGAGGCATTTTTTTTGTATGTGTGCGTGTCATTTCTTTGTATGTGTGTGTCATTTGTTTGTATGTGTGTATCATTTGTTTGTATGTGTGTGTCATTTGTTTGTATGTGTGTATGCCAGTAGATTTAACTACATTAGGAGCCATCCCCAACTGGTTATTAGACTGGATATGACGTCGGCCCAGACTGGACATGACGTCAGCCGATGCTGGACATGATGACGTCGGCCTAGACTGGACATGATGACGTCGGCCCAGACTGGACATGACGTCAGCCAACGCTGGACATAACGTCGGCCCAGACTGGACATGACGTCGGCCCAGGCTGGACATGGCGTCAGCCCACGCTGGACATGAAGTCGGCCCAGACTGAACATGACGTCATCCCACGCTGGACATGACGTCGGCCCAGGCTGGACATAACGTCGGCCCAGAATGGACATGAAGTTAGGCCAGACTGAACATGAAGTCGGCCCAGACTGGACATGACGTCGCACAGACTGGACATGACGTCGGCCCAGGCTGGACATAACGTTGGCCCACACTGGACATGACGTCGGCCCAGGCTGGACATGACGTCGTCCCAGACTGGACATGAAGTCAGCCAAGACTGGACAATTTCATGATCAGAAATGGACGCACGCATAAAAGCGCACCTTAATTTTTTTTTAAAAAGACCTTTATAAAACTTTACACAAGAAAATTGTAATCACCACACTGTAATAGTAACTGTAAGAAAACAAAATGAATTTCAATACACCAAAGATTACTTCTTTTTTTTTTTTCACTTGTGGCCTTGACGTTGATTTTTATTTATTTATTTTGCCCGACTGACCTACTTAACATGAAATCCATCACTAAAGAAAAAAAATCCAGATGAGATAGTTTTACAAACATTTTCTCTTTTACTTTCTTACGTTTTTCTTCCCAAGTTCTCATTCGAAGTGACTGAATTATTATTATTTTTCTCCAAGTCACTGACAACAAAAAGGGTTTTGAGAATTATGCAGGGGAAATAACTGGGTAATATGAGATTTCATTTAGGTAACATTTGTCTCGCCTGATGGTTTATGTATTTTTAGCACATTACTGTAAAACTCAATATTTTCTGAATTGAAAAAAAATATTAGTTTTATTTTATTTGTAATTTTTTTTATTTGATGTTGGATGGTCATTATTTAACATTTACTCGCTTATATTCATACAGACAATTAATTATTGTGATTATATTTCAATGAGTAGATATAACAGAAGTGACTGTGATACATTATTTATATCGGTATGTGTGACTGTGACACATTATGTCTGCTATCTGTGACTGTGATACATTACATCTGTTATCTGTGATTGTGACACATTATATCTGCTATCTGTGACCGTGACACATTATATCAGCTATCTGTGACTGTGATACATCATATCTGCCATCTGTGACTGTGACACAGTATAGCTGGTCTCTGTGACTGCCATATTATACCTGGGTTCTGGGACCGTGACGCATTATAACTGGTATCTGTGACACATTACATCTAGTATCTGTGACTGTGACACATTATATCTGGTATCTGTGACTGTGACACATTATATCTGGTATCTGTGACTGTGACACATTATATATCTGGTATCTGGGACTGTGACACATTATATCTGGTATCTGTGACTCCTGACACATTATATCTGGTATCTGTGACTGTGACATTATATCTGGTATCTGTGACTGTGACACATTATACCTGGTATCTGTGACTGTGACACATTATATCTGGTATCTGTGACTGTGACACATTATCATATTTTTACTCACAAGAAAAGAACATTATTTTGTATCTCAAAGTGTTTTACGTTTTAATTTGTTTTTAAGGACAGCAAACCCTCCGCCACAACACTCCCTCCGCCCCCACCCACCCCCACCCACCCCACCCCCAAACCTTAAAGTTAATGCCTAAAGTGTAGAGCTTCTGAAGCCAGTAGATTTTACAACAGTAATAGAAAAACACATGGCAATGTTCAGCTGCATCATTCAAGGGAAGTAACAAGATGTGTTGGTTAAAAACAAAAAGTAAGACGTAAGGAAAAAAAGGTTCACAATCACGTATATGTAAGAGACCTTTCTACACTTAAACATGGGGAGGGAGATTCAGAATGTTGTGAGTGCAAGGGTGGGTGCAAGGGGGGGGACGGCTAAACAATGTAAAAAAAAGAGACAATAAAAGAAACAACTGATGAGAATTTTGTTTTCCTTAGTTACGGTAAGTGTGAACGAATCATCTCTCGCTTTTTTTTTTCCTCGCATGGCCTCCCTTGAGACTTACGTTATGAGACATTAAAGTTGTCAGGGAACAACAACCATTCATTACAATTTATCTTCATCCGAAAATATTTACGACATGGCTTTAACCCAATTGTTTCTGTGATACTCTCGGGTCAAATGGTTACGTGATGAAAAAGTGGGAACAAAAAAAAAACAAAATAGAAGAAATAAAATACTCGGTGTGTGTCGGGGGGCAGCGTGCGTGAATATATTAACTTCTTTTTTGTTTAGCCGACAAAGTTATTTTTTTTTTTTATAAACTGAAGTAAAATAAATATATAAATGATGCATACTTCAACGGTTTCCTGCATAATACAAATATTTGCTTCGTATTTTAAAACCGTATGTTGGTTAATCTAAGGTGGTCTTACGTTTAGGCACACTATGTGGCTGCCTAGGCCGCTAAACTTTTGATGTGAACTAAGATGACTTCACATGATGGGGCCAGAGGGGAGAATTTCTGGAAATGTCAAAGATTATTAGAGTCCTGAGAATTTTTGAGTGGTGGACTTCACGTTGCTTCAGCCTTATGCCCCTAATTTTTCCGTTAAAAAAAAAATTAGCCATTATTAAGCATATTTACCACATAAGAAGGATGACCAATTGGTGTAGACTGTAGATACTCGCCTGTCGACCTGAATGTCCTGGGTTCGATCCTCTGTGAGAACCATAGGAATTTTTCCAGGTAAAATTTGTTTCAAAGACAACCCCACAAGTCCACACAACTTTAAATGGGTACCTAACCTTATGGTGGGGAAGTAAAGGCGGCTGGGCGTTGTGCTAACCACAAACTCCCTTCACATGTCGAGGTTATAGAAACAGATGAATTCTACACATCAATTAATATGGACTTTTTTTAAAATTGGAGTTGCAGCCATTCTGGTTTCTTCACCTATAAATTATGGTAAATCTTCCACCGCATCCGGAATTCATATATGCAAAAACCTCGCGAATTACGTATCACTTTCACAACAATGATTTTTTTATATATTAATGTAAATGATTGTCTATTCGGTTTCTTAGCAAACCGTTCTAGTTTGTTTACCATTGTAAAAAATTCCGCGGCGGAAACAACTTTGTCCAATATATTCTCGATTGGTTACATCATTGCGTAGCGAAATATGTACCCGAAATTCGCAGGTTCTTGGATATCTGATTTTCGATTACAGATTTACACAGCCCCGTAGCGTGAAAATTTTAGAGGAGGGGGCCAGGCATTCTACAGCAGGTGCCAGGCAATAGCAGAGGGGGCCAGGTAATACGATTTGACTAAGTAGAACAAATAAGCGGGGGGGGGGCAGACAAAACGCGGTGGTACCCGCCCCTCCTGCCCCCGCATGCTACGGGTCTGGATTTACATACCGCTATGGGCTTATCTATAGGTGCAAAGACCCTCGCCAGCCCTCCCTTCAAAATAGTGACAAATATATCCGTTATTTCGGCCCCATGAGCACTCCTCGTATATAACAGCTCAATGATAGAGACTTGCATGTACCAGGTGTAGGGCTAGCCTTAGGCCGATTCGACCGATTGCTCCAAATTGGGCCTTGCTTCTGACAGAGGCCCGCAATTTACATTTATGTTAATAGTAAGAGTTGTTGTTGTTTTGTTGTTTTTTAAAAAAAGAAATAGAAGAGGGGTCTCGCAAGCATCCGTTCAATTGGGCCCCGAAATTCGTAAGGCCAGCCCTGACCAGGTGGTATGTACTAATTTTGTCATTGGATCTCATAGTAATTCGTTTCTAAGTACTATAACTATTTTTTATCTAATATTAGTTTCACAGGATCCACGGTATCACACTGTGAAACAATGAGTCGGGATCATCGTATGGTAGTCGTGAACCCTCAGCACACTATCTACTGTGCCTAAAGTCAGGGCCTTATCGGGGTCGTCTTGGGCCATCGTCACAATATATACTCTGGCTCTAGTTAGGACCTTATCAGGGTCGTCTACTACATTTCAAATGTGACTAAATAATCTAAAATAATAATAGTGGCCTGGGTTCTGCGTTAAATCGAAAGTAAAGAATTAATACAACAGTATTCCAGTTTAAAATCGTCAAATGTAAACAAATGTAATAAAAATCATGAAAAAATCGGATCTGTCCGAAACCAAAAATAACCTAAGTCTACTGATCAAACTTAAGGGGATATAACTCTATGCAAAGGTTTTGCAGGGTACAGCTAGTTAAATAATATTATATAGACTGATAAACATCACTAGTTTTTATGAGTAGAAAAATGTCGAAAGACGAGCCTCATTTTCACTTCCCTTGCTAACTTAAAAAAAAAATCATTTATAAGGTAGGCAACCATTAAGTTTCGAATGAACGACTGAATATTTGTTACTTCCCTTTCACCAGCGCTGAGCCGCTTTTTCTATGTTACCAACATTTTATTATCTAGATACAACCCAGTGTTTATTATTAATATTTCTAGGTAATAAATACTGTCATAGGTCTCATGATCTTCGTATAAAATAATGAATATGGAATGTAGAATACTTGAATGCGAAAAAAAACCCATTTCTCTCTCACTATTTAGATTAAAATGTACAACAAGGAGAAGCTGTTTCATAGTTGCTGCAACAATTGTCTGTAGCTGCCATGAGTTGTCTGCAATTTTGATTGTACGCCAACATTGCCAAATATGAAAGGTTATGTCTAATAAACACATGCTCAGATGTTGGCAAGCATCCATAATATATGGATGACCGAGTGGTGTAGATACTCGACTGTCGACCTGAGAGTTCTGGGTTCGATCCTCGGTGAGGCCCATGGAATTTTTAAAGGTGAAATTCGGTACAAAGTCGTCTCACAAGTCCACCCAGCTTTAAATGGGTACCTGACTTAAGTTGGGGAAGTAAATGCGGCCGGGCGTTGTGCTAACCACACAATCCCTTCATATGCTGAGGTTATAGAAACAGATGAATTATACACTTCATCTGCCCCGATGGCCCGTGAGGGCTAAGTGAACTTTACTGTACTTTTTATATGTCTGATATTGCTGGAAGCTGGTTAATATTTATATTTGATGTTGTTGTCTAACACTAATGTCTGGTGTCGATGATAAATATTGATGATCAGTTGTTTTGTTTAGTGTTTTTGTGTAAAAATTTTTATGAATGATAAATGTTGATATTTCATTAGGATACGTCATGGTGTTTGACAGCGATCGACTATTTGTATTGTTTGCTTTTAAGATCTATGCTTAAATGATGTCTGAAATCGTAGCACCTAATAACATAGTTTAGATATTTAGCTTTATTTTATTAGGAAAAATTAGTAAACCATTACCACTACGATAGACTATTTTGTTGAAATATTAAATTCTATTCTTAACAATTGTCCGCTTTATACATTCTATTTACAATTAATGGAAGACAAGTTCCCTTTGTAAACACTAAAGTAATGACATATTTAGTAAATTGATTTTAAAGATTGATTTATTTAGATATATAATTTATTTGAACGAAGAAAAACAAAAAAAAAAGTATTTGGCAAACATTGACCGTGCATATTCACGCATAATAAATTGACAGATAATATATAGCAGCACAGTATCAAATGATTCATTATAAAATAATACTAATATCGACATATTATAAACTTGAGTTTTGAGAATATTATTGATAGAAAAGAGTGGCAGCTTCCACGTGATTACTGACATCACGAAGAGCCCACACATGTAGGGCCCCATATTACCCCACATGTATAGGGCCCATATTGACCCATATTTGTAGCGCTCTAGGCTGACCCTCATTCGTAGAGCCCCTTACTGCCCCTAATATTACAGCCCCACTATCGCCCCACACATGTAGAGCCCCGAACGCCCCACACATGTAGGGGCCCCTAGTGCCCCTAATATTACAGCCCCACTATCGCCCCACACATATAGAACCCCGACTGCCCCACACATGTAGAGCCCCGACTGCCCCAAACATGTACGGCCCCCCTACTGCCCCAAAGTTTTAGGGCCATTAATGTCCCACATGAGTGATCTGTGTGTTGCTGGTACTCCGACTCGCTTTCAAATTGTGCCTGTTTTTCCTCTTCTCGATGTTTTTTCTCAAAGGCATACACAGCAGCACCTTCTTCAGCTGGGATCTGAAACGTTTGCCCGTCAACACATACAAGAAGAAGTTGAGGGTGTGGGTCGAGTCCAGCAATAGGTGTTGGATATTGCAAAATAATCTGTGTCTTTCAAATGCCAAATGGGGTTTAACAGGGAGTTCTGGTAAGGTATAAAAGATACAGGAAGGAAGGGAGAACACCAAGAAGTACAAGGCTGTGAACGTCATCATTACAGTTATTCCCCTTTCCAGCTTCTCCGCCTCAGCGATTTGCCTGTCATTGACGTTTGCAGCGGCTGTACTTCCGGTGTTTTGCGAGCTGTTGCTCCTCAGAAGTCTCCGTCGGTCTCGTGAAGATAATTTCAGACCGAAAATGACACCCAAGGTGAATATGAATATGAAGAGAAAAGGTATATACACGCACAACGAGTTAGCAATGATTTTCACATAGATATGGTCCCAGAACCAAGTATATTTTTCAGAGGGCGTGTAACAATCCGATCCCCGGAGATGTTCTCGCATGAGGCAGAACATTGTCGCTAATGGCACGAAAAGACAGGTTGCCAGCACGGCCACGACGGCGTAGCTCCTTCTCTTGGTCAGCAGGTAAAGTTTCTTCAAAGGAAAGCAGACAGAGATAAATCTCTCAACACAGATCAGCACCAGTGTCCAGTTGGCCATGGCGGTGAAGAAAACCGGAATAAACTCTGTTTTACACAGAGCAGTTGTTTGAATGAAACGAGAGATTTTTTGAAAAGCTAATTTAAATATCAGGGCACTGCAGTCGCAGGTTGCGAGAACCGCTACGAAGATCGTGGCCGGGGCGGGTTTATATGTGAGAATCGCAAGGACAGTCAGTATATTAGCAGGTACACCAATAGCCACCAACACATACAGATAATTGTTCCCGAATTCAGCATTGATACGGGTCAACACAGTAGCCTTATCTAAACTGAAATAAAAAAAAGTATTGGAAAATGTTATAGAATATAATACTATTTGAATTTTAAAATAAAAAATGTACTTCAAAGTAATTTATAAACAACTTTAAAAAAAAACTTTAAAAAAAACTTAAAAATAACGTAAAAAAACTTTTAAAAAACTTTTAAATAAAGTAAAAAAACTTTGAAAAAAACTTTAAAAAATCTTAAAAATAACTTAAAAAAATAAATTAAAAAAAACTTTAAAAAAAACTTAAATAACGTTAAAAAAACTTTTTAAAAAAACTTAAAAAAAACTTAAAAATGACGTAAAAAAAACTTTAAAAAAACTTTTAAAAAAATTCCATATAAAAAATAGATATATATACATGTTTTCACTCACATCTTCTTCCTAAACAATAAAAGCGTGGGTACCCATCTAATTAAATAGATTATTTACTTTGTATTCTATTTATCAACAAATTATGTAAATTACATTTAGCTCAGTATATTACAATCACCTACAGCTCTTAATTTCAAAATCAGTAAATTTTTTGAGTATTTCTTTTTCAAGTGTATTTTATTACAGACTTATTATTATTTTTCTTTATTTGATACTTTTTAGTTTTGAAAGATTAAGTTGCATATTGCTTTAATACAATTTATTATCATTCTACAAGTTGGACTAGTCTATATAAGACTAAAACATTGTTCACTATTTTTATTAATTAAACCTCGATTTATTTTGAATATCTCAAAGCGAATGTTTTAGCCCCATTATAAATATTACCTAGATGTTATCAGGTGCAAGACGTTAATTCCAGAACCCTCGAAGTGATTAAAATCGAGGATTATCGCATAGAATCTACATCGTCTACCAAAATCTTAGTTTTCTCACGAGATAAGAACAGGCCCGAAATTGAGTCACAAGATTTGCAAACCCAGAAATACAGAGAAAGTATATCGTAAAGGTAACAATGGAAACTAGAAGGGGAAAAAAACAACATTAGTCTATGCCAGCCAGCCATGGGCAAACAAAGGCCCGCGGGCAGAATATGGCACGCCAGACTGTTTAATCCAGCACGCCATAGCATTTTATGTCACGTGACGCTTACATTTATTATACATTAACTCATGCCAACACACTTGGTCCGGACCGCCAGTAAAATCTACGAAGCCAAATGTGGTCCGCGAGACCAAACGTTTGCCCACCCATGGACTATGCTGCTCAGCAGAAGAGTGTGTGTGTATCAAAAGTTCTGCAGATTGTTGTTAACTTATAAAAAAATTAAAAACTTTTATCCCCAGTGGCCGAGAACTGTTACTGCCAGCTCATACATCAGGGTTGAAATCCTGACCAAGGTCTGAAATGAAGACAAATTTCACTGAAATTCTACAAATAATTTTATTTCGTAGTTTCCTTTTTTTTCAGATTCGTAAAGGAGTAGCATACACTTCAAACTCGGTTTACACGTAACTCGATTTATGTGTAACTTGGTTTACGAGTAACTCGGCTTACGTGTAACTCGTAAAGGAGTAGCATACACTTCAAACTCGGTTTACGTGTAACTCGGTTTACGTGTAACTCGGTTTACGTGTAACTCGGTTTACTTGTGACTAGGTTTACGTGCTTTGATGTAAATCTATCTGTGATAGGCTAAACGCGCGATGTTGTGCAGAACATGTAGGACGTATTGTATGCTTTTTTTTGCCGAGATTTATGTAATTATGTAATTTATGTAATTATGTATTTTATGTAAAAATAAAATTTATGTAATAAGGTAACTTATGCGATATAATAATATATGTAATAATGTAATAGTATAATTTATGTAACAGTGCAAATTATGTAATATTATAATTTATGTTTTATGATTTATGAGCACCGGCCTGCTTTGCTATACGAGTTTTATGGTTTATCAGCACCAGTCTGCTTTGATATTCGAGTTTTATGGATTATGAGCACCTGTCTGCAGCGCTTTATAGTTATAAACCGAAGTTTGTAGTTATAAAAGCAAAAACAGTGAAACTAAAGAGGGTTTGGGGTAATTTACTGCACGTACTCTTCATTTGATTCGGTGGTGTAGTGTTCCATTTTCAGAGTTCATCCGACGTCTGACTTTGGTAGTTGACTGACGTCTGACTTTGTAAGCTGACTGACGACTGACTTTGTTAGCTGACTGACGGCTGACTTTGTTAGCAGACTGACGGCTGACTTTGTTAGCAGACTGACGGCTGAATTTTTTAGCTGACTGACGACTGATTTTGTTAGCTGAATGACGGCTGACTTTGTTTGTCCTTAAATGGCGTTTGACTTAATCACTTGTAAACTAGTTTTTGACTTTGACACAGCAATAAATCACACAACGAGGAACTGTACAGCTTCCCTGAAATTGACAACAACATAAAAATAGATTGTATTAATCAAATAGATTAAAATAGTCAATACATTAAGACTATGAACGTGTACTTGGCTTTGATGTGTGCAGGTGACGAGAGGTGATGTCAGGTGATTGAGGTGAAATAATGCTTTACCATTATTTTTTTCCTGACTTGCATGGCAAATTTGATAGACTGATTGATTGGGTGATTGGGTGATTGGAATGTCAGGCTGTTGTTGTTGTGTTGTTTTATTTTTTTTTTTTTTCATTTTATTACCGTAATTGTGTTTTATCGAGTATTTTTTTAACATTAACGAGTCATAGTTACCATGCTACGGACCTAAGGTGAACATGGAGCTCATGTCATAGTTACCATGCTACGGACCTGAGGTGAGCATGGAGCTCATGTCATAGTTCTTTTTGTGGGGGTTTTCTCAATATGTTGGCTAAAACTAGCAAAGAAACTTGCAATACACACATAGGTTGAACTTCTCTGCTTTGCTTTAATTATATCAATAATATTGTCAAGATCTATTTAGAGCATTTTCGAAAAAAAAATGCTCTATTGTCCCCGTTTTGTCTGTCTGTCTGTCTGTCCGTCATCACCCTAGATCTCAACAACCATAAGTCCTAGACCCATGATGTATATATCATTTTGTAGGTCTTGGCCTGCCAAATAACACTTTGGTCCATTTCGCGATCTGACCTCTGAGGGCTGGACATCAGTGTTTGTACCGTTTTTTACTATATAAGCTATATTAATAATTATGTCAATTTCATGGCCCCATTCTACACCTTATACGTTCAATAACCCATTCATTTGGTGCGAAATACTGCGTAACGTAGTTTCACCAAGATTGACGTCACACGTGTTCTGCGCAGTAGATAATTTTTCTTCAGCCACAATAATTTTATTTTTGAAAAATACTTAAGAAACTCGTCAAATCATAATGAAATAGTAAGAATATTGCATTGTCATTTAGTTGTGAGCTATACTGAAAGTATCAGAGCTATATCTTTTTGGAAAGTGGTTTAAATTGGTGCCGAATTTTGTTACTGTGTACTATATTTAGCACCAGTAATTTCCCTTGATTTGGACAAGATTGTGACCTATTCGCCATACATATTTAATTTTATTTATTAAGAAACTTATCTAATGAAATAGTAAGCTTGTGTTCTGAGTTTAATTGAAAGTATCAGAGCTATGCAACAATTGACGGAGTTTTCGGACGATCAAATGACTACAATTTCGAATGTTTTCAATTATGAGTCCTATTTCAGTAACCACAAACCACTTGTAGTTAGATTTAAGAGAAAATAAATTCTTTTCAAATATAAAGAAACGTCTTTTAAATATCTTTTTTACAGATATATGCATTACACAATTGAATTTATAAACATTTTCAAAATTTACAAATATTTACTGAAAGCTAACATACGTACTGATACATAACACGAAAATGCGCTAACACGTCCTGTGTCCAGAATGGAACAGGCTTAATTGCTTGTTTATAACTCATAGCACCTCCACAAAAAGGGTAATGTAATGGTTCTCATTCCCCACAACAACGGGTATGGTGATGGTTCTCATTCCCCACAACAACGGGTATGGTGAAGGTTCTCATTTCTCACATTCTCTCAATTTTAATTCCTAGGTGTTTATATTTGCAAAAAACTTTTCTACGCGTTTGAATGACGTGTTTCTGTTCGAAGGAATAGCCAAATCAATAAGCCTCTATGTCATGTATTACTTTTTTTATGACAATTTCTGGTTCTCCCATCAGCATGGATTATTATTTCCTACTAAATTGTGATCTTGTTATTTTATACTACTGTTTGCGGTTTATGGTGTATGAAGTCTTGGATCCTGTAAACCACTAATGGGACGGTGCATATGGTGCCTTTCTTCCTTCCCAACCATAGCAGATAGCGCAATGGCCATGGAGGCAACACGGGAGAAATAGCGAAGACTTTAACCATGACCTGAAATACTCACTGGTTCTCTCCGAAGATCGAACTCGGGACTCTCAGGTCGACGGACGAGCGCAAAGATAATTTTTCCCATTTGGCATGGAGTTAATTTAAGCCAGTGTTGGCGAATTTACGGCACGCGTGCCACAGTCGGTACGCAGAGCCTCATCAGTCGGCACGCGACTAAAATATTACTTCCTTTAATTTTAATTGTAGTGTGGGCACTTTGCCGTCAATAAGTGTATTTTTTTTTGGCTCAATTTTTGGGCTTGCGGCCCTAAAAAAGTTTCGCCACCACTGTTTTAGGCCAATATGTTTAGAGTCCTCAGATTTCTCACATTAATCACAAGTTCGTCAACTGGCCCTGTTAAATGTTTGGGTATGTTTAATTTGGAACGGAGTTCTTTACCTTGTGTTTAGTGATAGAATACCGGCCATTGACTTTATGATGATCTCCTACTATGTGTATCTGACTTTAATTAGTCTATTAGGTATATAAATATAGATAGTCCTATAGTGGCTGCTATTGTGGGAGAGTTCTACAGGATCAAACCTGGACCGACGTTGATAAATAGTATCTGTCTACTGTAGGTTGGGGCAACTCTAGGAATTGTCAAAAACTTTCTTGTTTTGGTATTGGTATTTTTTGTAACTTTTTACGATGAAGTCCAGTTTGTTATGTTGAAGCTGCATACAGCCAGTCGTATGATAATGTATCATATATTTATTTATGTTTGTTTTGGTATTGTAGCTCAATAGTTAATCCATGTTTGATTTGATGGTTTTAAATTGTTAACTGATTTTTGTTAATTAATATGTTTATTTGAAAGGCCTACTGAACGTTTCATTGCAAAGTTGATAAAAGTATGACGGATTAATTAATCACACGCTGACCGTCAGTATACAAGAGTGCTTATAACAACGTCTTGATTCAGTTATTGATTGACTTTCAACGTTTTCTTTTTCGGCTTAGTAGTCCAGAAGTGATTGATTAACTTTGAATGTTTGTTTTATTGATTAGTTGATAAAAGTACTTCTATTGTTTTATTTAATTGCCTCAGTGATTGATAAGTTATTGACACATTATATGAAGATTTATTTGTTGATTTAGAGTATTACTACAAGTTTATCTTTGGGTAGTTGGCAGTGCATTTAATTTATTGATGAAATATTTCCGTGATTAAATAATAGATATTTTTCTGTTGCTCATTGAGTGTTTAATCGATTACATTTGTTTAGTAGGTTATGACTGGCTGATTGAATCATGTTTAATAGAAATATGTATTGACTTGATGTTTTGTATCATTGATTAATGCGTCAGTTCAATAATTCTGCTTTTGTAATAACTTCACTAGTCGTTCAGTAAATCGATCTACCAAACTTTCTGGTCACATGTTAAATTCATTTTATTTCATATTTGACCAGATTATAGTTTAGATCATCTCACAATCTATTTATCGTAGACTTACGTCATTTAGTTAACAATGCATTGAACCGAAGGGGGAACACATGATCGTATAATACAAACAGTGAACTTATAAGTGATACACAATAACACTGAGCTGATAGTTGATACACACAAACACTGAACTTATAAATGATACATACATAAAGTGAGAATTTTAGCGAATGCTTTAAAATACCACTAATCATATGATACATCTAAGTGATTCACTTATCAGGTCTCTGGATACAAACCCTGTAGTTATGTGGTTATACATACAAAAAATTAACATCATCTTTTAATGGCTACGCGCGCTCCCAATTAACATGCTTAAACATGTTTTCCGAACGGACAGAGAGGCATCTCTTAAGTCGAAACAACAACAAAAAAATCCCGAACAATTGATATCACAAAGAAAATAACACAACATACGTATGAACAAAAAAAGTTCCTATAATTCCCTCTCTGTTATTTTTTTCCCCATTCATGTTGTTATAGAAATATGTTGTTATGGAAATATGTTGTTATGGAAATATGTTGTTAATTGAAATATGTTGTTATGGAAATATGTTGTTATGTAAATATGTTGTTATGGAAATATGTTGTTATGGAAATATGTTGTTATGGAAATATGTTGGAAATATGTTGTTATGGAAATATGTTGTTATGGAAATATGTTGTTATGGAGATATGTTGTTACGGAAATATGTTGTTACGGAAATATGTTGTTATGGAAATATGTTGTTATGGAAATATGTTGTTATCGAAATATGTTGTTATGGAAATATGTTGTTATGGAAAAATGTTGTTATGGAAATATGTTGTTATGGAAAAATGTTGTTATGGAAATTTGTTGTTATGGAAATATGTGGTTATGGAAACATGTTGTTATGGAAATATGTTGTTATGGAAACATGTTGTTATGGAAACATGTTGTTATGGAAACATGTTGTTATGGAAACATGTTGTTATGGAAACATGTGGTTATGGAAACATGTTGTTATGGAAATATGTGGTTATGGAAACATGTTGTTATGGAAATATGTGGTTATGGAAACATGTTGTTATGGAAACATGTTGTTATGGAAACATGTGGTTATGGAAACATGTTGTTATGGAAACATGTGGTTATGGAAACATGTTGTTATGGAAACATGTGGTTATGGAAACATGTTGTTATGGAAACATGTTGTTATGGAAACATGTGGTTATGGAAACATGTGGTTATGGAAACATGTGGTTATGGAAACATGTGGTTATGGAAACATGTGGTTATGGAAACATGTGGTTATGGAAACATGTGGTTATGGAAACAGCTTTGCAGGAAATCCCCCTGGGAGTTTTGAGGAACTTAACCGCCCCCTCCCCCCCCCCATTACAATACAAATATTGGCCAAAGAGGCTTTATTCAAACAATTTATCTGGAAAATTCCCAAGGTTGTAAACTACGTCACAGTCCTCCAGACAACTAAAGTAATCATAATTAGTGAAATCAATACTCTGTATTATTTGTATGGATACAAAATGCCAGAACTAATTGAAATTGTGAGGGGAAAGGGATGTGGGGGGGGGGGGGTAAATCCCTAACTAATAAGATATTCTCCTATTTGCCATTTAATCAGAGTTCACAAAGTACAACATTGAAAAGGGGAACAAACCCTCCACACGAATCGCAGTTATTCCACGGAAGAGTTTGGCGTCATAGTGTTGTGTAACAGAGAATTTCTGGGTTGGTTCATTTTATTTCTCGTTAGTCGTAAGGGTTGACGTGTATAAAGTATTATCAGTGTATTTAGTGTTTCACCATTCCAATGATTGTAGTAATAACAATTTAGGATGCCATAGCCGTCATTCTAACTACTGACAAGTTTTAAGTATTATCAATGAGAATTAAGTATCACCATTATTTCAGTAATGGTGGAAATAAAAATCTTGAATGCTTGAAACACAGCCGTACTTATATGCATGAAACACAGCCGTACTTATATGCATGAAACACAGCTGTACATATATGCATGAAACACAGCCGTACTTATATGCATGAACCACAGCCGTACGTATATGCATGAACCACAGCTGTACTTGTATGCATGAACCACAGCTGTACTTATATGCATGAAACATAGCTGTACTTATATGCATGAAACACAGCTGTACTTATATGCATGAAACACAGCCGTACTTATATGTATGAATCACAGCTGTACTTATATGCATGAACCACAGCTGTACTTATATGCATGAATCACAGCCGTACTTATATGCATGAATCACACCTGTTCTTATATGCATGAACCACAGCTGTACTTATATGCATGAATCACAGCCGTACTTATATGCATGAAACACAGCTGTACTAATATTCATTCACCACAGCCGTACTTATAGATAGACAAAGTAGGCAACCATCTAATGCCCCTAACTACATGACGAGAGTCAGAGAATTAATTCATGCAAAGCAGAGGAACCTATACATGTATATACTTTAACCATAGGGCCACAAAAACCTCTTGAAGTGTCTTCCTAAATACCAAATACCAAAGTGCGGCTTTTTTTTTTTAGTACCACCACCGTGACTAATGCCGAGCTGAATATATTCTCACTGTTTTCAGTGTCACTTTTTTCACAAAATCTACAAATGATAGTGAGGAATCTAAGGAATACCAAAAATCTTTTGACTGTCGGTTATCAAGAATTACTCCCAATGTGTTTTTCGTTTCCGCCATTTTAATTAACAATTTTTGTTTGAGAGATGATTAAAACAAACTCAGCACAGTGAGTACCAACAGCCTAACATCTAACTATCTATCAAATAAACTGTGCACAGTGAGTACCAACAGCCCAACATCTAACTATCTATAAGAAATAAACTGTGCACAGTGAGTACCAACAGCCTAACATCTAACTATCTATCAAATAAACTGTGCACAATGAGTACCAACAGCCCAACATCTAATTATCTATAAGAAATAAACTGTGCACAGTGAGTACCAACAGCCTAACATCTAACTATCTATCAAATAAACTGTGCACAGTGAGTACCAACAGTCCAACATCTAACTATCTATAAGAAATAAACTGTGCACAGTGAGTACCAACAGCCTAACATCTAACTATCTATAAGAAATAAACTGTGCACAGTGAGTACCAACAGCCTAACATCTAACTATCTATCAAATAAACTGTGCACAGTGAGTACCAACAGCCCAACATCTAACTATCTATCAAATAAACTGTGCACAGTGAGTACCAACAGCCCAACATCTAACTATCTATAAGAAATAAACTGTGCACAGTGAGTACCAACAGCCTAACATCTAACTATCTATCAAATAAACTGTGCACAGTGAGTACCAACAGCCCAACATCTAACTATCTATAAGAAATAAACTGTGCACAGTGAGTACCAACAGCCTAACATCTAACTATCTATCAAATAAACTGTGCACAGTGAGTACCAACAGCCCAACATCTAACTATCTATAAGAAATAAACTGTGCACAGTGAGTACCAACAGCCCAACATCTAACTATCTATCAAATAAACTGTGCACAGTGAGTACCAACAGCCCAACATCTAACTATCTATAAGAAATAAACTGTGCACAGTGAGTACCAACAGCCTAACATCTAACTATCTATAAGAAATAAACTGTGCACAATGAGGTCCAACAGCCTAACATCTAACTATCTTTAAGAAATAAACTGTGCACAGTGAGTACCAACAGCCTAACATCTAACTATCTATCAAATAAACTGTGCACAATGAGTACCAACAGCCCAACATCTAACTATCTATAAGAAATAAACTGTGCACAGTGAGTACCAACAGCCCAACATCTAACTATCTATAAGAAATAAACTGTGCACAGTGAGTACCAACAGCCTAACATCTAACTAGCTATAAAAAATAAACTGTGCACAGTGAGTACCAAGAGCCCAACATCTAACTAGCTATCAGAACCAACAGCAATAAGAGACAATCTCGAATGTATTGCAAACTCCGAAGGTAAATCAAAAAGAAATCGACTGTGTAGCTGCCTAAAACAAATAGACACAGATCAAAACTTGTTGATGGAAACCCAAATGAAAGGAATATAAAAGAAGTTGTATATATATATATATATATATATATATATATATATATATATATATATATATCTTACCAGTGGTAAGGTTTGGGGCACAAATCTGAAGATGCTTGAATGACATTGATAAACATGTATGGAAATGATATTAAATTTTTTCTTTAAAAAAATCATATCTAGATTACATTAAGCTTCACATTGGGTTCAAAAATAAGACTTAAGTAATTTGAGAATAGACTACATGTACATTATAGACACGTTGATGAAATAGAACATTACACAAAAAAATGTAAATAGTTTTACTTAAACTGATACCATTCACTTAGTACATCTACAAAACTCTTTTTCTTTTGATCTACCCCCCCCCCCTTTCCCTGATAACTTTTTTAGCCATTTCTAAAAACTACAATTTCTAAAAACTACAATTTCTAAAAACTACAATTTCTAAAAACTATGTGTCATCAATTCCTAAATCTCATTGTAGACGATTTCTCTATTTCAGTTTTAAACTCAAATAAAAAGACAGAATTTAGTTTTTCTAAGCTTATTAAATGTTTTCAGAACTTACAGTGAACAGTTTTTAATTCATTTTACGCATTACCTTGGCAACCAAGAAAAAAATGTAAAGCCCCCTTAAAAAAGATTGCTACATAGAAATTTATTCCGACAGACTCTAGCAACCTACTTATAGACACCGGCAAATTTCTTCTCACAGTCTCTGGCAACATTCTTCTTATAGGCAATGTCAGCATTCTTATATCAGTAATAAAATTGTTTCTGTGAAAAACCAAATCAATGTATTTCCTTATTTTACACACAAAAAAACGGAAGAGAAAGAAAATATTCTACTGGAGGAAATCGATCAGCAGAGTTTGATCAAAATTCAATGAAAAAAAAAGTGAAATCATTCAAAAGGAAGGATCTGAAACACTTTATCCTGTACCAAATTAAAGATACACAACACAATTATATTGGAAGGATTCGCTATAAAAAAAGTAAACCTTTTCCATACAACACGGAATACCTCCCTTTCCTTCAACACAAAGGCTGTGTCCAAACAACAATAGTGAAAAGTTTTCTTTTAAGCAAAAAGATAATCAATGAAAAAAAACTATCAAATTACTCTACAAGTATTAAAAAGCTGTAGTACATTTACACAATGCTTTTCCGTGCATTGAGTTCGATAAATTACTTTATCAACTTAAAAACCATCTTAAAAACCCTATGTTTCGAGAACTTATAGAAATGTAGGTGAAGCATTTGGAATACCAAACTGCGTTTATTCCGGTGGCATAGTGACAATCTGCCGTTTAATATGTGAACGGACGACACATTTATAATGATGGGTCATGTTCGTTAATTATATATATATATATATATATATATATATATATATATATATAATATCATACTAATAAAGTAGCTATCTTGTCATCCGGCGTGCGGGCGGCGTGTGGGGAATCCGTCGCTATAAATAATCTATGACGTCATTTCCCGATGTTACATTTTTTTTTTTGCAGAATAGGAACGCCGTCGGTATAAATATCTATGGTATAAATAAAAATCATCTGTGATGTCATTTCCCGATGGTACATTATTTAATTTTCGTACTAATAAAGCCGGTGCTGTATCGTGCCACACCAACTTGGCATTGTGCTGCAAAATGGCATAATAAAGTAGTTGTTTTTTTACTTTTCAGTTCATTTTTATAAAAGCTTTTTTTTTAATGCTTCGTTTTTTATTTTAACTTTGAGAGAATTAAGGGTAAAATGTAACGGGTGACATAAATTAGCACCCATATCTTTATCTTGGTCTTTAGTTTGGTTTGATTTGGTTGGTTGGTTTGCTTTTGTTTATTTGGTTTATTTGGTTGGTTTGGTTGGTTTGGTTGGTTAGCGTTGACGGATAAAACGTAATTAGTGACGGGATTGGCTTGGTAGGTTTGGTTAGTTGGCTCGGTTGGTTTGTTTGGTTGATTGGTTAACTGGTTTGGTTAGTTAGTTTGGTTGGTTGTTTGGCTTGGTTTAGTTGGTAAAACGGGTAAAACGTAATTGGTGACGTATGAAATGTAGCTCATTTCTTCAAATTAGGAAGGTGGCATAAATCAGCACCTAATTAACCGTATTTAAAAATTCAGTAGTTAAATTGATTAGGAAGAGGGTTTCACATTACACATAGATTTCCCGGGCAACGCCGGCTTAATATATATATATATATATATATATATATATATATATATATATATATATATATACCCAATCATTTATTATAACAATTCTTAGAGCTCATTAATTTTAAAGACAGGTTCACTCAGGTAATTTTTTTTTTATTTTAACAAAAAAAAAAACAATATATTTGTCGTAGACATGAAGATGCACATAACACATAAAGTAAATTGATTGAATTATATCAATAAAAAATATAAAGGTGCATATCCGATTCTGTCAGTTGCGTGTTACAACTGATATTGATAAAAGAGGGCGGCTGACACCCCCTAACTTTTTACATCTCAAAGAGTACCCCACACTTGTAGGTCCCCTACTGTCCATATTTGTAGGTCCCCTACTGTCCACATTTGTAGGTCCCCTACTGTCCACACTTGTAGGTCCCCTACTGTCCACACTTGTAGTTCCCCTACTGTCCACATTTGTAGGTCGCCTACTGTCCCACATTTGTAAGTCCCCTACTGTCCCACACTTGTAGGTCCCCTACTTTCCACATTTGTAGGTCCCCTACTGTCCCACAATTGTAGGGCCCCTACTGCCCCACATGAGTGATCTGTGTGTTGCTGGTACTTTGACTCGCTTTAAAATTGTGCATGCTTTTCCTCTTCTCGATGTTTTTTCTCAAAGGCAAACACAGGAACAACTTCTTCAGCTGGGATCTAAAACGTTTGCCCGTCAACACATACAAGAAGAAGTTGAGGGTGTGGGTCGAGTTCAGTAAGAGATATTGGATATTTGAAAATAATTTGTGTCTTTCCAATGCCAAATAGTGATCTTCCGGTGGTACTGGCAGAGTATAATAGACACAAGAAGGAAGGGAGAACACCAAGAAGTAAAAGGCTGTGAACGTCATCATTACAGTTATTGCCCTTTCCAGCTTCTCCGCCTCAGCGATTTGCCTGTCATTGACGTTCGCAGCGGCTGTGCTTCCGGCGTTTTGCGAGCTGTTGCTCCTCAGAAGTCTCCGTCGATCTCGTGAAGATAATTTCAGTCCGATAATGACACCCAAGGTGAATATGAATATAAAGAGAAAAGGTACATACACGCACAACGAGTTAGCAATGATTTTCAAATAAATATGGTCCCAGAACCAAGAATATTTTTCCGAGGTGTAACACTCTAATCCTTGGAGATGTTCTCGCATGAGGCAGAACATTGTCGCTAATGGCACGAAAAGACAGGTTGCCAACAAGGCCACGACGGCGTAGCTCCTTCTCTTGGTCAGCAAGTAGAGTTTCTTCAAAGGAAAGCAGACAGAGATAAATCTCTCAGCACAGATCAGCACCAATGTCCAGTTGGCCATGGCGGTGAAGAAAACCGGAATAAACTCTGTTTTACACAGGGCAGATGTTTGAATGAAATTAGAGATTTTTTCAAAAACTAATTTAAATATCAGGGCGCTGCAGTCGCAGGTTGCGAGAACCGCTACGAAGATTGTGGCCGGGGCGGGTTTATATGTGAGAATCGCAAGGACAGTCAGTATATTAGCAGGTACACCAATAGCCACCAACACATACAGATAATTGTTCCCAAATTCAACATTGATTTTATTTAACTCCATGGCTTTATCGAAACTGAAATTAAAAAAAAAGGATTGGAAAATGTTATAGAATATGAAGTAATGAACTACTTGAATTCGAAAAAAAATTTACTTCAAAGTAATTTATAAGCAACTTTCAAAACTTAATATTAATTTTAAAATAACGTTAAAACAACTTTAAAAAAAAAAAACTTTTTTAAAATACCATATAAAAGATAATATACTTAAAAGCGATTTAGGTTCTGTGTTAAATCGAAAGTAAAAAATTAACTTTTACTGCCAGCTCAGTGATCTCACACATCAGGGTTGAAATCCTGACCAAGGTTTGAAATGAAGACGCACTCAACCGAAATTCTACAAATAATTTTATTTCGTAGTTCCCTTTTTTTAAACTGGATTTCAGATTTGTAACTCGGTTGACGTGTAACTTGGTTTACGTGTAACTCGGTTTACGTGTAACTTGGTTAACTTGTGACTGTTTACGTGTAACTCGATTTACATGTAGCTTGGTTTACGTGTAACTCGGTTTACGTGTAACTTGGTTTACGTGTAACACGGTTTACGTGTAACTTGGCTTACGTGTAGCTTGGTTTACGTGTAACTCGGTTTACGTGTAACTTGGTTTACGTGTAACTCGGTTTAGGTGTAACTGGGTTTACGTATAACTTGGTTAACTTGTGGCTAGGTTTACGTGTAAATATATTAACTGGGATAGGCTATACGCGCGATGTCATGCAGTACGTGTGGGACGTATTGTGTGCTCTTTTTCTGCCGAGGTTTACGTAATAATGTAATTAATGTAAAAATGTAATTATTGTATTAATTTTAATTATGCAATATAATAAGTTATGTAATAATGAAATAATTTAATTTATGTAATAATTTAATATATGTAATAATGTAATTCATGTAATAATATAATTCATGTAATAGTGTAATGTATGTAATAATGTAATACATTAATCATGTAATTTATGTAATAATTTAATTTATGTAATCTCTACTGATTTCATGGGGCTTCACTTCTGTGGTAATTGTAGTGCAAAAAAAAAAAAAGAAAAAAAAGGAATACAGTACAATGAAATAAAAAAAGTTTGATCATCCGTCATTTCTATCAAAGTTAACAGAGTATTGTCAACAGATGACAACACGATACTCATACTGTAACACAATTTAACGTTACGTTTCAACGAAATGTGCAGCAAGAATGTTAGATCAAATGTAATTGGATAAATTCCATGTTTATGCTGTGCAAAAAGCAAAGCTCTTACAATGAGAGAAACCAGCATCTTAAGCCTGTTCCATTCTGGACACAGGACGTGTTAGCGCATTTTCGTGTTATGTATCAGTATGTATGTTAGCTTTCAGTAAATATTTGTAAAATTTGGAAATTTCTATAAATGCAATTGTGTAATGCATATATCTGAAAAAAATATTGAAAAGCCGTTTCTTTATAATTGAAAAAAAATTATTTTCTCTCAAATCTAACTACAAGTGGTTTGTGGTCACTGAAATAGGACTTATAATTGAAACATTCTAAATTGTAGTCATTTTATCGTCCAAAAACTCCGTCAATTGTTGTTTGACAAATTGTTGTTGCCAATCTTGTTGAAACTACGTGCTGCAGTATTTCGCACCAAATAAATGGGTTATTGAACGTATAAGGTGTAGAAGGGGCCATGAAAAAGACATAATTATTAATATAACTTATATAGTAAAAAAAAACGTAAAAAAAAAAATGATGCCCAGCCCTCAGAGGTCAGATCGCGAAATGGACTTTTGAAGCAGGAATGGCAGGCCAAGACCTACAAAATAGTATATACATCATGGGTCTAGGACTTATGGTTGCTGAGATCTAAGGTGATGACAGACAGACAGACAAAACGGGGACAATAGCGCATTCGACTTCTCGAAAATGCGCTAAAAATAGTATCGAGGGGTTTTTTCTCACTATGTTGGCTAACCCTAGCAAAGAAACTTGCAGTACAAATATGTTTAACTTCTCTGCTTTGCTTGTATTCTATCAATAATGTTGTAATGATCTTTTTTTAATCAGTCGTAGCGCCTCCACAAAACAAAGGGTGTAACGATGGCTCTCATTCTACACAGCAAAGAGAATGGTGATGGCTCTGATTCCCAACAACAACGTGTAGGGTGAAATTCTCATTCCCCACAACAACGTGTAGGGTGAAATTCTCATTCCCCACAACAACGTGTAGGGTGAAATTCTCATTCCCCACAACAACGTGTAGGGTGAAATTCTCATTCCCCACAACAACGTGTATGATGATGGCACTCATTCCCAATAACAACGTTTATGATAATGGCTCTCATTCCCAATAACAACGGGTATGGTGATGGTTCTCATATCCCACAACAATAGGTATGGTAGTGGCTCTCATTCCTCACAACACCGTGTATGGTGATGGCTCTCATTCCCCACAACAACGTGCCTGATTATGGCTCTCATTCCCCACAACAACATGTATAGTGAGTGATGGCTCTCACTCTCCACTTTCTCTTTGTTTCCATTTCTAGGTTTTTACCTTTGCAAATCTTGTCTACGTGTTTGAATGATTTGTGTCTGTTCGAAGGAATAGTCAAATTAATAAGCTGGAGGGCAGATATTATTTTTTTTTTGTGACAATTTCTGGTTCCTCCATCAGCATGGATCATCATGTTCTACTAAATTGTAAACCTTGTCTTTCTAGACTATTTTTGGCGGTTTATGGTGTTTGAGGTCCATGCAATGATGAGATTAAATCTTTTGGATCATGTAAACCACTAATGTGACGGTTGATACTTTATTAGTAGGATTTTTCAAATATTCAGATTATAGTCTCTCTCAATCTCTTTACCGTGGACTTTACGTCATTTAGTTCTCTATGTATTGAACCGAAGAGGGGACACATCATCGGATACATACAAACACTGAACTAATTTTTAATACATTCAGACAAAAAACTTATAGTGGATGAATACAAACAGTGAAATTATAGTTAATAAACATAGAACTTATATTTAATACATACAAACACTGAGCACACTGTTGATACATACATAAACTGAGAATTTCAGCGAATACATACAAATACCACTAATCATTTGATACATACATTGCTTCAATTATCTGGTGAGTGATACAAACCCGTTAGTTATGTGGTTATACAAAAACTAATAAACTCATCTTTTAATGAATACGCACGCTTCCAATTAATCTGTTTAAACATGTTTTGCAAAAGGACTGAGAAGCTTCTCTTAAGTCAAAGCAACAACAAAATTCCCCGAACAATTGATGTCACAAGGAACATAAAACAACAACAAAAAATCCCGAACAATTGATGTCACAAGGAATATAAAACAACAACAACAAAATCCCGAACAATTGATGTCACAAGGAACATAAAACAACAACAAAAAATCCCGAACAATTGATGTCACAAGGAATATAAAACAACAACAACAAAATCCCGAACAATTGATGTCACAAGGAATATAAAACAACAACAAAAAAATCCCGAACAATTGATGTCACAGGGAACATAAAACAACAACAAAAAATCCCGAACAATTCATGTTACAGGGAACATAAAACAACAACAAAAAATCCCGAACAATTCATGTTACAGGGAATATAAAATAACAACAAAAAAATCCCGAACAATTGATGTCACAGGGAACATAAAACAACAACAAAAAATCCCGAACAATTCATGTTACAGGGAACATAAAACAACAACAAAAAATCCCGAACAATTCATGTTACAGGGAATATAAAATAACAACAAAAAAATCCCGAACAATTGATGTCACAGGGAACATAAAACAACAACAAAAAATCCCGAACAATTCATGTTACAGGGAACATAAAATAACAACAGTTAAGTAAAAAAAATACAATAGATACAATTCCCTCTCTGTTGTTTTGTCCCCATTCATCAGCGGTGTTTTTAGGGAAATAGTGCTGTGCGAAATCCCCTTTCACCCCCACCCCCAATAATAAAAAGAATTTGGTGAAAGAGGCTTTATTCAAACAATTTAGCCGGAGGGTTCCCTAGGTTGTAAACTACGTCACAGTCCTCCAGACAACTAAAGTTATCATAATTAGTGAAATCAATACTCTGTGTTATTTGCACGGATACAAAATGCCAAATAATAGAGATATTGAGGGGAAATAGGGGGGTGGGGGAAGAGTCCCTTACTAAAAAAAAATTCTCCTGATTACGTTTTAATCAGAGTTCACAATGTACAACATTGAAAAGGGGAATAAACCCTCCACACGAATAGCAGTTATTCCACGGAAGAGTTTGGCGTCATAGTGTTGTGTAACAGAGAATTTCTGTTTTCGTTCATTTTAGTTTCGTTAGTCGTAAGGGTTGACGTGTATAAAGTATTATCAGTGTATTAAAGTTTCACCATTCCAATGATTGTAGTAATAACAATTTAGGATGCCATAGCCGTCATTCTAACTACTGACAAGTTTTAAGTATTCTCAATGAGTATTCGGTCTCATCATCATCTAAACTATGGTAGTATAAAATTCTTGAATCTATGAACCATAGTTGTTCTTATAGATAGAAACAAGTGGCAACCGTCTAACCCCCCCCCCCTCCCCTCCCATCATGAAAAGAATCACTTACAGAATTAATTCATATTAAGTTTGATGAAAAGAATGCACCGATATGTACTTTGTCTGTTTTTTTGTAAGTTTTATTTAGCATACATAATGTCTTAAGCGTATTTAGTGAACTGTGTTTTAATCAGTTTTCCACGTTTGCTTGGAAACCAAGAAAACGTCTAAATCTTTTTCTTAATTTCTTATGCTCAGTGGAACTCTAATAATTACGTATAAAAAAAGAACTATGCAGCTACTACTGGAAGAAAAATAAAATGGAAGAGAAAGAAAATATTCTCCTGTGGTCTAATCAAAATTCAATTTGAAAAGTCATGCTATTAAATGAATGCTCGGGAACACATTAACCTGTACCAGATTAAAGTAATGATACACCACATAATTATTATGAAAGGATTCGCTATAGAAAAACTTCGTCCGTTGAACCCAGCGTATGCAAATTTTGCTCTCTTCGCTTCCTTGAGTTCAGGGGTGTTTACTAAATAAAAGTAGTTAACCGTTGTGTTTTTAAACAAAATAAAAATAGGAAATTAATGGAAAAACAACAACAACCATCAACTTACTTCAAAAGTATCAAAAAAGCTGAAATACGTTTACACATTGATTTCTCATCAACTTACTTCAAAAGTATCAAAACAGCTAAAATACATTTACACATTGATGTTTCGGTGTATCGAGCTCAATAAAATAAATTCGTTAACTTATCAATACCGTCTTAGAAACTCGATGTTTCGATAGCTCATAGAAATGTAGGTGAGACATCAGGAATACCAAACTGCGTCTAACAAGGTGACCTTTTGACAATCTGTCCTTTAATGCGTTTACAGACGACACATTGATAATGATGGGTCAAGTTCTATGCCATACATTCCCTATGAATTCAACTATAAAGAACGAAGAACAAATCAAGCATTAACACAATTCTTAATGTTCATCAATTTAAAAGACAGGTTCATTGAGGTAAATTTTTATTTTAACGAAGATGAACAATAAGTCAATCGAACACATGAAGTTGCACATAACACATACATTGAATTGGTGGAAAATAATATTTAAAATATTAATAAAAAAATTTCCATAGTCAATTTTATCAGTTGAGTGTTACAACTGATATTGATGAAATAGGGCGGCAGGCACCGATAAACTTTTTACATCTCATAGAGCCCCCCACATTTGTATGGCCCCTACTGCCCCACATTTGTAGGGCCCCTGCAATCATAAATTTGTCTTGCACCCTACTTCCCCTCATTTAAATGCTTCATGCTGTCCCACATTAGTTGCGCTCTATACTACCGACCCTCGTGTGTAGAGCCTTTATTGCCCCTAATATGTATGGCCCCCTATCTCCCCATAATGTAGGGCCCATACGGCTCCACAATTGTAGGGCCCCTACTGTCCCACATGAGTGATCTGTGTGTTGCTGGTACTTCGACTCGCTTTCAAATTGTGCCTGCTTTTTCTCTTCTCGATGTTTTTTCTCAAAGGCATACACAGCAGCACCTTCTTCAGCTGGGATCTGAAACGTTTGCCCGTCAACACATACAAGAAGAAGTTGAGGGCGTGGGTCGAGTCCAGTAAAAGGTATTGGATATTTGAAAATAATTTGTGTCTTTCCAATGCCAAATAGTGATCTTCCGGTGGTACTGGCATGGTATAATAGACACAAGAAGGAAGGGAGAACACCAAGAAGTACAAGGCTGTGAACGTCATCATTACAGTTATTGCCCTTTCCAGCTTCTCTGCCTCAGCGATTTGCCTGTCATTGACGTTGGCTGCGGCTGTACTTCCGGTGTTTTGCGAGCTGTTGCTCCTCAGAAGTCTCCGTCGGTCTCGTGAAGATAATTTCAGTCCGATAATGACGCCCAAGGTGAATATGAATATAAACAGAAATGGGATATACACTGCCAGAGAGTTGCCCATGACTTTCACATAGATATGGTCCCAGAACCAAGTATATTTTTCAGAGGTGTAACACTCTGATTCCCGGAGATGTTCTCGCATGAGGCAGAACAATGTCGCTAATGGCACGAAAAGAAAGGTCGTCAACAGGGCCACAACGACGTAGCTCCTTCTCTTGGTCACCAGGTAGAGTTTCTTCAAAGGAAAGCAGACAGAGATAAATCTCTCAACACAGATCAGCACCAATGTCCAGTTTGCCATGATGGTGAAGAGAATCGGAATAAACTCTGTTTTACACACTATTGTATTGGGAGTGTGTTCAAATAATAGTTTAAAAACTAATTTAAATATCAGGGCGCAACCGTCGCATGTTGCGAGAATCGCTACGAAGAATGTGGCCGGGGCTTGTTTAAATGTGAGAATCGCCAGGACAGTCAGTATATTGGCAGGTACTCCAATAGCCACCAACACATACAGATAATAAATACTAAAGGACTCGTTGAGTTGGGTCAGCCTTATAGCTTCATCATAACTGAAATAAAATTAAAATATTAAATATTATTTTCAAACAGTAGGCTATGATTAAATTGCAGTAAAAAGTAAACAAATAAATAAGAATCTCTAATACAAAACAAATATTCGCTAGATTTAACAGATATCATTTTATATTTAATGAATATCTTTCTATATTTAACAGATATGATTGTATATTTAACAGATATCAATCTATATTTAACAGATAACATTGTACATTTAAGAGATATCATTCTATATTTAACAGATATCATTGTATATTTAACCAATATCGGTGTATATTTAAAAGATATCATTGTATATTTAACAGATATCATTGTATATTTAACAGATACCAGTGTATATTTAACAGATATCATTGTATATTTAACAGATATCAGTGTATATTCAAAAGATATCAATGTATATTTAACAGATATCATTGTATATTTAACAGATATCATTGTATATTTAACCAATATCAGTGTATATTTAAAAGATATCATTGTATATTTAACAGATATCATTGTATATTTAACAGATACCAGTGTATATTTAACAGATATCATTGTATATTTAACAGATACCAGTGTATATTTAACAGATATCATTGTATATTTAACAGATATCAGTGTATATTCAAAAGATATCAATGTATATTTAACAGATATCATTGTATATTTAACAGATATCATTGTATATTTAACCAATATCAGTGTATATTTAAAAGATATCATTGTATATTTAACAGATATCATTGTATATTTAACAGATACCAGTGTATATTTAACAGATATCATTGTATATTTAACAGATATCAGTGTATATTTAAAAGATACCAGTGTATATTTAACAGATATCATTGTATATTTAACAGATATCATTGTATATTTAACAGATATCAATCTATATTTAACATATATCATTGTATACTTAACAGATATCATTGTATGCTTAACAGATAACATTGTATATTTAATAGATATCATTGTATGTTTAACAGATAACATTGTATATTTAACAGCTATATTTTGTGTTTGAATTTATGTCTCGAGTCAATATTGGTATTTCAGGAATTAAAAATAACAAATTAACATTGTTGCTTGTATATTAAATAGTGTAAATTATATAATAAACGAAACTTAAGTAAAAAAAAAATAATGTTCTCTTGGACTAAGGAGCTGGCACCCACCTTTTATTCAACGTCATTTCTATGACGTGCATAGTTCATAGTGAGCGTGGAAACTACTTTGCACGTGAAAGTATTCAAAAAGGCTCCATTCTGTTCTTCTGGTTTCCATGTAAACCACAAAAAATGGCGGGGAACAAAGAATATTTTTTTTCCAAAAAGTTAAAACTGTCCTTGCATTTGAGATAATTTAAAATTCGTTTTAAGATGTAAGTTTGATTAAAAGTCACCAAACTTTCTAGGTTGACACTATTATGATAGTTTTGAAAGATTAAAAGGGATGAATAATTTCTAAAGAAATGTTTTTAAACAATGAGTCGAAAGTCTAGCATGCGTTTGTTTTGTAAATTATTGAGTCAAGTTTAATATGAAAAAATAAATTATTTTAGTTATAATCAAATCAGCAACATGTTTTTGTTTATCTCTGCTAGTTTCCAAGCGTTAGCGTTTTTTTGAAATGTCAGGGATGCATGAAGAAATAAAATGGAGAGAAAATGAAACAATCTAGATTGAAGTGCAAATAGAATTATACAGGACGTCGGCCACTTTTATTTTTTCCAGGTAAATATTCAGTCCACTATTGGACAATATACAAAAACTAAATACTTCTTTGGATGCACATTTTAGATTACATTTATATCAGTATATGAACATAAAATGAGAGCTTCTTGAAATGGGAACCCTAAATGACGTCAAATAGAAGATGTTAAATTATTTTTACATAAATGTTCTTGTACCATGTTGTTTTATTTTTAAAAAAATTATATTAAATCAAGTGTACGTACTCTTCTTCTGTATAGTCAGCCATTTCTAAAAAAAATGACTGTCACTTTTGTAGCTGGCGTAAGACTGTCTCCCTATTGGCTGGCGTAAGACTGTCTCCCTATTGGGTGGCAGTATAGTAGTCTGTCTCCCTATTGGCTGGCAGTATAGTAGACTGTCTCCCTATTGACTGGCAGTATAGTAGACTCTCTCCCTATTGGCTGGCAGTATAGTAGACTGTCTCCCTATTGGCTGGCAGTATAGTAGACTCTCTCCCTATTGGCTGGCGTAAGACTGTCTCCCTATTGGCTGGCAGTAGACTTTGTCTTAATTGAATAATGGTTGAGTTTTTTCTCTTACAAATGACCTCAATATTTCAGACACTGGACTGTTCGGTTAAACTGAAAAATAAAAGTAATGAACAAGTCATGACGTTAGATAGTGAGTGTGTGGTGTGTACAATTTGTTACTGGATAAACCATACTGAAAACTGACCTCAGTTTGGTTTGCTACAGTTAAGAAATCTCTGTTTGCATATATATATATATATATATATATATATATATATATATATATATATATATATATAATCTGCTAACACGTTTAAACAGAAAGTTGTGCTGAATGTGATAATAATAAATAAAAAAAGCCAAAATGTGAGATTTTTTGTATAACGCATTAGCGAAATTAAAAAAAAAAATATGAATAAAATAGCAGGTACATGTAAACACAAAAAGTGATTTTCTTTCAGCTTTGTCCCTGAAGACTATGTTTACATTCATCATGATTGAGATCAATACACACTGAATGATTTTTTTTTTTTTGCATGATTTCAAAATGCCAAAACTATATACAGATACAGGAAAGGAGAAGAGGGGATTGTGGATTGAATACAATGAGGACGTGATTTGGTTGGCGCCACCCACCAGTAGTGGGGGCGGATGGTCGTGCGGTAAAGCGATGTCGACTGTCGACCTTCGGTGAAGACCAAGAACATTTTTCAGGTCTTGGCTCAAGTTCCCGAATTATCTCCCGTGGTGCCTCCATGACCATTGCAAGATAGGCTATGGTGGGGGTGAAAGAAGGGGACCGTAAAAACCGTCCCATTAGTGGTTTATAGGATCTAAGGGATTTCATCTCATCCTTACAGAGACTTCAGACACACCCACCAGTAGCAGGTCGCCTGATGACGCGTTTTGGTTCACGCTAGAGAGTAAATGTTATTAACGTGCTTGTACGTCCTTTTTGTTCTGTGACGTATGTGTATCTTTTATTCTATGACGGGCTACAAAAATACCAACAGACAGGAAAATATCATATTATAAGTTAGGGTTAATCTAACTAAGTCTAGTGTGGTCATGTCGCGTTCTTTGCTAGTTGAACCTTACAAGTATGTTATTCAACGTAGTTGATATGTTGTGGAACATCGTGTTGAGTTTGTTCATCGTCTGTCAGCATTTAGCTTCCTAGATAATTGTGATAGTCAACATTAGATAGAATCAGTCAAACAGAACATCCACGAGTTCTTCCCCTAGGGGAAATTGTGGGGGGGGGGGGTCATCGTGAGAGATAAGGAAACCTTCATTTAAACAATTTGAATGTAAGGTAATCAGTGCGCTCAGCTAAAGGAAGTAATATTCCACACAAAACTTTTGCTGCACTGTTAGTGAGTACCACTTTACACTGTACTTTTTTCTTGCTTTTTTTTTCTTTTTTTTCTTTAAATCATGCCTGATGGATGGTAGGCATGAAGTCAGATCTGTTCGAAGGCAACACCCCAGAGATGACCTACTGACACACAGCCCCTCCCCCTCCCTAGCCACCTCCCCCACATGAGTGTCCATCTAATGGTCAAGTTAGTGATCTATACTTCATTTAGCATTGCGCGTTAGGCCGATGTAAATCATTATTTTAAAAAATAAAACATTAGAATGAATACATTTATCATGTGTTCTTAACATTAAGACACCGATAGCTGATTTTGTCTAAAAATAAAATCTATTCCTAGGGGCCCCACAAACTGACAACATTTTTGTCTAGGGCCCCCCACAAACATGGCATCTTAGTCTAAGGCCCTAAAACATGATAACATCTGCTAAGGGCCCCCTAAAACATGATAATATCTGCTAAGGGCCCCCTAAAACATGATAACATCTGCTAAGGGCCCCCGAAAAATCTTAAGAAATTCTAGGCATTGAGTATTGCCGCTGTGTTTCAGTTTATAGACTACCATGAAATGTACGGCCCACCAGCCTGAATAAATGACAGACTGATAGTGAACTAAGGGCCGGATAATAGTGAACTAATAGCAGGCTGATAGTGAACTAATGACAAGCTGATAGTAAACTATTGGCAGGCTGATTGTGAACTAATGGCAGGCTGATAGTGAACTAATGACAGGCTGATAGTGACCTAATGACAGGCTCATAGTGAACTAATAGCAGGCTGATGGTGAACTAATGACAGGCTGATAATGAACTAATGACAAGCTGATAGTGAACTAACGACATGCTGATGGTGAACTAATGGCAGGCTGGTAGCGAACTAATGAAAGGCTGATAGTAAACTGATGACAAGCTGATAGTGAACTAATGACAGGCTGATACTGTTACGAAACTGTTTTGAGTTTCGCTATTTGAATTAATAGAAGTAAAATAATATGGAATGGAGTTCCTAACCTTTATGGCAACTGTACCCCAAAGTGTACTTCATCATAACCTCTGACCAGCTGTCAAAACGTAAAAAGATAAACCTCGACAGCATGCCAACTCTAAAGGTGAATCTACTCAGAGGGTTTTATCGGCTAATTTCAAGTATGCAGCAATATAAATGTCGCAATTAGATGAAAACCAGAATCAGAGATAAAAGTTGAAATATTTATAGTGAAAAAACGAGGGAAACAGAAAGACACTGTCGTGTGTAGACCTGAAACACAAAGACACGACCATGAGTAAACTTGCGACACAAAGACACTTTCACGGGTTAACTAGAGACACAAAGACACTTTCATGAGTAAACTTGAGACACAAAGACACTGTCATGAGTAAACTTGAGGCACAAAGACACTGTCATGAGTAAACTTGAGGCACAAAGACACTTTCATGAGTAAACTTGAGAAACAAAGACACTGAACAAGTGAGTAAACTTGAGGGAAACTTAAAGACACTGGCTTGAGTAAACTCTGTCATGAGTAAACTTGAGGCACAAAGACACTTTCATGAGTAAACTTGAGACACAAAGACACTTTCATGAGTAAACTTGTGAAACAAAGACACTGTCATGAGTAAACTTGAGACACAAAGACACTTTCATGACTAAACTTGAGAAACAAAGACACTGTCATGAGTAAACTTGAGAAACAAAGACACTGTCATGACTAAACTTGAAAAACAAAGACAATGTCATGAGTAAACTTGAGATTTATCAATGATAAGGTGTTTTATGCGCAAATTATGTAATGTTGGATGTTAAATTCAAAGTTTAATCGTCGGTGGCTGCTTTTTTTAAGATTGTAAACCCATAATGAGGATTATTTTCTTTGGGATGAATTATATAACACATGAACTTTATTTGATGTCCCTATTCTCAAATGTATTTTGGCTGCAATGAACTGATCATACCCTTTGGGGCCACTTCGAGTACATAGACATGCTATTTTTTGTATATAGACTGATTGTTAACGCGCTCAAATATATATATATATATATATATATATATATATATATATATATATACACCGCAATTTTCAACTCCAACTGCGTGCCTACTCACTGGTCCGTTGTTAAGGCCGTTGTAGGAAAAGGCGAATTTAAGGACATGCGCACCGGGCGAGCGCCCAGGGCCCCAGAATATTTAGAGGCCTAATAGCCCTATTTTAAACACTTTGATGTGTCTTACTTATTCTAAAGGGGCCCAACATTTTCCTTTGCGCCCGGCGTGTCAACTGGCTTAGGTCCGCCTCTGATTGTAGGATGTAGGTCACATGTAGGTCACATGTAGGTCACATGTAGGTCACATGTAGGTCACATGTCAGTGTTGTTCCCACCCACCAACCATCTAATTTTGTTCCAAGATAGAGTGCATTCATGTAAACCAAGTCATTTCTAGATTATTCCAGGCCTGCCTGTAGGTTCTTAGTGTCTGGAAATAGTTCTGATCGGTTTACACGTTTTAAAGATAGGCCACAGTGCGGTATAGAATTTTCGCAGTAGTGTATATTTCAGGTTCCATTGTGAAGAAGGACGTCAAACAAGGTGCTATAACACAAATACATCTCACTGGATTCTTACCGGGCGTCAAACAAGGTGCTATAACACAAATACATCTCACTTGATTCTTACCGGACGTCAAACAAGGTGCTATAACACAAATACATCTCACTTGATTCTTACCGGGCTTCAAACAAGGTGCTATAACACAAATACATCTCACTTGATTCTTACCGGGCGTCAAACAAGGTGCTATAACACAAATACATCTCATTTGATTCTTACCGGACGTCAAACAAGGTGCTATAACACAAATACGTCTCATTGGATTCTTACAGTGTAAATCAGTGGTTCCCAAACTTTTTTGACCCATGGACCCCTTTTATAGTCAAAATTTGCCCACGGACCCCCAAGTGAAAAAGCTGCATAAATGCATGGTATGAAAATTACTAATTAAAAAACCCACTAAGTTGAAAAAGTATTTATTGAAATTATAATTTTCGTTTAAAATAAAAAAAAAAAAAAACAATGACGTGGATGAACTTGATGAAATGATGTGAGTGTATTTATATCCAGCTCAATGTTTGTGAGTAGTGACTGCAAATTCCCACGAGCAATAATTTCTGGGGGTTTTGTTGTTTTTGTGTGTATGTAATGAAGTTCATAACGTCACTGAATCAACGTTCTACCAAATAGTAAGACGGACAAGCAGTCAGCAAATTCTGTACAATAACCCATAATGCGGAATATAAAATTGGGATCTCTTTTTATAACCAAAATTTATGGTCCCCTTGTTTAAAGATAAGTTTAAATTCCTCATTTGTGAATATTTAAATAAGCTGCTCCTGTATTAGTAAGGATTCATCTGTGTCCAAGCGTGAAAGGGCTCTACGCCCAGTCGGGAATATACAAGTGAAAAATGTCTTCAAATCTTTGGTTCAGGTCTGCATGAAGAACCGTTAAGTGTTGACAGTAAGCAAGCTGACCTTCAACTTTATTTTGCAATTTCGAAATATTTCAAAACTGAAAACAGTATCCTCTTTCCAAGTTTTGATTGCACAGAAAAAGTTTTGCCACAAACGCAGCCATTACGCTTTTAGTTTTAATTAAATTTAACTTGGCACCTTGTAAGTCCAAATTAGTTTCGTTAAATATGTAAAATGAATCAGTCATATAGGCTATGTTAAATTGTGTCGCAAATCATTCTCTTTGCTTTCCAGGAATTCCAAGACTGAATCAAAGAGCGCATTCAATCGATTTTAACATGCACCTTTAGATAACCAACGTACTTCTGTGTGAAGTAGTAAATGATTATAGCCTTCGTCATTTTTCAAAAAAAGTTGATAAAATAATCTCTCATTTAAGGCATTCCTTTTGATTTTACTAATTGCTTTAATGACATAATCTAGTGGTCTATGCCAACGTTCACTAAGATTTTTTGCGACCAAATGATGTCTATGAATGAGACAATGCACTAAAAATACATTTGGTTTTAAGTATGCCAGACAGCCTCTTTATCTTCCTACCATTGCTGGTGCACCGTCAACAGAAATGGTATTAGTCAAGGGTAAAGCTTTTACATTGAACAATCTTTTTTATTCAGTAAATAACGTTTCACCTTTTGTTTCCAAACATGTAGCAAAAAAACAATTCTTGACAACATTTTTCTTTTTTTTAGAAATCTTACATAAGCTAAAAGTAAAGCTTCGCTTCCTGGTATAGTAGACTCGTCAAGCTGTAAAGAAAATTCATAACTTTAAAGTAACTTTAAAGTACATGTAATAAAATAAAGAATTTTCTACGGACTGAGCCAATTCGGCAATTCTTCTTTGTACAGTATTATTACTCAGTAGAATTCTTTTTATAATATCGAAAGCTGGTTTGTACAAAACTGTGCGTATTACTTCACTTACAGCTGGTAAAATAAGTTCTTCACCAATAGTATGCAGCTTTCCGGACCTTGCAATCAATAAAGAAATGTTATAAGGGCTCGTTCGCAAATGACGTAACGCTTAGGGGGGAGGGGGGTCTAGGATTGTGTGACATTTTGTAACATGGGAGAGGGGGGGGGTCTGTGAAATTGTGACGTCACAAAAAATAATAATTATCTATGAGGGAATCATCTCGTTTAAATGTTGTCCCTATGAGTTGTTGCAATGACGGTATTTTCTAATATTTTCTTTCACTATGTGAAAAAAACGTTAAATCCTTATCTTTTCTGTCTAAGACTGAGAAAATTGGTTTATACACTTTTTATCAGCGTAACATAGAACTAAATGTGATGTACAATGTACAATTCTTGTATAGTTTACATTTATAGTGTAGACAAGTTAGTGCATGCAGCGGCGTTATTTCATTCCTGTTTAAAGTATCAACGTGTTTTCGGCCGTTAGTCTCACACCGCGCCATGCTTGTTATTAATTTAATTGGTGTGCACTACTAGTTTATTTCATGTTTTTTTTTTTATTTTAATTTCCATAATAATAAAAATGGATCATAATATTACTATTTTACATTAATCCTTTCCTGGACCCCCTAAATTTGTTCAGGGACCCCCAAATGAATTTTAATTCTCCACGGACCCCCTGAATAATACCAGGGACCCCTGGGTGTCCGTAGGGACCACTTTGGGAACCACTGGTGTAAATGATACTCAAAGAACGGTAACATGGCAGCGCTTGAATATAGTGTGGGGGGTTACACGGGGGTCGGGGGTTGCAGTACACTGGAGAAGAGATTAGTGTTAATTAAATGACTCACTGAAACGTGGTGAACTTTGACATGAGAAGGTAAAAATAACGGAGATAGATAGAAAGAGATAGATAGATAGATAGATAGATAGATAGATAGATAGATAGATAGATAGATAGATAGATAGATAGATAGATAGATAGATAGATAGATAGATAGATAGATAGATAGATAGATAGATAGATAGATAGATAGATAGATAGATAGATAGATAGATAGATAGATAGATAGA
>JAGDYQ010000159.1:0-16297 GCA_021962125.1 Bulinus truncatus | reverse complement strand
CAAGCATCAACTAAAAACATTACATTGAAGAGAGCCATCATACATCTAAACTCAAACATGAACGTCAAAACAAACCAAGTATCTATAATACAAACAAGCAATTAAGCCTGTTCCATTCTGGACACAGGACGTGTTAGCGCATTTTCATGTTATATATCAGTACGTATGATATCTTTCAGTAAATATTTGTAAATTTTGGAAATGTTTATAAATTCAATTGTGTAATGCATATATCTGTAAAAAAAAATTTATAAAGACGTTTCTTTATATTTGAAAAAAAAATTATTTTCTCTTAAATCTAACTACAAGTGGTTTGTGGTTACTGAAATAGGACTCATAATTGTAAACATTCGAAATTATAGTCATTTAATCGTCCGAAAACTCCGTCAATTGTTGCATAGCTCTGATACTTTCAATTAAACTCAGAACACAAGCTTACTATTTCATTTGACGAGTTTCTTAATAAATCTTGGTGAAACTACGTGCTGCAGTATTTCGCACCAAATGAACGGGCTATTGAACGTACAAGGTGTATATATAATATATAAGCTCCTTATGAGCCCTGAAGCCCGGCCCTCAGAGGTCCTATCGCGAAATGAACTTTTGATGTACACATGGCAGGCCAAGACCTACAAAATGATATATACATCATGGGTCTAAGACTTATAGTTGCTGAGATATAGCGCTCTTTTATTAATATAGCTTATATAGTAAAAAACGGTACTAAGGCCCCTTTTACGGCCCTGAGAGGTGAGATCGCGAAATGGAAAAAAGTCATTTCTTGGCAGGCCAAGACCTACAAAATGATATATACATCATGGGTCTAGGACTTATGGTTGTTGAGATCTAGGGTGGTGACGGACAGACGGACAGACAGACAAAACGGGGACAATAGAGCATTTTTTTTCGAAAATGCTCTAAAAATACATCATGTGTTCCGGTGTCTGTCATCGCGACTTCCGTCTGTCATCGCTACTTCCGTCTGTCATCCAACATGGCGGCATAAACAATTCAAAGATGGCAGAAACATTTACTATTTTATCAACATGCATGATCCGGCTCCCAACTGGCCGGCCGAGTAAGATGTCTCCTGCTTGGCTGCCAGTAATGACATTGGACCAGCCTCATGTATAGTGCCGAGGTGACCAAACACCCTACACTAACATACGGCAGGTAAGATTGCGAAATCCAATTGGCAATCACAATGAAATACTATTTTCGACCGCCTCAATCAATACCAAAGGGTAATTAAGAGATCTTAGGAGAGGTAACACAAAACAATGCCAAAATATTTTATTTTTTTTTTATCTTTTTTTTTTATTTTTTATTCTTTTTTACGCCGCCATTGCCAGCATGGTAGGGTGTAGTTCCCTTTATTACTAACCTAAAATACGTCACATTGTTTTTTTCATTTTTTTTACTATTACGTCACATTAATGAATTGAATAAGGGTTGAGTTTGAGTAGTGCCGTACACAATGTTTACAATGCAAACTAACCCATTTATGATGGAGGCTTCACACAGAGGGTGTATGGAGGGGCCCCAGTTTGAGGAGGGCTCCCAAAATATTTTTTAAACTAAATATTAAGTACATTATCTCTGTGCTATACTACAATGTGTACAACAGTAAGTAAACCACCTGCTAAACATGTAGCGTTTTGCTTAAATTACAGGCACTCACTCACGTCTCTCTCTTTTATTTTAAATACCTCATGTTGAACATCATAAAACATAACATGAAGAACTGTTTGGAAAGGAAACCATTAAAATATTACGAAGGAATTAAGATTTATCAATGATAAGGTTTTGTGTGCGCAAATTATGTAGGCTATAGTTGGATGATAGATTCAACGTTTAATAGTCGGGGGTTCTTTTTGTTAAGCTTCTGAAGGATTATTCTCTTGGGAATGAGATTTAAGTATTATCGCAGCTTAACGGGGGCCCTAGAAAATCTTTTTTTTACAATAAATATTAAGTACATTATCTCTTGTCAAAATGTAGTGTCTCCCGAAGAGACCTAAAATTTCTTGGTTCGGCATTGGCTTCACAGAACTATAATGTTGAAAGCTTTGATATGTCTTTCTTTTTTAAGAGGCCTAATGGTTTCTGCGTCTGCAGCCTTAACTGGATTGATGGAATATTTTTTAATTGAAGGTCAGATAAAAGCTACACATTATTCTATCTTTCCGGGCCCCAGCTTGAGGGTTACCCCAAATATTTTTTTACATTAAATATAATTTCATTATCTCATGTCATGGTGTCGAATGTCAAAATGCAGAGACCTCTAAAGAAGCCAGGTCCACAGGGCCCAATAATCCATAGGTTTGGCACTGCCGGGTTGGCAGTATTATCTTAGTATATTCTCAGTACGATATGGTGTGCTATTCTACAATGTGTATAACAGTAAGTAAACCACCTGCTAAACATGTAGCGTTTTGCTTAACTTACAGGCATTCACTCACGTCTCTCTTTTTTTTTTTAAATACGCCATGTTGAACATCATAAAACATAAAATGAAGAACTTTTTTGGAAAGGAATCCATTAAATAAAATGAAGGAATTATGATATTAAGAGTTGTTGTTTATGTTTACCCATAGTGAGGATTATTTTCTTTGGGAGGAACTATTTAACATATGAACTTTATTTGATGTATTATTAGGTGTCCCTATTCTCAAATGTATTTTGGCTACAATAATCTGTTCATGTCCTTGGGACCACTGCGAGTACATAGACTGATTGTTAACGCGCTCAAATACATATCATTTTCAACTCCAACTGTGTGCCTACTCGCCGGTCCGGGTACAGGGCCTTTGTTTACTAGTAATTTTAAAAAAAATCATTAAGATCATACGAAATGAACTTGTAATAAAAATAAACATCAGACATCAAATGAGACATCAAATAAGACATCAAATGAGACATCAGATGAGTCATCAAACATCGAATGAGACATCGAATGAGGCATCAAGTGAGACATCAAACATCAAATGAGACATCAAATGAGACATCAAATATCACATTCAGAATTGTTTTTTTACGAATAACCAAAGTCAATCATCAGCCAGAGAGGTTCCAAGTAGGCCTTACGTAGTGTGCACGCACAAGTACCCAAGATGCAAGCAAGGCTTTCTTACCCTATAGGCACATCAGACACTGCGACCATTAAGGGTCTTCCCAAAAGCCTAAAAAGGACTATTTCCATCTTTCAATTACTCTGTGACAATTTGACTCTGTTTAATGTTAAATAAACTATATTCATAATTTGGTCATTTGTTTGTATTGTGTAGTTCCTCTAAAATGTGAGATCTATTGCATTGTACTGTGTAGTTCCTCTAAAATGTGAGATCTATTGCATTGTATTCTTTATCACTGAAAGAAGTTATTTTAAAAAACATTCAGTCTAATATAGCGATAAATTTATCACATACATTTTTGAAATATAGGATCTTCAATATCCTCTTATTTTACAATGTTTTAATTAATTCAATTCTTGTTTGTCTTTCCGGGGTCACTTATTATTTTACTGTCAGGGTTAATTTCTTGTTTGTCTGTGCGGAATTTGGCAATCCAATTTTAGACCACTTTCTGATAAGATATAGCTCTGATACTTTCCATATAGCTCATAGCCCGATGACAATGCAATATTCTTACTATTTCATTATGATTTGATGAGTTTCGTAAGTAGTTTTTGAAAACAACATTTTTTATTAACTTAACTTCTTGTTTGTCTTTCCGGGGTCACTTCTTGTTTGTCTTTCCGGGGTCATTTCTTGTTTGACTTTCCGGGGTCACTTCTTGTTTGTCTTTTCGGGGTCACTTCTTGTTATAACTCTTCGTATGTATTAGTTTAAAAAAAAAAACAACTAAAAAGTAGAAAATAAAAATTACATTATACAAAAATATTTTATAAAAAACAACGTTTTTCTTGCGTACTAAAAAGCAGAAAATAATTTCTGAATAAACTGGTCACATGGTAATAGACTTTGTTATAAAACGAAATATATATATACATATATAAGAAGTACATTAAAGTTCACTTAGCCCTCACGGGCCATCGGGGCAGATGAAGTGTAGAATTCATCTGTTTCTATAACCTCAGCATATGAAGGGATTGTGTGGTTAGCACAACGCCCAGCCACCTTTACTCCCCCAACTTAAGTCAGGTACCCATTTAAAGCTGGGTGGACTTGTGGGACGACTTTGTACCAAATTTCACCTTAAAAAATTCCATGGGAATCACCGCGGATCGAACCCAGGACTCTCAAGTCGACAGTCGAGTATCTACACCACTCGGCCATCCATATATTATGGGTAGTCAACATCTGAGCATGTGTTTATTAGACATAACCTTTCATATTTGGCAATGTTGGCGTACAATCAAAATTACAGACAACTCATGGCAGCTACAGACAATTGTTGTAGCAACTATGAAACAGCTTCTCCTTGTTTTACATTTTAATCCAAATAGTGAGAGAAATGTTTGTTTGTTTTTAAAAAAAAAGGATAGAAGTAGTGTCTTTCGCGTTCAATTATTCTACATTCCATATTCATTATTTTATACGAAGATCGCGAGACCTATGACAGGATTAATTACCTAGAAATATTAATAATAAACACTGGTTGGTACCTAGATAATAAAATGCAGGAAGTCATTGATGAACGTGTATGTTGATGTTGGTAACATAATAAAGCAGCTCAGCGCTGGTGAAAGGGAAGTAACAAATATTCAGTCGTTCATTCGAAACTTAATTGTTGTCTACCTTATAAATGATTTTTTTTTTTTAAGTTAGAAAGGGAAGTGAAAATGAGGCTCGTCTTTCGACATTTTTCTACTCATAAACACTAGTGATGTTTCTCAGTCTATATAATATTATTTAACTAGCTGTACCCTGCAAAACCTTTGCATAGAGTTATATTCCCTTAGGTTTGATCTGTAGACTTAGGTTATTTTTGGTTTCGGTAGATGCGATTTTTTCATGATTTTTATTACAATTGTTTACGTTTAGACCCCTCAGCCGCCGTCTTAAGCCGCCGTAAGCCGCCACGAAGCCTGCAAGCTGTAAGCCGCCACAAAAAATGTTAAGCCAAGCTGCTAAAAACTTTCCTAAGCCGTGGGAGATACGGAATTAACGCTAAAATTTTGCGTTGCGTATATACGTTGTACTGTTGTACAACAGTTTCACAACACCACTGCTACACATCGTTGAGAATAATTTACCAACACCACTTAATTTTATATTATCTCAGCCTGCACATCAGTGATATTCTAGTTATTAAAATCATTTTAGTTATAGTTTTGATTAGTTTTTTTAGCAATAATTTTTATTATTATTTAGTTATTGTTTTAAATTCATTTTAGTTATAAAGTTAGTTTTTTCATCAATCATTTTTATTATTATTATTTTGTTATTATATAGTTATAGTTATTGAATAATTTTCGTAAGCACTGCAAAACTTCAAATGCCCATCGATACGACAGATACATGCCAATGTCAGGACACAAAACTGGCCTTCAATCACTAATTAAAAGGAAAACACCCGATGTTCTCTGGACGCACTGCATGCTCCACAGAGCATCTCTGGTATAAAAAAATATGAGTTAGAAACTTAACTACGTTTTTACAAAAGTAATGAAAGTTGTAAACTATAAAAAAAAAAACAGTCCATTAAAAGTAAGTTAATTTGGAAAGCTGTGTGAAGATATGGGAGCTTTTCAGCCCGTCCTTGTACACCATTTATTTGTCATTTTATTTGACAGTCACACTCTATTTATTACACATGCACATTACATTTTTTAAAAAAGAACTAAATCAGTTGCTAATTTGGTATTAAGACTTAACTATTCATACTTATTTAAACAAAAGTTTATTGTTACCTGTCATAATAATTATGAAGACGAAGGAACTTAATTTACATACAAGCTGACCACAAAGTACAATTATAATGAATGAGAAGTATGTAACTGTTCACAATTTTGGATAATGTTCTTGAACTTGGGAACTAGTTTACGTGTTGTGATTTGCATGACCGAATTTAAATTGCAGTCAGTCAACATCGATCTGTTCCTAGAAGTGTTTATTTTCAGACAAGAAAACGCTTGTTCACAAATGTAGCCTATATGGACGCAAATAGTGACAAAACCCTGCAGTAAAGTTTTTAGGTGTGGGAATGCCGCTGCTAGCAAACATCCTGAAAACTCCAAGCATTTCTGACTAATATTCTTTAGCCATAAAACTAATTTAATGTCCCTAGATTCGAATCAAATTAAAATAAAAAATCTTAACAAAGAGGATTAACATAGGACCGCAACATGTACACGCGTTCGGGCCGCATAATATACTTTAAGGGCCGTAGTTTGCCCACCCCTGAACTAAATCAATGAGTCCTGACATATATGAATCAATGAGTCTTGATGTATTTGAATCAATGAGTCCTGACGAAAATGAATCAATGAGTCTTGACATATATGAATCAATGAGACATCGAGTATCCAAATGATGAACAATTAACTAACGGAATCAACTTGTCATCAGATATCAGAATCAATAACTACAATAGATTAATGACACAAGGATAAGCTTTACATTTCCACTCTAGAAATAAGACAATTCTACTAATTCATGTCATTCTAAAGCGATTACTAAAATCGCATCCAAAATTATAGAAAATTTTTAGATTTGAATAGCTGTAACGTGATACGATTTTTTTTTTGCAAGTAATAAAATAATTCTTGAAATCTAACTTATTTTTGTATTTTTACATTTTTTAAAAATTGATTCTTAATTTAATTAAAATTTTTATTTTTTTTTTATTATTTTTAACATAAATCTGTATATTAACTTATTATATACAATAAATTATAAATTATTATTTATTTATTTCAAAACTGTTGTTTGTATGACTAGTAAAAGTATAGCAGATAAATATTTTGAGTTACCTCCCTTATAAAAAAATATTGGTGATACCAAGTGTGATCGTTGGGTCCCGGCTTTCAACAGGGGTGCTAAGCATTTTCCTAAGCCACGGCTTAAGCCGGTTAGACAGCCATAACAATTTTAAGCCAGCAATCATCAGTTCTACGGCGCGGCTGAGGGGTCTATTTACGTTTGACGTAGTGTGTTTTTAGTCCCAGGTCCTATTTTAGTTTCAGTTTTTATTTCGTTTTTTCTGTAATAATTTTAGTTTTAGTCTAGTTTTAGTTTTAGGCCCAATTTTAGTTTTCGTTTTAGTTTTCGTCGACTAAAACACCAGAGATTTAGTTTTCGTCTTATTCATTTTAGTTTCACTTTTAGTTTTAGTCTTGTAAACACCAATTACAAATAACATCATTGTTCATGACCAATTGTTGAAACAGATTGAAGCATAATAATAGTAGTCACAGAGATGACAGCTCAGTGTACTGAAACTGAGTTATTTTACTTCATTGTCACATTATAAGTCACACTATCACATTGTGTTATGTGCCAATACCATGACTAAATTTTTGACTATGTTGTAGACTAGCAGACTTGCAGTGCATGTACAAAAAACAACTAAAAACGTAATAACAATAAGAAATCGAAAACGTAAGTCAAAATTAAAACAAACGTGTTTATTCTAAGACCTAGAACTCTGAAATAACTAAACTAAGTAACAACAGTTTACTTGAAGAGTGAAGTAATTCTATTATTTTGATGACTTACATCCAGGGTTGTTAGTATCGAAGTATCGGTATCGGCCAATACAGTATCGGCGATACTTTTTTATTATTGGTTGCTGTATTGCCGATCCCTTTTTTGTATCAAGTATTGGATTTGTGTATCACCGATACAATTTAAACAAAAAAATTTCGATACTCATACTGATACTTTACTAGTGCCACTATTTGCAAAAAACAATAGCGATTTTAATACATTGTCATCTACATAAATTCAATCCCTACTAGCAGCCATCAACTCTACCAATATTAACGACAGCCACCTCCCCATCAATACACCACGGTCGGCGAGTTGAAGGAAAAATATTCTTTTGAAGATAGGTCTATAAATGTTATAGATTCTTTCATTCATTTACTTTCTTTCTGTCAACTATTTGTTCAATGTTGTAAATAACGACAGAAAAGAAAACTTAATTCTTTTTTATCCATCTGGCTCAGTTATACACACACACACACAACACACCCACACACGTACATATATATATATATATATATATATATATATATATATATATATATATATATATATATATATGATCCTTTTAATAATTTTATGATGCTTGTAGAGGGTGTAATAAATCAGACAACACAAATCACGAAGTTGACTCCAGTGAAGTAACATCAAACAATCATTTAATACTTGAACATGAACTGACATAAAGGTAGAATCAGGAGGAGTACAAGGGCGAACTGTAAATATGCATCCATCTACATAGATGCCCACAGCTAGACTAACTATAAAACAAAGCATGTGCTCCCAACTGTCGGTTAATATACGTCATTTGTACCAAATGACGTATACACTAAAGCTCCCAATATTTACACTCAAGATGGCGGAATGACGCCATAGATACTGCGGTGGGCGGAGCCTAGCGAATTGCGTCATCAAACTTAGACTATATTATTTCTCCACATTTCTCCCCTCTACCTAAGCATGATGTAATCATGTAAAACCCAATACTAATACCGACAAAAGGAAGCCACATGAAACAAAGTTCAATTATAGAACATATCCCAAATCATCATAACAACAAAATAAATTATACAATGATTCATCAAATCAATATTGCATGGAATTATAAATCAATACATGCAAACAATATAATAAATATCATCAATCATATATGTATAAACATATTGAATTCAATTAAAATTTCTCATCATTTTAATAATTTTTTTTTTTCGTCACTGATATTCATTATTTTATTAGATATTTTTTTTCTATGTGACTTGTTAATTTTTTTTTTCTTTCATGTCACTTGTATATCTTTTCTATTATCTTTTTTTCAGGTGACTTTTTTTATTTCATTTTCACTTAGTTTCAAACATACATCCAGAGCTTTGCCTCTTATGAATCCTAAAATTGACGCGGCCCATGTATTCTTCGGCATACCCGCGCTAGTAGCTAGCATTTCAAACCTAGACAAGTATGTGTCCATACTGTCAACGCCCTCTGTAAAATAAGGTAATTTAAGTGATGTGGTCACTCTATCACCCGCTCCGTTAACTCCGGGGTTAGCTGACTGTCTATTGTTCTCAGACTCTAAGCGCGCCCTTTCGTTCGCGATTTCTTCCTTTCTCATTTCCCGTTCTGCGGCTCTTTCTTCCCTCTCTCTCTCTGTTCCTTTTCCTTTCTTTCTTCCCTCTCTCTCTGTTTTTCTTCCCTCTCTGTCTGTTTTCTTCCATCTCTTTCTTTTCCTTTTCCTTTCTTTCTTCCCTCTCTCTCTGTTCCTTTTCCTTCACCTCACACTCCCTCACAGAAACCCAGGTCCGTAACTCCTGGCCTGTAAGGCCAAGTGCTTTACCAGCTTCAACAATATTTAAAATTGATGACATGGCAGTAACCGAAACCAATTATAACTAATAAATGAAAATGTTTGATACTATATATCACACACAAAAAAAAAATTCTATAATGTCATCAACATACAAGTAATAACAAAATAAATACAATAATCTTTTTCAAAAAAAAAACAAACAGCAAATTAAATGTTTTGGCTGCTCAGGGTGGACCCTATTTTAACCTCTACTGTATTAAATACAGAATTCCACCAAGAACAACAAACAAATAATTACACCAGATTTCAATATTCTAGTAATAAATATATATAAAAAAATATGCCAACTTACATATAAAGAAATACACAAATAGTAAATTCTGTTCCTTGAGTTCGATGGTTGATCCTCGGTGATCCCGGTCCGCGATGTTCGATGTGGGGTTACTAACACACGGGTTGATCCTTGGTGATCCCTGTCCGCGATGTTCGATGATCCTTGGTTGATCCTTGGTGATCCTATGGTGGGGTCCTCTGACGATGAGGAGGTGATTCCCAGCCACACGGTAACGTCGGCCCCGTCAGTATACAGCAACTCTGGCCACTTTAAGCAGTAAAGTTGGCCACTTCAGCAACAGTAGGGTTGGCCTCAGCAAACGGCAAGGTTGTACTTCAGCAAACAGCAGGGTTGACCTCTTCAGTAGCAGCAAGGTAGGCCTCTTCAGCAGACGGCAAGGTTGGCCACCTCAGCAAACAGTAACGTTGGCCACTTCAGCAAACAATAGGGTTGGCCACTTCAGCAAACAGTAACGTTGGCCACTTCAGCAAACAATAGGGTTGGCCACTTCAGCAAACAGTAACGTTGGCCACTTCAGCAAACAGTTGGCCACTTCAGCAAACAATAGGGTTGGCCACTTCAGCAAACAGTAACGTTGGCCACTTCAGCAAACAGTAACGTTGGCCACTTCAGCGAACAATAGGGTTGGCCACTTCAGCAAACAGTAACGTTGGCCACTTCAGCAAACAGTAACGTTGACCACTTCAGCAAACAGTAACGTTGGCCACTTCAGCAAACAGTAACGTTGGCCACTTCAGCAAACAATAGGGTTGGCCACTTCAACAAACAGTTTTCACGGCGCGCACCCAGAGTGGTGGCCGCCACGTAATTCACCGATGAATACTTAACCGGTAATTACAACGAGTCTTAATGTACTCACTCCGCTGCTCCTGAATCCAGCTAAGTCAGTCAGTTCGACGTCGGAGGTGCCAAATATATGTTACGGATCCTTTTAATGATGATGCTTGTAGAGGGTGTAATAAATCAGACAACACAAATCACGAAGTTGACTCCAGTGAAGTAACATCAAACAATCATTTAATACTTGAACATGAACTGACATAAAGGTAGAATCAGGAGGAGTACAAGGGCGAACTGTAAATATGCATCCATCTACATAGATGCCCACAGCTAGACTAACTATAAAACAAAGCATGTGCTCCCAACTGTCGGTTAATATACGTCATTTGTACCAAATGACGTATACACTAAAGCTCCCAATATTTACACTCAAGATGGCGGAATGACGCCATAGATACTGCGGTGGGCGGAGCCTAGCGAATTGCGTCATCAAACTTAGACTATATTATTTCTCCACATATATATATATAAATGTATATACTGTAAGTGTTTATAGGTTATATAGTGATAAATTATATACCTTACTGTATTCTTGTGTGTGTGTTTGTTAATTGAGTTGTTAATTCATTTGTGCTTATTTATATTTATAAATTGTTTTTATTTATTAATTCATTTTGTTTAGTATTTACTACATTTCATTAAAAATAATTAATTGAATGGTATTAAATTCTAAAACTGTATGTTTTAATTAAAATTGAAAACTTTGTAATAAAACAATAGCATATAATTAACACATATTATATCATTAAATAATATGCCGAGTTCAACAAACAATACAATTTGGGTGGTTAAAAACAATTAATTGAATAGAATTACATGAACATCAACAAATTTAAAAAAAAATACAGTGGATTCCGCTTTATTGGGACACCGCTTATGTGGGACATATCTCAAAGAAACCAAACCAAGAAGCCAATAGTAAATTTGTATGTTTAACTGGGACAGCCGCTTAATTGGGACAAAAAGCCTCGGCCTGATGTGTCCCAATTAAGCAGAATCGACTGTATCTTGTAAAACGACACTCTTTGATCTAACCGCATGGCAATTTCAAACTTTCAAAGCAAAATTTATATAGTCGGCTGTCATATTTCTTTTTTTTTTTTATCTTTTGTTGTTCTTTCTTTCATGTGTCAACATTATACCGGAAAAGACGATAAATGGGGATTTTAGTTTTTATTTCGTTGGGGAGTTTTAGTTTCAGTTTTTATTCAGTCTTTTGTCTACGAGATTTAGTTTTCGTCTAGTTTTAGTCTTGCTGATAATTTTAGTTTTAGTTTTAGTTATCGTTGACGAAAAGTCAACATTTTCGTTAACGAAGGTTTTAGTTTTAGTTTTCGTCGACGAAAACAACACTAGTTTGACGATTTTAAACTGGAATACTGTTGTATTTATTCTTTACTTTCGATTTAACGCAGAACCCAGACCACTATTATTATTTTAGATTATTTAGTCACATTTTAAATGTAGTAGATGACCCTGATAAGGTCCTAATTAGAGCCAGAGTATATATTGTGACGAGGGCCCAAGACGACCCTGATAAGCCCCTGACTTTAGGCAAAGTAGATAGTGTGCTTAGGGTTGCCATACAATGACCCCCACTCATTGTTTCACAGTGTGATACCATGGATCCTGTGATACTAATATTAGATAAAAATAGTTATAATACTTAGAAACGAATTACTATGAGATCCAATGACAAAATTAGTACATACCACCTGGTCAGGGCCGGCCTTACAAATTGCGGGGCCCAATTAAACGGATGCTTGCGAGGCCCCTCTTCTATTTCTTAAAAAAAAACAACTCTTACTATTAACATAAATGTAAATTGCGGGCCTCTGTCGGAAGCAAGGCCCAATTTGGAGCAATCGGTCGACTCGGCCTAAGGCTAGCCCTACACCTGGTACATGCAAGTCTCTATCATTCAGCTGTTATATACGAGGAGTGCTCATGGAGCCAAAATAACGGATATATGTGTCACTATTTTGAAGGGGAGGGCTGGCGAGGGGTCTTTAATACCTTATAGATAAGCCCATAGCGGTATGTAAATCCAGGCCCGTAGCGTGCGGGGGGCAGGGGGGGCCGGGTCCCCCTGCGTTTTGTCTGCGCCCCCCCGCTTATTTGTTCTACTTAGTAAAATGTATTACCTGGCCCCCCTCTGCTATTGCCTGGCCCCTGCTGTAGAATGCCTGGCCCCTCCTCTAAAATTTTCACGCTACGGGGCTGTGTAAATCTGCAATCGAAATTCTGATATCCAAGAACCTTGCGAATTCCGTTCATATTTCGCTGCAATGACGTACTAATCGAGCTATTAGGACAAAGTAAGGGGACGGATGGTCGTGCGGTAACGCGCTCGACTGTCGATCTGAAGGTACCTGGTTCGATCTCCGGTGAGGACCAAGGAAATTTTTCAGGTCTTGGCTCAAGTTCCCGATATATCTCCCGTGGTGCCTCCATGGCCATTGCACTATCGGCTATGGTGGGGATGAAAGAAGGGCACCATAAAACCGTCCCATTAGTGGTTTATAGGATCTAAGGGATTTCATCTCATCCTTACAGGGACTTTACACATTAGGACAAAGTCGGATTTCCGCTGCGGAATTTTAACAATGGTAAACAACTAGAACGGTTTGCTAAGAAACCGAATAGACAATCATTTACTTTAATGTATAAAAAAATCATTGTTGTGAAACGGATACGTATTTCGCGAGGTTTTTGCATATATGAATTCCGATGCGGTGGGGATTTACCATAATTTGTTGGTAAAGAAACCAGAATGGCTGCAACTCCAATTTTTAAAAAGTCCATATTAATTGATGTGTAGAATTCATCTGTTTCTATAACCTCGACATGTGAAGGGAGTGTGTGGTTAGCACTACGCCCAGCCGCCTTTACTTCCCCACCATAAGGTTAGGTACCCATTTAAAGTTGTGTGGACTTGTGGGGGTGTCTTTGAAACACATTTTATCCTCACAGAGGATCGAACCCAGGACTGTCAGGTCAACAGGCGAGTATCTACAGTCTACACCAATTGGTCATCCGTCTTATGTGGTAAATATGCTTAATAATGGCTAATTTTTTTTAACGGAAAAAATAGGGGCATAAGGCTGAAGCAACGTGAAGTCCACCACTCAAATATTCTCAGGACTCTAATAATCTTTTGACATTAAGGGCCCCCTCTGGCCCCATCATGTGAAGTCATCTTAGTTCACATCAAAAAGTTTAGCGGCCTACTACCGAGCCTAAACGTAAGACAATCTTAGATTAGCCAACATACGGTTTTAAAATACGAAACAAATATTTGTATTGTGCAGGAAACCCTTGAAGTATGCATCATTTATATATTTATTTTACTTCAGTTTATAAAAAAAAAAATAACTATGTCGGCAAAAAAGAAGTTAATATATTCACGCACGCTGTCCCCCCTCCCCCCCCCACACACACACCGAGTATTTTATTTCTTCTATTTTGTTTGTTTTTTTTTTGTTCCCACTTTTTCATCACGTAACCATTTGACCCGAGAGTATCACAGAAACAATTGGGTTAAAGCCATGTCGTAAATATATTCGTACGAAGATAAATTGTAATGAATGGTTGTCGTTCCCTGACAACTTTAATGTCTCATAACGTACGTCTCAAGGGAGGCCATGCGAGAAAAAAAAAGCGAGAGATGATTCGTTCACACTACCGTAACTAAGGAAAACAAAATTCTCATCAGTTGTTTCTTTTATTGTCTCTTTTTTTATTTTTTTTTTATATTGTTTAGCCGCGCCCCCCCCCCCACATGCCCCCCTCCCACCCCGTGTACTCACAACATTCTGAATCTTTTTTACCCCCACATGTTTAAGTGTAGAAAGGTCTTTTACATATACGTGATAGTGAACCTTTTTTTCCTTATGTCTTACTTTTTGTTTTTAACCAGCACATCTTGTTACATCCCTTGAATGTGCAACCTAGACATTTTGATGTGTTTTTCGTTTTACTGGTGTAAAAATTATCCTTAAGCTTCCAGAAGCTGTACACTTTAGGCATTAACTTTAAGGTTTGGGGGGGGGGTGGGTGGGGAAGCGGAGGGAGTGTTGTGAACCTAGGGGGTGCTTTGTCCGTAAAAACTTAAATTAAAAACGTAAAACACTGGAGATACAAAAAAATATTTCTAACTTTCCTGGAGTAAAAATATGATAATGTTTCACTTTCCCAGATACCAGATATAATGTGTCACAGTCACAGATACCAGATATAATGTGTCACAGTCACAGATACCAGATATAATGTGTCACAGTCACAGATACCAGATATAATGTGTCAGAGTCACAGATACCAGATATAATGTGTCCCAGTCACAGATACCAGATATAATGTGTCAGAGTCACAGATACCAGATATAATGTGTCACAGTCACAGATACCAGATATAATGTGTCCCAGTCACAGATACCAGATATAATGTGTCAGAGTCACAGATACCAGATAAAATGTGTCCCAGTCACAGATACCAGATATAATGTGTCACACTCCCAGATACCAGATATAATGTGTCCCAGCCACAGATACCAGGTATAATACGGCAGTCACAGATACCAGCTATACTGTGTCACAGTCACAGATGGCAGATATGATGTATCACAGTCACAGATAGCTGATATAATGTATCACGGTCACAGATAGCAGATATAATGTGTCACAATCACAGATAACAGATGTAATGTATCACAGTCACAGATAGCAGACATAATGTGTCACAGTCACAAATACCGATATGAATAATGTATCACAGTCACTTCTGTTATATCTACCAGGCTTGCGGAGCCGCCAAATTTTTTTCCGGCTCCGGCTTCCACAAATTTGACGGCTCCGGCTCCGGCTCCCTTTTAAGATAGTATCACACGAGACAAAATTTTTTGTAATTGCGCCACGCAAACATGCCACTGATAAAAAGTTATGCAAATTTTGTCGCGTTCACCCCCCATAGCAGGCCCGTAGCGTTCGGGGGGGGGGCCAGGGGGCCGGGGCCCCCTGCGTTTTGTCTGGCCCCATCTGCTTATTCGCTCTACTTAGTAAAATGTATTACCTGACCCCCCTGCTATTGCCTGGCCCCTTCTGTAGAATGCCTGGCCTCTGCTGTAGAATTTTCACGCTACGGGGCTGCCCCATAGTCAGGAACTTGAAAAATATATGCATGTCGGTTTTACTAAAAACAAACCATTTCAGTGCATCCAGAATCATATCATTATTTTCGACCGAGGTTTCACTAGTCGCCATTTTCATAAGTAATAAAAAGTTATTTCAATGATCAAATTAGCAAATAGTAAAATGATACATTATTTAAAATATGTTAAAGACTTCAGTATTTTTATTTATTATTTATAAATTCGAAGTGACTATTCGGACCTGGGTACCAATAAACTCCGATTTTTATTCGGACCCCGTCCCAATAAAGTCTGATTGTTATTCGGACCCATGGCAAATATGCACTTAGCTTATCTATACATAAACTTTATTATTGCTTTTTTTTTATAATTGTTTGAATAGTATGATTTAATCGTTACTTAGTGTCTAGGGTTCCACTAAGCGGACTCTGTATTATTATTTTTTCGGGTTTCGTCAAATAAAGTTTAAATATAGCTAAGCT
>JAGDYQ010000161.1:2218113-2476810 GCA_021962125.1 Bulinus truncatus | reverse complement strand
TATGCATCTTCAATGTAAATTTAGGTGACTTAGATTCAAGAAAATTGTTTACATTTTGTTAAAAAGATTCGATCTTATAATCTTCATGCTGATGGGAAAATTCTTTTCATGTGCAGGTGAAAATTTACAGCAGTTTTTTTTTTATCAAAATGTTTATACTCATTAAAATAAAGGCATGAAGATATGCCATAAAATGTACTATAAAAATTAAATTAATAATGTTTAAATTAGCAGTTCCTTATTTAGAAATCCATGATTTTTTTTCTTTTTTTCCATTATAATATGAGGTTAGCTTAATTTTTTAAGAAAAGTGAAGAGGCCAGATTATGATGAATAATGACATTGTATGTTGTAGAAAATACTGAATTTTTGGTTTTGTAATTATTTTTTTTTAGAAATGAATTGCTACCTACAGTAGTCTGTGTTGTGCTGTGTCACTTTTACTGGACAGAATGGACAGTGATTCCTGTGCCTCAGTTCCTCTAGTGGTCAGCATAATGAAAACAGTCAGACCAGAAATAATACCAAGTGTGGTAATGAGATTATTTTCTTCATACTTCAAAATATTTCTTATTAATCTTTTTTCTTTTTTAGCATTCAATAAAATATTTTCTCTGGAAAGTGATTCCTTGTCTACTATTGAATTTATTCTACAAATATCAATCTACCTATTTACCTATAGATCTCAGGCTATTCACAAACTATCTTCACAGAGTGTCACAGGGAGAGTTAGACTCCAAATGTTTTAGAAGTTACAAGGACCTGTGTATTTCTACTCTTAAAAATGATGCCAAATTTTCTTATCATTTCTTGTGTCTAAGAACTTTTAGAATGACTTCATTAGAAAGTACTTGATGTATTTTTTCACTGTATAAAATAATATCTGTTTGCATAAAAGGATGGGTTTTATTATTTCTTAAATGATTATTGATGCTACCCACTACACAGATATCATAACTCATTAAATAGGTGGCTTAATTTTTATTCTGAGACATATAACAAAAACAACAACTGTTGACTATGGTTTCTTACAATACACTTTATCATGCGATGCCTGTGTGGAATTCAAATGTTAACAGCTGATCCTGTTAAAAAGACTATCCAAAAAACTGACACACGATAAAGGCTTAACAGAGGAGAGCAAGTTGAAAAAACAGTACATTAAGTGCTTTTCGACTGCTCCATATTTGCAGACTGCTGGTTGAACAAGCTGAGAAACTCATATATGCAGTCTGCAACCTGGGGTCCTAGAAAAGTTTTATGCTGGTGGTACACATTAAGATTTTGACATCTTGGGCAGTTTCTTTTCATCATAATAATTTAAAAAAATAATATTTCTTTATATTCAAAATTACATGAACTGTAGGCCTACTTTAAACAGGTTTATAGTGGTTTATATATCTAGAACGAAAAAATGTTGCCAGAATTAAAGTAGTATTATTTGTAATTCACATGATAAGTAAGAAAGTCAGTTTTGAAGTTATTGATCCCCAGAATATTTGAAACATTGTAAATAGATGCATCTGCAGTTTGCTTGCCTAATGCTTGACATTGAGGTGGATGACTTCATTGGAATCCAAAATTCATCAACTTTTTTCATACAAGCAGGCGCCAAAGCCATATTAAAATATATGATACTTATTTAATTTTTTTTTTAATTAAAATACTTAGAATTACATTACAACATTGTTAAAATTATGCAAGCTTTTCTGTGATTGAAAAAAAGTAAAAAATAGTTGTTTTTTTTATTTTAACAAATATTGGTTGAGGAACGGGAGGTGGGGGTTGGGTCTTAAACGTAAAATTTTCAATTTGGGAGTTTGAGTTCCAAAAGCTTGCAGACTGCAGCACTGGGATCTCATAAATTGACTTTTCTCATACCAGACAGACTTTTTGTCTCCAGACCTTCTAAAAGTTTAACTTCTTTAAAGTTTATTTTATTATTAATCAACTGTCAAAGTTTGTGTCTTTTTTAATTGCTACCAAAAAAAAATTTGATCTGGAATGAAGATAATAAGAGAAGGGCTGAACAGGTGTGTGTGAGATTAATTAAATACCAATATACCTATGATATTTAGATTTGACCTATGACTGTGTACGAATCCTGTAGTACTGATATGTTCCTGTGTCTCTGTGGTATTCAGTTATTATATGTAACTGTCATATGATTTCTGGTACATTTAGATTGCAAGAGCTATTGGATTGCAAAAAAGTACTCAGATAACTAAGGCAAAATTTTATCAATACAAGTCTATGTGACTAAATTAGCAGCTTTGAAGGATATTTTTTTTTAATATAAAGCTTGTTACTTTCTTTTTTAAACAGCAATAATGATAATATTTTATTTGTAGAACAAACTTTTTCGATTTAGTTTTGTTTATTTTCTTATTTTTAAGCTAATTAATATTTTAATGAATAGAAACATTAATTGTGCTCTTTTTTTCAAATAGGTTTTTTATATATAAATGTATAGGCCTATATATATATTTTTTCTCTTCTGTTTTTTTTCTGAATTCCAGGAGCAGTACAAATTGCTATATGATGCTTTAGAAAGGTACACTGATGTATCCAGCCCTTACTCCAATGTTGATGAAAACTTCTTCCCTAGAGGTTTGAAGCAAACTAAAGTAAACAAGCCCACAACAGACCAAACAGCAGCAGATGATGAAAGTATTTATAACAATGTGTGACTCACTGTATTATCCTGGTTCACCCATATGAAGTACTGAAGACTTTTTATACTTCAGAATATTTTTTGTTACATACCGGTATATATTGTAAAGTTTTTTGAATAAATAGTGTTTAAACTTTTCGTTGAAATTGTCATCGATTCATTTCTTTTTTTTTTAAAGATCTGCAAACAGAATTTAAGCTACAAAAAATCAATAGATTTCATTGAATCTGTCACGCTAACATTAAATTATTCTAGTAGCTTGAATTGGTTTAGTTGCCTTTTCTTGTGCTACTGTAATCATGCATAATGTTGAATTGTCTTAAAAATGAAACTTTCAAAATGTGCTTAAAAATAAGCATTTAAGGGACATTTTAGTACTTTTTTAGATAATTGAAATAAAGCGGTATAGAACGTGGTATATCGTGATTAATACATGTTCATACCTGACATACTTTTTGTGCAGTGTTTAAAGCAATCTATATTTCAGTTTAAAAATGTTTATTTGTACATGTCAATTACTATTCAAAACTTAATTTAAACCTGAACTCATGAATTAAAGAGAATTTAGTCCAGCCTTCGAATTAGTTTAATGTTGCATATTATATTGTTTAACAGGAGTAACTATTAATTACCTATTTTTGTAAGAGTTTAATTTTATACGTTTGTGAAAATATTTTTTAAACAAACATGTGGTATTTTATTGACTTCTGTCAAGGATTTTTGTTTCTTCAGTGAATGTTTACATATTGTCATAACAGAATTCATGCCAATCAAAATTTTGAGAAATACTTTTTTTGTTTTCTTATTTTGTTACATTTGTAATATTTTACCTTTGATACATTAATAAATTTGTCAAACAGTTCATCCTCATTAAATATGTTTGAATCAAACATATCTGGTTAGTAATGATATTCTGAAAGTTAAATGAAAGTATATTAAGTGTCACCTGAGCTAATTCTAGGATTCAGCTGTTAGTAATATTAGGCTCACAGTTAGTAATATTTGCCTCACAGTTAGTAATATTTGCCTCACAGCTAGTAATATTTGCCTCACAGCTAGTAATATTTGCCTCACAGTTAGTAATATTTGCCTCACAGCTAGTAATATTTGCCTCACAGTTAGTAATATTTGCCTCACAGTTAGTAATATTTGCCTCACAGCTAGTAATATTTGCCTCACAGTTAGTAATATTTGCCTCACAGCTAGTAATATTTGCCTTACAGTTAGTAATATTTGCCTCACAGCTAGTAATATTTGCCTCACAGTAAGAAATGTCTTGATTTCATGTAAATATTAAAATACCATTCATGGGGACTGATGGCTGAGTGGTGTAGATACTTGACTGTCAACCTGAGAGTCCTAGGTTTGATCCTCTGAACTTTTTTTTCCAGATGAAATTTAGAGCAAAGTAGTCCCACAATTTTAAGTTCAGCCAGCTTTAAGTTGGGGAAGAAAAGTGGCTGTGCGTTGTGCTAACCACATAATCCCTTCATATGCCGAGGTTATAGAAACAGATGAATTCTATACATTCTAAGGCTAAGGGAACTTTACTTATATATCAATAGCCTACTCTGGTAGGTCATGTATAGGCTGCATGCATAATAGGGTGAGTTGGTGTTGCTTTTAGCCTAAATGAACTCAGATCCACTCATTTTTGTCAGTGGTATCTACAAATCCATTGCACATATAGTTTTAGTTAAGGAAATAAATAAAGCAAGTTAACTACAAAACATTTCACATGTATAAACATTTTATCCTTGTGGAGACTTAAATAATATCCAATGGGCAATGAAATAATTTGTTTAAATATTTTAAAATAACATTAGCTTAATTTCTGTTTAATATTAGTTGTTTCATAAACAATATTTCAATTTGTTAAAGAAATGCAAAAAAATAAATAAATAAGGGTATTGCTGACTAATGCAAAAATAAATTGAACTTGTGAAAAAACCATCTTATTATTATTATGGATGGACAATGGAAGATTGTGCAGTTCATGAAATACTATGTTATAATAGGGGAGCAGACAGAACACGGGACAGTATAGAGAGACAAAGTGTGCCTGTACTTTGTTATTTTTTTAATTACCATCATAATGCAAATTTACTTCAACTAGAGCTGGTGGCTGAATATAGGAATAATTATAGTCATGTTTCATATCCTAGTAGATGTCAAATATAAATGATGTCCAATAAATGTTGGTCTTTTTTTGTAGAATTTAATATTTTGCTTTCTATTTACTACCTTTCAATACACAATAGCAGTCCTGTGACAACAGAGACATAAAAAAAACAACTGAAGCAGAACATCTTAATGAATGATTTGTATTCACAGTAGAGACACATTCAATTTTAGGTATATTAACGAAACATTGATTACTTCTATGGTTAATAAACTAAGCTTTTGTTACATTTTAATTAAAACCAAAAAAAAAAAAAGAAGCATTTCAAAATATAGAAAAATATACAAGATGAAATAGTTGTAATAAAGATAGCGGGATTGCTGGGGAAAAAAGTTAAAACAAGTAGAGAGAAAGCACATTTGAATTCTGATTTCAGTGGCATTATAACTTTCATTTTAAAAATAGAACAATGGACGTAGTGAAAACTTACAGAATTTTTAATGACACTAATGGCAATCTACCTCAATAGTACTATTTCTAATGTACAATATTTAAAACAATATAATCTTAAATCCTGTAATAATGAAACCAATCAATAACATGTTGTATAAAGGTAATGAACAAATATAACAAATAGTTAGAGCAGATTTTGAAAAAAAGTATATTTTCAAACGTTAATTAAAGTAGGAAATTCAATTCGGACCTTGAAGTCTCAACCAACTAGTGAAATAGGACATTTTATTGTGAATGATCAAAGGGGGATAATTAGCCATTATAGAAATTGTTCACTTTATGTACCCAATCAATGTTAAATGTTTATCTGAAGTTAGGTGATCTGGTACTATGCATTAGTCACTGTCCATCTATATTTTCTGCCATCTAATGTCACATGATTGATTACACGAAATAACTTTCTAGTATTATGTGTGCGTGTGTGTGTGGGTGTGTGCGTGTGTGTGTGTGTGTGTGTGTGTGTTTGTGTGTGTAAAAATAGATAAGAACTGATGAATTATTTGAAGAAATTTTCTATTCCAGGACTCGAATCTTTTCGATTAAAAATTTAAAAACACAATTACAAAGCTCGGTTCTCATTTATTATATTAAAATCAATCTTTTTGCCATTCTTTATTTTAATGTTAGCCTATACTTTGGGACTTATGGCCTAGTGTTGTAGATAACCGACTGTCGGCATGATAAATTTTCCAGGTTCAAGTGAAAGTTTGTTAAAGTCCCACAAGTCCACCCGGCTTTAAATGCGTTCCTGACTTAAGTTGGCGAATTAAAGGTGGCTGGGTGTTGAAATAAGCGCACAGCCCTTAAATATGCCTTGTTTAGAAACAATTGAGCTCTAAACTTCATCTGCCCTGAAGGCCCATTAGGGTAAAGGGATCATTTTTGGCCTAAATATTATAACATAAAAACATCTGCTTTCTGTTAAAAAAATATTTGTATACTTTTCTGTCTTATTTATATATTTTATTAAATAAAATTTAGCAGGTATGATAAAACTGTATACCAACTAATAGATTTTCTTTTTTTTCTATTTGATTTTTTTTATAATTTATGAATATTCTATTTCTGTATGTTCATATCCTTTTTACTAGAAGTGGAAAAAAAATTGTACCAAGTATTTTAATAGTCTTATTGTCATAGCCTAAAGCGAATTTGTTATAATGAACTTTTTACAAGTATGAATGTAACAAGGTCCAAGCCCTTTTATTAAATTGTACATTTAGTGAGCAGATTTTTTCTGAAGATGGTAAAATATCTAAGTTCACTTCATATTGTGAAAAATGTGTTCCAGTAACAATGCAAAGGTTTGCATAAGACTTTCAATTTTTACTATTTTGAAGTATTTTTTGTTTACTTAAGCAATGATACTCAACCTTAGTGTTATATAAAGAACTTTAAAGTCGTATCTAATATCATTGACTTAAATATGTCAAATCGTGTCCTGATAGTAGATGATTGTAATCTCTTAATCAGTTGTCAGTATATAAGCAGCATAAATCCTAATTCAACAATAGACGCTATTGCACAGTTTGAGAAGTTTGCCTATTCTAAAGAGTCTTTGAGTCGATGAGTCGCCATTGTCGTTGGTCAAGGGCGGACTCAAGAGGGGGAACCCGATAACTAGTCAGGTGTTGGTCAAGGGCCGACTCAAGAGGGGGAACCCGATAACTAGTCAGGTGTCGTTGGTCAAGGGCGGACTCAAGAGGGGGAACCCGATAACTAGTCAGGTGTTGGTCAAGGGCCGACTCAAGAGGGGGAACCCGATAGCTAGTCAGGTGTTGGTCAAGGGCCGACTCAAGAGGGGGAGCCCGATAACTAGACATGTGCCACAAGCCTTCGAGCCCCTCACCCATTTCAAAATGTTGTTTATCGATTTATTTTTCTGCAGCTTTGGGGGCTGAGGGCATAGTTTTGTATGGGGCCAAAAATTCCTATCTACGGCCCTGGTAGCAATGTCACTTTTTTCGTGGAGTAGTTTCCAAGCTGTCATTTCAGAACAAAGTAGGTTGTAACAATGAACTGATCTTTACTTAAGTAATCATAGAAACATTGTAGTGATTAGCAGTAGGCTACATGACCATACGTTTCTAGTAGTAAAAACCAAATGTAAATCATAAATATAAATATTTTTAAACATAAATTGTAGAATAAAACACATATCTTCATAACATATTTATTTGAATTATCAATTTTTATGAACCAATACAAACATAAATAACATATTCATTGACCATTATTGGAGATATCTTTTTTTTTTCTTTTAAAGATTTGTTTTTAATTTGAAATGGATTTAATACTACATCAAAACCGAAGCGCTTTTATTCGTATCAGCTTCTAAATAAGTAAATTAGACAATACTTTACTATAAGTATCAGGCTAATTAAATACAGTTGCTCTGTTAACCCTTTCTATCATAATGACTGTTATCATGAATAAAACATTATAAACAATGTCACGCTAAAAGAAAATGAGCTAGAAGAAATGTATTTTGTATCACGTCTTAACATTGATGTATCGTTATTTTCAGTATAACTTGTTCAGTATTAAGATTTTAATTCCCTTTACAACACTACTAAATTAGTAAATATTATTAAATAAACATCATTAGGTTTAAACAAATGGTAGTAGAGCCTACATAACTGAAAACTTAACAATTATTTATTTTTGAACAATAAAATAAAAAAAAAATGTGAAAATTGGTGACAATGTAGTTTATATGTTTTCTAATTTAGTTATAAACTTGCAGATTCCCCTGTTACATTCTGCTAATCCTAGTTATCAATCGAGGTCACTGTAGTGGTCTCACTATTCTGTTCTTCGGTTGGCCAGAGTGCAAAGGTTGACCGTCGACAGATGTTTCATTCTCTGTGAATGACCGCTATGATGACCACAACCACCACAACTGATTTCGCACTTTCTGTTATACCTATGTCGAGTCCGGCTTCGAATAAGTTGAAAGCGGGCACAGTTTTATTGACATCTGCTACGCAGCCCCGTAGCCAAAGGGGGGGGCACAGGGGGGCCGTGCCCCCCCCCGCTAGGTGTGGAGTGCCCCCCCCCCGCTTAAAAAAAGAAGAAAAGAGGAACAAATAAAGAAAAAGTAAAGATGCCCCCCTTGCTGGGTATCGGTGCCCCCCTGCTGACTTTGACCTGGCTACGGGCCTGCTGCTACGGCTAGCGGGAAATACAAGTATTATTTAGCAGTAATAATAAAAATAAGTTTCTGAAAATACATACAAATAAGAACCCTGGTTCATTAATATAAAATAACTCAACAACTTTGAAATCAGTAGCTCTCATTAAAATTGTTGCCAAATATTTTAAACTAAAAACAAAACTCAATTAGAAACCAGCCCAAAGCCCGTCGCTGTAGAGAAATGTTTTATAAATTTATATGTGATATGTGTAACACTTTTTCTATTAGCTTTCGTAATTTCTTTTTAAGAGCGAAATTCTGACCTTACAGACGAACATGAACACAATAACATTTCAGTTTAACGCAATATTTCCAATCTTTACAAACTCTCAGTCGACAGTGACTTGATAAGTTAAACTTTAAGTGCATCATTGTCAGAGGTGGCTGAGTTTTTATAAGTTACAACATGCGCACACTAACTTTTAACCAGTGCTCGGATGATAAAAGCTAAAGCAGAGTCGGGGATGATAATTCTCATTGCCGGGGATATCCACAACATCCACAGCGGCGTTGAGATGCCAACATTTTTTTTGAGGATCTTCAATTTACAAACCATGGACAAGTAACTAATTTATTTTCATAGGGTCTTCGATTTGCATCTTAGACAAAGCCAACAAAATTAATATAAAATTTGGTGATGCTTAATTAGCATAGTTCACGTTGGTTCAAACAAATTTGAAGCTGCACATTAATAGGACAAGAAATGAATTTATTTTAAAAAATGCCAATTTTTCATTTATTCTGTTTGTTGGAATCAGATATTCCTTTACTCATGATTTAAACGAATTATGACGCTGTTCTATAACTAATTTGTTTGTTGGTTTTCTAGAAGGTACATCGCTGGCATAATGCCTTCCGTCTTTTAACCACATTGTGGCATACAATTTGTAACAAAATATTGAAGTGGTGGACCATTAATTTTGATAGTTTCGACATCTAATGCATTGCGAATAGATGGTTGAATTAAATTCATTGCACTGAATCCTTTCTCGCATTCTGCGCTAGATATTGGAAGAACATCTAATCACTTATAAACAATCATTTGTCTCAGTGTCATGGTCAAATTTGTCATGCGAAATTTGTGTACTATGGCTGAAGTAAGACATGCTTCAATTTTTTTAAATTTGCGAAGTTCCATAGTTTTGTGATCTCCATACAACATCAGTTATTCAGAGCTTTTTTGGCCAGTTTGCTTTACGTAAAAATTCCACATGTTTCAGCGCCAGTGTGCTGTCAAAACCAGCAATTTAATTGGTGCGAAAACGGGGTTTTTTAATAAAGGATAACGATTTTAAGTAATTTTAGCTACTTGCAAGCTTGCTTGGCGTGCTATCTGTAAACAACCGGATGAGTGTTATGTCCAGATTTTGTAGCAGAAATAGTGTTGCTTTAATCAATCAGCTGTTTTTGTTTGTGTTTTTCATCTAATATTTGTAGTAATACTATACAATCAATTCAATAATTTAGGCTAACGTTAAGAAAAAATCAGTCCTGGGGAGGAAACAAATTTTCTGCAGAGCCAGGGATAAATGTCATCCCCGGCAGGGATGTAATTAGCTAAAGCAGAGCCGGGGATGACAGTCCTCAGTGCCGGGAATATCCCCGGCATCCCCGGCGGTAAATCGAGCACTGCTTTCAACTACAACCAATAAAATAAACACTTTATGACACACACCATTATAAGTTTAATCCATTAAATCCAGAACAGAATGATGGAACAAAAGTAATAATGTCTAGACATAATATAATCAACCATGCCCCGACACTCACACTCATCATCTCACAGTGTCACATAAAAAACGTCATCACTTTAACGTGGTCAGACTCTCACTGTCTACTTCCCTCTACAAATACCCCCCCCCCCACCTGTCACACCGGTCACCGACATTCACAACTTGACCTTCCAACCTTTCTCATTTCATCTCACTCAATCCCATTTAAACGCGCTAACTGACCCCTTAAAGTTCTCACACCCATACACAGTATCTTGACAATTATTTTATACTTTATGTTACACAAATGTAATATAAATGTAAGCTATTCAAAAATGTCTGCAAACTTACCTCCACGTATGTATAATGAACACATAGACTTCAGACCTGTCCATAAATATAAACATTTCTAATGGGTTCATTGACCTCACAATGATAGTCCACTGTTCTATTAATAGAAAGATGTATTTTCTGATGGCTGCAGTTCAAAATTTGCATTTTACTTCATTAAAATACATTTATAACTTATACAAACCGCCTCTAGTAACATGAAGTAGTAGTATACTAAAGAAAAATATTAATAGTAAAAAACGACTTGCTCATATTTCGGAGTTCAGTTCATAACCAGGTAAAAGTTAAGTGTAGGCCCACATCCCACGATATGATAAGTGAATGAAGGTGGTGATCAGCATCAGTCAGCCATGTTGTATTCTGTATTGGTAAAGTAACAATCATTGCGTTGTGCTTGGTGATGACATCCTCTATGTAAGAAATGCACGTAATGTTGTGTTACACTTTATTTAGCTTTAAGACTAGATAGTAAAATGTTCAATATCTATTGTCGTATCCCACTCGCATCCCAGTTAAATCAGACGACACAACTCCTTGTAGTATAAGATAATTAACTGAACTTTAATACATGATATTTACAGATGAGAATATGAGAATCCAATTGAATAATATATAAACACTTGAGGAGATGAATCAATAAATCACATGTATCTACTCTGTATAATCCTATAACTCAATACACGACTCTATACCAATTATTACTCCACTGCACTGTTACTGGTCACCTAGTCCACGTGTCACACAGTGTCTCACTGGTCTCTCCCCTTTTGAGTCTCCTTTTGGTCTCCTTTCGACCGTTATCTCTTCCTCTACTTATAGGTAGATCACCCCTGCATATTACGTCATTTTTCCCGCCAAAACCACAGAGGTTAATGTGTAGGCGATTCGCGCAAAACCCAGTGCGTGGGTGATTGACACTTTTTCATCAAACATGCTTGACCGTACCAGCCTTTAACATACCATATAAGGAAATAACACAGTAACCAAACAATGCTTGGTAGCAAGGTATGGAACAATACCAAATAAGGCAATAACATAATAAGTAAACATTGCGTGGTCAAAAGGGATAGGACATCTATACATGGTACAAAGAACATATTTCATCATATTAAGAGTATCACCATATTGACCACTTTGTCCGAACAATCCTTGGTCACAAAATCTCATGCACTGCCCTTGGTTGTCCCAAGTACTGTTTTTGTCACAGTGACATAAGTGCTGACAGTTTGACCCAAACCATCCGTAAGGACAACCTGGTCATATAATTGGAACTGATTTAGTAATTAATTCAATGAGAAAAGCATTAGTTCTAATTAATCTGCTTCAAAATATATGTATCTTGATATTGGAATACTTCAGTTGTAATTGAATGACACAGTTACTAAATGCATGATAAATGGGTCCAAAAATTACTATCCTATTAATGATAAAACGATTATCACAATACTTCATGTCCAATGTCGTAGCGAGCTTAACTCGCGTCCGGGGCACATTACCATTTTAGACCTAATACCTATGTAGCGCCCCCCATTCGAAAACCATATAATATTATATTAAAATATACCATTTGGCGCCCCTTTGTGAGTAACACCCTCACTACGCCTCTGCCGATGTCCTGCCCATTTCTATGTCATCCTTTCTCCAGTGATCATGGAGTCACCACTGCGGACGTGGGTGGTTTGAGACCCTATAGCTCGAACCCGTTATCTGCATGACGTAGATCGGGTCCTTAACCAAAGGGCCAACAAAACGCATACACGTTGATTAAACTACAGCATGTAACCTTTTCACTACATATAGAAGAGGATAACGCAACAGTTTCTAGCACAAGTTGGTGATTAGCGAAATATCCAAAGATCTAAAACTAATATTAGTTAGACATATCGGTCTTTAAATGAGTGAATTGACTGAAAAATCTACTGTACATCGTCCAAAAACAGTCGCACAAAAATCATTTCAGCAATAGCACCAAACAATATTTCAAATCTAATATTTTATAATCTTAGTTTGATTAAAATGTTATTTATTTTACGTAATACACTTTTAATTTGCACATCCTACTTATAAAGCGCTAAGCTTGTCCGGGTCGCGGCGGTGTGTGGGGAATCCGTTCTATAAATAAACGACCTCCAGAAATAAATAAAACAATAGTATTTGACAAAGCAATCACATGACCAGCGAGGTCACGAAACCATAATAATTCAAAATGGCGTCTTCGACTCCATGCCTTTTTTTTAAAAATCTACAGTTTTAATGAGTTTCTGTGGTTTGTAAAAGTCCTAAATATTAAATAATAATAATATTATAATATATAATATTATTCAAATACTTTAGTTTTTATTACAACATAGCATTACAACAGAAAGAATTTTAACATCGTCAAAGTGAGTCAAACGTAGGTCAAGGTCACTAGCGAGCTCGTTCGTTCGTAAATAAATTTTATAATATTAAAGTTTATAATATTTTTAAAAAAGAGATAAAGTTTATAATATAAAAAAAAAGAAATTCTGCAAATTTCTATACAAATTAAGTCACTGTCTACGTTTATGAAAAACAAAACTTCTGCATCCGAAGGTACACATTTTTTGAGCATTTTCGAGAAAAAATGCTCTATTGTCCTCGTTTTGTCTGTCTGTTCGTCATCACCCTAGATCTCAGCAACCATAAGTCCTAGATCCATGATGTATATACCATTTTGTAGGTCTTGGCCTGCCAAGAAATAACTTTTTCCATTTCGCGATCTGACCTCTGAGGGCCGTAAAAGGGGGCCATGTGTGCATCAAAATTCCATTTCGCGATCTGACCTCTGAGGGCTGAGCATCAGTGTTTTTACCGTTTTTTACTATATAAGCTATATTAATAATTATGTCATTTTCATGGCCCCATTCTACACCTTATACGTTCAATAACCTATTCATTTGGTGGGAAATACTGCAGCATGACGTCACACGTGTTCAGAGCTATATCTTTTCGGAAAGTGATCTAAAATTGGTGCCAAATTCCGTTTGTGTACTATATTTAGCACCAGTAATTTCCCTTGATTTCGACAAGATTGTGACCTATTCGCCATACATATTTAATTTTATTTATTAAGAAACTCATCAAATGAAATAGTAAGCTTGGGTTCTAAGTTTAATTGAAAGTATCAGAGCTAAGCAACAATTGACGGAGTTTTCGGACGATTAAATGACTACAATTTAGAATGTTTTCAATTATGAGTCCTATTTCAGTGACCACAAACCACTTGTAGTTAGATTTAAGATAAATATTTACTGTGTCCTATATGGAATAGGTCGACTACACCTGCCAGGCGTAATTTCTGTCGGAGAGTATCACATAATATTTTGGCATGATATTTTGTGAACTCTTCCTGGTCTGAGACATACCATGCTCCACGGGGGATGGATCATAGGGGATCTCTAGTCAGGAAAAAAAACCCATTACTTGCGAGGGTGGTGGTACTGTGGTCAGTGAGGACTATCCGAGACCGCAGTATTCACAGCTGGCGGTGGTGACGGATGTGGTCGGCACACAACACCCTTCCACTCCGTCCCACTCAACCACACCTGCGCAGCCTGCCATTTCGGGCTGAGGGTACAGGCACACTACACCCTCCCCTCTGTCCGAGTGGCAGGAAAAACCCCTTTCCTTGCCATTCTGGTCGATCGGCAGCACACACACCCTGCTCGTGTGGCCAGTTTGGGTACGGATTAAAACCCATCTTTCTGCCATCCCTGCAGATGATAGCGGGCACACTCACCCCGCCGCTCTGTAGGCATGGCAGACGTGCATCAGCGCCGCCAACAATGTGGTGTGGTAGGCACACTACACCCTACCATGCTGGCAATGGCGGCGTTAAAAAAAAAAAAAAAAATCTAGTTGTTCTATATCGTATAACCGTTTTCTTGTCAACGTTAGTTATCAAATGTCTGAGTTGAGACTGAAACAAATTAATGAAAAGATGCATAACACGCGATAAGTAAAGTGAGCACGTTTGTAATACATGACTCACGTTGAGTTGAGCACAAGCTTTCTTCTAATCCAAAATCTTAAAATTGATTAACATTTTTTTCGTCTAGAGATGCTCCTAGAAGTAGTCCACTTATGAAAGAGGGAATAGATAAATAAATATATGACAAAACTGAAATGCTCATTCTTTGATGTTATTAATAAAGCTTGGCTTCAAAGGTGTTAGGTCAGTATCAAATATTGATGTAAATGAAAATCAGAGTGTAAAAAAAGAGAAAGAAGTAGATGGATAGCTTTATTAATATCGTGCCTATTATGAGTTCAAATCTAAGTGAGGCGTGTTGAATGAAGTCTAAACGAAGACACCATGACTTTTATAATTATTCACAATTTAGAACTATTATATACGATTACCTAATAAAGACATTTTTTGCTCTGTTTCTGAAAGAATGAGATGTTTATCTCTTAGATCGATCAACACTTTTTTTCGGCGATTCTCTTTCATTGCTTCCATATCTCACACTTTGATAACTACTGCTTAAAAAGAGTAAAATAGGTTAAATTCGGTAGATTATGAAATACAATATGACACATTTTCGTTGTTTGTAGACGAATGTGCATGGTGAATAATCTTTATACATTTAGACATGGTTAACTTATTATTAACTTATAACATAAATATCTTCAGAGTAGAAAAGCTTAAGACAATAAAGCTTAAGATTGTTTTATATCATAGCTAACGATAAAAATTAGGTATCGACTTAAAATTTATCTAACTCACGATGTTTACATGTGTAGCCAAACCATCCGATGGCATACCGTCTATTAAAACAGTTTACCTTAGATCACATACATTCTTACAATGAAATTTAAAACTTATTGTTACCAAATTATGAATTAGTTGCTAAAAAACAGATCAATGTAAGTCATTATCGATCAATGTTGAATCATGAAAAACTGTTTATTAGTTACTATTTTGGATATAATTATATATTTATATATACACCAGTTAGATTTTTTTTGGTCTATAAATGTTGTTGTTTACATGATAAAAATTGCCTTAAGAAATAATTATTTCCTTTTATAGTAATAACTAAGTAACTATTTAATTTTCTTTTAAACTAAGATGAATAAATCAGTTGAGGTCTAAACAATTAAGCTGTACAGTTGAAAATAAGTGATCTCCCTTGTGCCAATACATGTAAGAGATACCTAAGTAAAGCTCTGCCCATATATAGGCCTACATATATAAATATATTTGAGAGCCACAACTGGCCCACGATGCTACAAGTTTGGACAACCCAAGTTGCAGAATGATCGATAGCCACATGAACACGTTCTAAAGGTCTAAAACAGATAAGCCGAGGGATCGAGCTATAAGGATCTGTAACGTACTTAAACGATAGTCAACAATAGTTATCAGCTACATTAGATTATCAAATACAAAGATGTTTGAACAAGATCCAGAATGAATAAGACTAATTTTTTGAAATGTTTCATATCTAAAATATGTCTTGCGATTTTTTTAAATATTTCATATCTAAAATATGTCTTGCGATTTTTTTTAAATATTTCATATCTAAAATATGTCTTGCGATTTTTGAAATATTTCATATCTAAAAAATGTCTTGTGATGTATTCATTTTTTACTTTAGAAGCGGCCTTATGGCATATAAACTACTCAAATTTTTTAAATTCCATTCTTTCATCCCCACCATTGCCGAAAGTGCCTGGAGGAACTAAAAGATACATGTGTGTGACCGGCCAATGTCAAAGAGATACTGGCCTCTTTTCATATTTGTCGCCAATGTGAACGTAGGCTGGGTGCGACAATTATTTAGCAATGGATGACAGAGAAAATAGTGAATAATTTTCAACTAACTTAATTAGTATCCAAAGAACTACAAATCTAAACTAAATTTGTTCAACGCGAATAAAAGCAGTCGACCAGCCCAGTGGTCCATTTATTTGGACTAAACTTCTCTCACTTTATTGTTTTTTTCCTGGCTCAAAAAATTTGTTTTGTTCTTATATCTTTGATATAATAATGTTCTTATCGTCATGTAAACATTAACCGGTCGTACCCAACAGAACCAGTTCCATTGGACGACCAATGTCTGGTATATATATTATATATATATATATATATATATATATATATATATATATAATAGTTCCCTTAGCCCTAACGGGCCATCGGGGCAGAAGAAGTGTAGCATTAATCTGTTTCTAAAACCTCGGCATATAAAGGAATTGTGTGGTTAGCACAACGCCCAGCCACCTTTACTTCCCCAACTTAAGTCAGGTGGGACGACTTTTCACCGAATTTCAATGTCTGGTATACCTTTACTTAATTCAAATACCAATTTAAATCTGGGTGGATTTGTGGGACACTTAAAACAATTTTCACTCGGTCCTGGAAAAACTCTCTTGGTTCTCACCGAGGATCGAACCCATGACTCTCAGGAAGACAGCCGAGAATCTACACCACTCGGCCACCATTCCCACCATTTACAGTTAACGGGATTGTCAATTGAAAAAGAAAAAAAAAACGCTGTAATTATTAACCATTCATCTCATGCACTTAAAGCTATTGGATGATCCCATGTTATAAAGATGTTTCTCTGATTTTTTAGACGTATGGAGTAATTTCGGTCAATCAGAGAGGAAATACTTGAGGACTGATATATATATTTAATAATGCTAGATACATTTCTTGAATGACAACAAAGAAGATTGACTAAACATTTTTTTTTCATTAATCTTAAAAACAAAGAATAATTTGTATTTATTTTTACACTAAATATTTTAGCGTTGGCACGTTACCAAAATTTCACAGAGTGTATGTGTGTGTGTTGGGTGGGGGGGGGATTGTACGGGCATGTGTGTATAGGGTAGTTGTCCACGCATGCCTACATAATAGTACAAAAGTCAGGGGAGAGAATCGGTGGACGACTGGTGATTGAATTAGATCAAAGAGCACGTGCGAGGGTGCGTATGTCATGAACTAGTGACCATGTGTACTGGGAGTTGGTGTCCAGTTATTGTAGAGACAGGCTGTGTTTTAAGCTTGATGCATAACATATGAATGATGTACCGTACTGTTTTGCCTTTTAGCCTGGTCGTTTGAGTTATTTTATGTGGTCAAAGTATTTCAGTGAGTAAAAGACTAGTGTAGTTATTGATACGACGCGTGTGTGATTTCTTTAAGTGCAGTTTGTGCGTTACAGTTATATTTGCTACACCACAGACTCGTCATAGTCACTTCCAGGTAAAAACCCTGATATCGAACAAGGAGATGGTAAGCTACAAAATTTGATTGTTTGTCTTTAAAATATGCTAGAATATAATTTTTTCTAGTTTTATAAATCGTATACAATGCTTGAGAGGTGATATTTCTTTGTATCTATAGCTGTAAACTAATAGATTTTTTAGGCAAATTGGATGTATGTTTTAAATGATTTTTACCTCCATTAATGACATTTTTTTTCTGTATAAGTGTTAGTTTAGCTTTTCCATAAAGAAAATAACTTGACAATATCACTTTGGAATTCCTTAAAGCATACAAATCTACAATGTCAGTTTAGCTTTTCTATTAAGAAAATAAATTTAAAATGTCAGTTTAGCTTTTCCAAAAAGAAAATAAAATAACTTTACAACGTCAGTTTAGCCTTTATATAAGGGATATATATATATATATATATATATATATATATATATATATATATATATATATATATATATCTATATATATATTAAAATTTTACACTGTAGCTTTTTTATACAGGATATATCTTTACAAATATAAGTAATTTCATCATGTTGACATATTTCGTGAATGGTGAACCTTTTCATCTATGTCTTTGTTCATTTCTATACATATTATATTATAAACAGCTGTTAATTTGCCTTAATTAGGCTGCAATTCCTTTTATTCGATTCCTACTGTAGTAAAAAAGTATTGATATTTTCGAGATTCGATTCCAAAAGAAGTATGAACCGGGGCGGGGGGGGGGGTTATCAGATCGACAGTCAAGAGCTCTACGCCGCTAGACCTTCCGTCCTCCTCAGTTGGGCTTTAACGATCGTTTATAACTACGTCCTTTATTTTACAATCCTTTGAAAGTGTAAGGGCCAAGCAATAAGGCTTGTCGGATCGCTCATTAAATATTACAAAATATGTATAAATAGTATTTTAAAAAGGTTCACAAAACCAAAAATCATATCTTTTAACTACTATTAGCTATAAACTACGACAAACACATAAATAATCACAACATTTCACTTCCTGGTTAAACAGGGTGATGTTATCTTCTTTTATCATATTATACATTCATTACTTTACCAAAACATCACAGCCTTGTAAAATCGACACTTAACAAATGATTAAAAAAAATCATATGATCTCTTAGGTTATATAAACCATGCAATTATTTAAATTTATTCTAATCTGTGTGTGTATTCATACACTAGTGATGAAGCTCGTCTTATCACAGGGTAAGTTAAACGGTCACTTTCGAAATGTGTTTTTTTTATTAACTTTATTTTAATTTTTTTAGACAATTGATAAAAAGAAATAACAGACGAGATTTAATGAAACATGAGAATTATTTTAAAACATGCACAAATATTATGACTTTGTTTTACTGTTGCTCTTCGAACGAACAACATTTTAAAAATGTTAAAGAAAAAAGCTTCATCAATAACTGTTTTAATGTGCACTCGACTGTCTACGTTAAGGAATAAAAGCCGGCTGGGTTTTTTCAGGCTCTACATTTCATATAAGTACCGGGTCTGTAGAAAGATTGGAATAATACACTGAATCAGCACCAACGTTCTTAACAGCTAAATGAAGTTTTATAGTTGCTTTGCAATTAAATTTGCACTTTTATTGTTATTGAAGCCTAACTTTGGATGTAAGATTAGAGCACTGAAGAATTTGTTGTAGTATTGCGCATCTATTTATAGGTTATTCATAGACTTCACGCCTTCATCTTGCATACAATGACAACATATTTTGCAATTAAATGTAAGTTCTATGCTGTATCGATTGATCATTACTATCAGTTGATAGTAAGTGAAAGTAGTATTTTTTTAAAAAGCCTGATTTTCTGTTTATAGTTTTTAAATTAATAATAAACAAACAAACAAGCGAGTCTGAAAAAAAATATATAAACCAGACCCCATCACTACCAAGTGAAATCTTATTTGTATAGATTAAACAAACTTGGTACTACTTAAACACAAAATACCTCTCTTCAAACTCTATGAGTGGCGATATTGTAATAAGGTGTATAACCTAAAACAGTATTTGTTATCTAAACTGGATTACTTAATTACAAAATAGTGTTAATGTGTTGTTTAAAAAAATGAAATATAGTGTCACATTTTTAAAATAACGACTCAAAACGTCCTACATATATATATATATATATATATATATATATATATATATATATATATAGGCCCTATATATATATATATATAATATATATATATAGCCTATATATATATAATCATTGAATGTAAATTTTAACGTTGGATTTACTGAACGTATTAATTTGGTTTTGCGCATTTTGTATCCACTATATATTCAATTTAACAGAACAGTCCATATTTTGTATGAAATAAAGTTTTGTATTTTTCCTCTACTAAACAACCATTGGAAGTACAAAAGTACTAATACAAAGAACGCCGAAAATATGAAATATATTTTGTAGGCAAGTGGCAACAATTCACGTCTTATCCGAAACAGTCAGGGAGAAAAAGCTGAAGAACCTTTTTTTCTATTAACTAGTTATCAAAGGCCCGGTACCCGGACCGGCGAGTAGGCACACAGTTGGAGTTGAAAATGGTGATCTATATTTTAGCGCGTTAACAATCAGTCTATATCAGAGGTGTGCGGATCTTGAAATTTAGCGTCCGCGACCTTACGCGGATTTCTATCAATGATCCGCGTCCGCAGAATCTTACAACATTGGTCCACAGTCAGTCCGCGCGTCCGCATTGCTGAAATTTAGCTGTTTAAATGACTTGAAATTTTTTATGGTAACGCTAAAGAAGATCCGCGTCAGTCCGCGAGTCCGCAACTTAACCATACGAAGCGTCCGCTGTCAGTCCGCTGATTCGGAAAAGTCTGCGGATCTGCGTCCGCAAGCGGACACGTCCGCTGTCCGCTCATCTCTGGTCTATATACTTGCAGTGGCCCCAAGGACATGAACAGATTATTGTAGCCAAAATACATTTGAGAATAGGGACACCTAATAATACATCAAATAAAATTCATATGTTAAATAGTTCCTCCCAAAAAAAAATAATCCTCACTATGGGTAAACATAAACAACAACTCTTAAAATCATATTCCTTCATAATATTTTAATGGACTCCTTTCCAAACAGTTATTCATTTAATGTTTTATGATGTTCAACATGGCGTATTTAAAAAAAAAGAGAGACGTGAGTGAGTGCTTGTGTTAAGCAAAACGCTACATGTTTATCAGAAGGTTTATTTACTGTTATACACATTGTAGCATAGTGCAATTAACTAAGAAAAATTGCCGACCCGGCAGTGCAGAACCTAGGGATTTAGGGGCCCGGTGGGCTTGGCCTCTTTGGGGGCTGCCCCTGCATTTTGACATGAGATAAATTTTTGACGCTTCTCAAGCTTGGTCCCGAGAAGAAAGAATCGTTGTGTAGCTTTTAGCTGACCTTCAATTAAAAACATAGTATTTCATCAATGCAGTTCAGGCCGCAGACGCAGAAAACATTAGGCCTCCTAAAAAAGAAAGACATATCAAAGCTTTCAACATTATAGTTCTGTGAAGTCAATGCCGAGCCAAGGGATTTTAGGCATCTTCGGGAGCCACTACATTTTGACATGAGATAATGTACTTAGTATTTAGTTTAAAAAATATTTTGGGGGCCCTCCTCAAACTGAGCCCCCTCCATACACCCTCTGTGTGAAGCCCCCATCATAAATGGGTTAGTTTGCATTGTAAACATTGTGTACGGCGCTACTCAAACTCAACCCTTATTCAATTCATTCATGTGACGTAATAGTCAAAAATTGAAAAAAAGTGACGTATTTTGTTAGTAATAAAGGGAAATAATGTACATTAGAAATAGACATATTTTAGAAAAAATAACAATTTAAACAATATAAATATTACATTATATTGAGGTATCCATAATTTTGGTTTGAAATTTAGATTGTGGAACAACACACAAAATATTAATTGAACGATTTCTGTAAATATTTCTTTTATGATTGCTTCTCATTTAATAACAAATTGAACACCATAGATTTATAACGATACTGTGAGATATACTTAGACCTATGAAACCTCATTTCGGTTTATGATTTGTTTCGGAGAGTATCAAAGAATATTTTGGTATTTTGTGATCTCTCCTTCCTGGTCTGAGAGACATACCATGATCCACGGGGGATGGATCATAGGTGTTCTCTAGTCAGGAAAAAATACCCATTACTTGCGAGGGTGGTGGTACTGTGGTCAATGAGGACTATCCGAGACCGCAGTATTCACAGCTGGCGGTGGTGACGGATGTGGTCGGCACACAACACCCTTCCACTCCGTCCCACTCAAGCACACCTGCGCAGCTTGCCATTTCCGGCTGAGGGTACAGGCACACTACACCCTCCCCTCTGTCCAAGTGGCAGGAAAAACCCCTTTCCTTGCCATTCTGGCCGACCGGCAGTACACACACCCTGCTGGTCTGGCCGGTTTGGCAAGGATTAAAACCCATCTTTCTGCCATCCCTGCAGATGATAGCGGGCACACTCACCCCGCCGCTCTGTAGGCATGGCAGACGTGCATCAACGCCGCCAACAATGTTGGTGTGGTAGGCACACTACACCCTACCATGCTGGCAATGGCGGCGTTAAAAAAAAAAACAAAGAATATTTTGGCATGATTTTGTGTTACCTCTCCTAAGATCGCTTTATTGATCTTTGTTAAAAATTGAGGCGGTCGAAAACAGTATACATTGTGATTGCCATTTGGCATTCACGATCTTACCTGCCGTATGTTAGTGTGCGGTGTTTTGTCACCTCGACACTAAACATATGGCTGGTCCAATGTCATTTCTGGCAGCCATGTTGAGACAATTCTTACTCGGCTGGCCAGTTGGTAGCCGGATCATGCATGTTAAGAAGAAAACAGTAAATGTTTCTGCCATCTTTGAATTGTTTATGCCGCCATCTTGGATGAATTGTTTATGCCGCCATGTTGGATGACAGACGGAAGTAGCGATGACAGACGGAAGTAGCGATGACAGACGGAAGTCGCGATGACAGACGGAAACCGGAACATATGATGTAAAATTTGTATTATAGATAAGACATGGGGTAATTATTTTCTAAATCTGCATAATAGCTTACGCTGAAATGACCATATGTACATTCTATCTAGAGTCTTGTGTATCTGTCATGAAAAAAAAACACTTGACTGGACGAATTTTAAATAGCTTAACACTTTCTATCCGGTGATGCATGGGAATAAAAACCTTTTCTAACCGTCTCGCGTACAACACTTCGTGTATTTCATTTTTTAAAATGCGTCAGATCTGTATATCAACTAAATTATATCAAGGGTTAGAGATTAATTGATTCGAGTTAAAATACAAATATGCAAACATTCAAACAAAAATTGCAGCATCCTTCGTAGTCCACGCCCTTCAAGAAAAGATAACTTGAAGTTCTTTAAGTTTAAATCAAAACTCTGTTTTACTTCCTGGTCATGTTTGACCAGATATGTAATCTCTGACTGAGCTTTTTACTAGGTTATCTCTTTATCAATGCGTGCCGGATTTCTAGTCATATATTGTTTTGAACATAGCAATTATGGCTCTCAATAACAGTGGATGAATTTTCTTAAGATCTTGGATAATTAAAAAAAGATTATTCGACATGAACACCTTATTTGTAAATGTTATTGTGATATATCTTTATTTGTATACACTTGTTTCTTCGCAAGGTAAACTAATTTTTTAAATCAGCGTTATAGGGCTCAAAATTATGATTTTGAGATAGAAAAAAAACTATTCTGGATGATTTATACACAATACCAAAGCTCTCTCTCTCTCTCTCTCTCTCTCTCTCTCTCTCTCTCTCTCTCTCATAATATTACAATATGCTATAAAATCTGATTTAGGGATCGATTACTTTTGGGAATCCTGGTCATTTAATCTTTTAGAAGTTAAGATCGATAGTTAAATGATTATATTTTTTCCACATTGTGGTGAATTATGCGTTCCCTATTTTTTTTACTATCTTTTTATCTGTTAATTAGTCGCAATACTGGTCATTTTTATCAAACACGATATATTTAATATGAAAGTTTTTCTAATATCGGATTTTCGGTATTTTCAATAGAAAAGGTTTCTTTCTTATATAAGACAAAATTCCACAGCTTATCACTTGCTTTTGATTATGCTAAGAATGAAAATGACGTGTTTACTTGACACAATGAATATGTACGTTCAAAAAACAACTATTTCCCCAAATTTGATATTTTAAAACACAAATGTCAGAAACAGCTTTTTTTCCTATTTATTATAGAGATAAGAACTAAATTAGAGGTTCCAGGACGAATTGAAACCACATTTGTTTTCATATTTCTCATAAGGTCATTGTTTTTTGTAAAGTTCATGTAGGCCTAAGGGTGGGATGTTTCTCACTTAGCACTTCTCTCTTAGGACCTGTAAACTACTAATGGGATGATTGTTTATGGTCTTTGTCCTATTCCTTATGATTACGCATTGTTTGATTATTGTGTTATTTCCCTTTTTTGGTATGTAAAGTGCTTGTGACCTGGTTTTAGTAAGGTCAAGCATGTATTAATATGAATGATGAAATAGTGTCGTTCACCCGCGCCAGGTCTGTTCCGGTATTGAATTTGTTATTGACACGTCGCCATAAAACGTTTTATTTGTTCAACTGAGTCAGTTGCACGCACAGTAGACTCTGGTTTCGTTGGGACCATTATCGCCTGTATACTGTAAATAGACTGAATAAATATTGTATTAATCAACTAACTAGCCCACTGTCATTGAGTACCTACCTCCGAGAAAGTCGTAAAAGTATTTTGCTATTCTTGCATGTTGTAACAGCATAGTAGTTGGCACTGTTAAAAATGTTGAATTAATATCTGCATATACTTTTTTTTTAAAGACGATTGGTTCGGCACCAATCCACAGTACATGTGCCATTGCGAGCAACAAAAATGTGACAATGAAGGTAATTGTAGAGACGATAGCAAGTGTCAAAAAGAATGGTTTGGGCCAAAGTGTCAATATCGTAAGTTGTTTTAAAACGAACAATCTGTTGATGTTTTTATCCTTTACTGTGTGGCTAGTCAGAATATAATCCCATTTACATTAAAAAAATCCTACTATATTAACAAGCAATTAAGCCTGTTCCATTCTGGACACAGGACGTGTTAGCGCATTTTCGTGTTATGTATCAGTACGTTTGTTAGCTTTCAGTAAATATTTGTAAATTTTGGAAATGTTTATAAATTCAATTGTGTAAAGCATATATCTGTAAAAAAAAATTATAAAGACGTTTCTTTATATTTGAAAAAAAATTATTGTCTCTTAAATCTAACTACAAGTGGTTTGTGGTTACTGAAATAGGACTCATAATTGAAAACATTCGAAATTATAGTCATTTAATCGTCCGAAAACTCCGTCAATTGTTGCATAGCTCTGATAATTTCAATTAAACTCAGAACACAAGCTTACTATTTCATGTGATGAGTTTCTTAATAAATCTAGGTGAAACTACGTGCTGCAGTATTTCGCACCAAATGAACGGGCTATTGAACGTACAAGGTGTATATATAATATATAAGCCGTTTAGGAGCCCTGAAGCCCGGCCCTCAGAGGTCCTATCGCGAAATGAACTTTTGATGTACACATGGCAAGCCAAGACCTACAAAATGATATATACATCATGGGTCTAGGACTTATAGTTGCTGAGATATAGCGCTCCTTTATTAATATAGCTTATATAGTAAAAAACGGTACTAAGGCCCCTTTTACGGCCCTGAAAGATCAGATCGCGAAATGGAAAAAAGTCATTTCTTGACAGGCCAAGACCTACAAAATGATATATACATCATGGGTCTAGGACTTATGGTTGTTGAGATCTAGGGTGTACACGGACAGACAAAACGGGGACAAATATGTGCTTTAAATTGTATTGGTCATAGCCTTTTAAATGTTCTTTGATAAATTTGTCAATTAAAAAGTGCGAGTTTTAAAATTAAAGATAAAATAAATACTAAAAAAAAATCAAAAGATATCAAAGCGAATTAATTTAAATAATCATAAATCCCTAACTTATATATTTAAAAAATACTTATCAAAATTAACAAAAAAACATAACTTGCCAAGCCTTAATTTTGGGAAGGTGGAGGTTACTTAGCATGACTATGGGTTTCTCTATTAAAATCGTTAACTATCTTGTGATGTAAACACAATTTAGGTTTTGAACAAAATAATGTCACTTAGAGATTTATTTAATGAATTTTGTACTTTATTTTTTACTGGTTCTGTATGATATGTATCAAACATTACACATACATATACCATGACTGATTAAGATTGGTATTATTAATACATTTTATAAAAATGAAAATGTTCATATATACTCATTTTGTTTAAGGAATATACGTACAAAATATACCTTTGGCATGATCACTATTAAAATTAATTACACTTTGATCCACAAAATTTACTGCTAATGAAAATATACAACCTTCCCTTCTAAAATTCAATGTTGAGTCTCGTTTTGTTAGTGTAAATTTCCAGATGTTCCAATTTGATTTATTTTCTGCTAAAGAGATAGGACAAAATGATAAACAATTTATTTCAAAATTTTTAATATTAACAGAAGATTTAACACAAATCGATGTGAATCAGACCTCAAGTATAGACAACCTATTTGACAGAAATGACTCATCATGCATAAATGACCAATCTTCACCCATTTTTATAAGTTGGAATAACCCAATAGTCTTTACTTGGTTGAAATTAGTGGTCAATGATACAAGTAAGTTATTTCTAGATTGAATATCTAGAACAAATGTATGCTATATTTGGTTCTCTTATTAAATTAGTAAATTCCAAACGTGCTTTTATGAATCCGTCGCGTTTTTCTGGACCACACACCACTTTGGAAGCTTCTGTAACTAACTTGATATGTCTCTCTACTGACTGGGTGTGACAAGGATAGCGGGTGAAATCCAGACTTGGTGTATCTTCTTCCCGGATCATATCATGGTTAACAAAGTATCGTCATAAATGTCCATTAAGATCGGAGGCTCTGTGATCGGAGTTTTCTGCCAATCGATCATGTCTATGTAGCTAGTAGCCTCAAAGCTGATTGCAAGCACACAGAAAGATCTAACTGACCACAGAGCAAGTTTTAGTAACTATCCAAAGTCTACCAAGTCAAAAACGCGACGGATTCATAACAGCACGTTCGGAATCGAGATCGAAAAGGCCAAAAACTGGACACCAATGTCCATCATCATTTGTAGCTATAAAAACATGTTAGACAGTTTGCATGTGGTTTCACTCGAAATATATGGTTATTTTTATTTGTAACGTTTGCATAGACTGTTAAAAAGTTAAACAGCAACCTGAATATATTGTATATATAAACGTGTTTTTTTTTTAAAGATTATTGTTGTTTTATCGAAATATGCCTATACTTTAGGTCAACTGTGGAACCTCAAGATATCCTTAAAATTATATAATTTTTTGCCACATTACTAAATGCATGAGTTAGCAAGTTTTTATAGCTATCCAAACAAGATATTTAGAAAAAAAAATTCACTCCACCCTATTGTGGGTATGTATAGATGTTTGATATATATATGTTATATATATATATATATATATATATATATATATATATATAGATTATCACAGATGTAAATTATTTGAATATGATTATATTATATCATTGCGACCTACTTAATATATATACAACTTCTCAATTATATATATATATATATATATATTTGTATATATATATATATATATATATATATATATATATATATATATATGGGTGTCTGTGTGTATGTGTGTGAGTCTGAATTTTATTAGTTTAAACCTAGAATAGTTTTAATGTTGTCAAATTAACAATTATGTTTTGAACAATTTTTTAACGCTCTTTACTATCTAATTTTGAAGGCAAGCATTCTCAGTTTACACTACAATTCTACAAGGATCTACGTACGGCACAAACGTTTTTCAATTGTTCAAATAGGCATCACTATATAGTAAATAATAAGACTTTAGACATACAATGTGATGTTCAAGATGTCATTCGAAAAATTGAAATCCATGGTAAGGGTGTTCCGTATTTGTGCTCGTTGTATGTCAATGGAGGTACGTTCTGGTAAATTTAAAATTTGATTGGATTTTAAATATAAGTTCGTTACATATTTGCTATAGACACATTAATTTATTTTATCATTACTGCTACACAATGCAATAGTAGCACATAATGTAAATTAATATTAGTCTATTTTTTTCCAATTATCTGTGCAGGTCGTAATATTGCACTAAAACAGCCTTCAAGCCAGACGTCAACTTTTACTTTATCTGATAATGCGTATCTAGCAGTAGATGGAATTATTAATCAGAACTATAGTAAAAACCCCATCAGCTGTTCACATACTAAACCAGATGACGGACTGTCAACTGAGAGCTGGACAGTGAATATTCCACTGGCTCAGATTACACGTTATGTTATATATAACAGGGAAGGTATTATTCGTAAATCATCTACAACTGTTATCTAAAGATTTTTACGTAGATCCTTCTACCTTTATTCCATTTTAGATTTAACTTCCTATAAGTGTGTCTTATTTAAAAGAAATTAAAAGTTTCATTATTTTAACCTAATGCACAGATAAATGCACAGATGGATGTACAGATAGGTTAAACAATTTTCAAATTATTGCTTTTGGTGATCGAAACTCCAGTTTTTCATATAATGATACATCAATTCCTGCCAAGCTAGTGACTACAATTTTAGACAACGAGAAACACAACATTTCACGTGTAACTATTCAACTCACTGGTAATAATAGAATCCTGACACTGTGCGAAGTACAGATATTTGGGGGTAAATGTTAGCAAGTTAATATTATTATCTTTTCGACTAAATTTAAGCACGTTAGTAGGCCTACACATTTGTTTAAAATAAAAAAAAATGCTTTAGTAAATTAGTTTTGCTTTTTTTTTTATTAAAACTTGGGTTTATTAGTTTTATCTTTGAAAAAAAAATTCTAATGTATTCTTATAAATGTTTATTTAACTAATTATACAGATTTTCTTGTAATAAAATTTAATAAATTTTCAGAATGTGTTCCAGGAACTTGGGGATTAAATTGTGAAAAGACTTGCAGTGATCAATGCACAAATAAAGATTGTATTCTAGACAATAGACAATGCTATGGAAGTTGTATTGGCAACAATATTTCACCAATGTGTCAACAAGGTAAGATATATTAAATCTTTAGAAAAAAATATTCTAAAAAAGCTATGGTTCTCCATTTATCATATATTTCAAATGTGTTTAATATCAGATTCATTGGGATTTTTTTACTTAAAATAATTGTTCGTTCATACCAAGAAGTTCTTAAGTATAAACGGAAAAAGCTGAAATAATAAGCATTCAAATGTGTCGTTCATTAACTGTTTTATTTATTAAGCAACGTTATCGATGCGCGAAAAATAACAGCACTGTCGAGAAATAGAATAACAGCCTTTCACAATCTTAAGAACAGTGACCAGGAGCAGTTAGGAATAAGTTTAGGCCACAAGCGACGTCACAATGACACCTAATGTTCCAACAGGGGTTTCGGGCGCTAGTGAGGTCACAATGACATAAGGTTCTTAAGTCAGACAACAAAGTATAGTTACAACATCTTCACTCTATATGAAGCCAAATCTTTAAAGAGGAGATCAGGCTCTAATAGCCCAGTTGAGAATTAGCCATTGGACACCAAACGTCTTATTTTGTAGAAAGCGCCAATTTAAACTATTGTTTTTTATTTTAATCTCTGAAATAGGTGAAATTCTGTTTAAGAACTCATTGGTCAGGATATAAAATGAAGTTTTAAAATGTTGAGAGACATAGAGAGCTACATTTCAGTGTATAAGTCTCGGCTCGAGAAATCATTTAGAGAGGTCAAGGAGTAATAAATACGTTTTTGTATTCATCCGAAAATAAAACATAGTAAAATTTTTATTCCTCGGTTAGAAATGTCTTCTCAAATTTTCATTTTGCTTACATTTACTTTAGAAAATAATTTGTCTGTAACTGAACTGAATATTCATGTTGTCAAATACATATTCAGAATTAGCATTCGTAGTTTTTTCTTTTATAGTTATAGTCCATTTAGGACATATTTTTATGACAAATGATTTGAAACCATACAGGACCCTGGTTTGGAAATGATAACTTTCTGTGTCATTGTGATTCTTGGTCATCATGTGATTTCAATGGCATCTGTGAACAAAACCAATGCGCCGTAGGCTGGTTTGGGTACAAATGTCAATATCGTAAGTAAATATTCACCATTATTGATTCACATGTTTTAGTTTATAAATCAGATTAATGACAATTCTTATTCTCATATCATTTTTTTACAGTCCAAAATCAAAATGAAACGTAAAATATATTGTTAATTGAATAAATCATTCGTTCGTTTCATGCTTTTGGCAAATAATAGGGGCCTACATATAGAAAGTCTATAGTCAAAATAACTCATTACTTGTTTATGTCTGTTCTCACTCATCTTTAAATTCTGAGGAAAATGTGTTGATACTTTATAAGAATAGTAAGCTAAACTTGTAACTATTTTTAGTAGTTAATTTTATTATATTAAACAATATATTCTTATTTTACGTGAGTCGTATTTTTATTGGCAATGGCGATGTTTAAGAATTAGGCATTCTTTAGTATGCTAAGGCATTTATTTCAGTGATGAAAAATGTTCTTTACTGTATATCTTACTTTCATACAATATCAATATATTCAATAAATACAATAATTCTAAAAACTAATCGGAAAGGTGTAGTATAAAATTATATTTTCTGAAATTAACTTTATATTTATTTTAGAAAGAACTATGTAGCTCTCGTGGTTTTAATTTGTTTACTGCTGTCAGTTGAATGTGAGCGATTTCCAATTACAAATCTATAAGGAATACAAGTTTATACAAATGGTTCATGATCATCTCAACAAGTTTGTGGCTCTTGTAAATCAAATAAAATGAGATCTTTAGATAAAATTGTGCTTTAAAAAATACACCGCCTGGATTATAAACTTTTTTTGATTAGCAGTAACGAAAGGAGTATAAATATATATTTTCTAGCATCAGCTAGATTGAAGACGTCCTTGATCATATAATAACTTTTCGATCAATATACAAGATGTGGGGTGTAATTTTTAATGTGTAAATGCATGACTACCTAAATATTTAAAACTTTTGAATAAACAAAAAGATAAAAAATATAAAGCGCAATTAATAATATTAAATAAGTTAAAAATACATTTTTTATTCTTTAGTTCGTTTAAGACACGTTGATGTAGCTTTCTTCTTATTCTTCTTAAATTTTAGACATTTCCTTTTTAATAATCTATATATTCTGGACATTTGCTAAAAACATAACTTGTCATCGTGTATGATGCCTAGGTATTTTATACAATGCGTAATATATGGATTTAACATAGATATGCTGTATTTAAATAACTAGCATTGTATAATACATTTATATATCCTTATACATTTTTTTCCGACTGCATTTGTTTGCTTTTGTAATATTGGATTTTTAAAAAAAAATATTTTTCTGCGACGAAATCCTTTACTGAGAGAGACGTTAAAATAAATACATAAAAATATAATATACTTTTAATAAATTAAATTCAGAGGATTTAGCGACTCTAAGCACGGCCAAAATGCAGATTACTCCGAATATTAGTTCAAGTGTGTTAACTGACCGAGATGATTCAACGTGCATCACTGGAAAATACGACATAATAATAAGCTGGAACACAACTTATCCATTTAGTTGGATTAGACTGAAAATGCCACATAGAAGTAAGAACATCAACATTTTTTCATTGTTTATATATCACACAATATTGATTACTAAATTTAAATTCTGTAATTAATATGAAACAATTTGCTAGAACTATATTGTCTATGTAACATTGCATCTTTTTGTATGTTTTTTTTTATAATAAAACTTCAGTGCTGTAGAAAAAGTTTACATTTTAGAAGCAATAAGAAATGTCAATAAAAAACTATATTTCTTGTTGATAGTACAATAAATATTTAGGAGAAAACGTATGCAGTTAACACAGTTGCCTTTTTTAACAACTATTATGTATTGTACACAAATATTTACAGTTATTTAGGGAATATTGTATTTATAAGTGTAACCATTACGTTATAATAACGAAGAACAACTGCGTTGCCTCATGGTTCATAACATGTTTAATCATATAACATGTAACAAATAACACAATATGAAATATGATTAGTAAATATTCAAGTAGTTAATTCGATAGGCAAAAATACAACTCCTAAGCAAACAACAAACCAATCAACTCGAAACGAAATATGACATATATTGAAACTAGTTTCTCTTATCGTAAAAACAATATAACTTCTTATCACAATATAAACACCAACAATATTTAGAAGAATCATTTATCATGTCTTCCTTTTCTTTTTTAACAGTCTGTGCTTCCCCTTTTCTCCAACTTCCTTTCAATAATAGATACAAATGGTATGCCGTCATATGGCATTCCCTGTTTATCACTTCTCATTAAACAAACACAATACTTCTAAGATCATCTCTTTAACTCGGACTTCATGACCGCTAACATGACCTCGATATACACATACACACACCTGTGTGCGTAATACAATCAACTACACCTTGACAATAAGCATCTACTGTATTACTGTTTATGTTATAACTGATTTGTTTTAGTGATTCGATAGTGTTAATAATAAAATAACATATCTAAATACCATAATATTATTGCATTATCTGTTCATTAGCCAGTTGTAGGGCAACAGTAGTAATATTACTAATTATTTGAAGTAATAGTGATTATTAAGTTGTTTTTTTCGTATTGACTCAGCTCGTTTAGGAAACGTAAATCTGATGTTCGGTAAAACCGCAGATTCAACGTCGCAAGATATTATGTGCAATAATCAGAGAGTGATACATAATAAGGACCGAACTGTGGACATTAGATGTGATATTAATGAAACAATACAGCAGCTCAGAATATTTCATTTGGAGAATATTTGCTCTTTATATGTTAATGGAGGTAAAAAACGTAACTTGTCTTAAAATTAAGATACTTATTTAGTCATCACATTTAAATGTTAGATAGTTAGATAGATAATTAAATAGACAGACAGTCAGACGACGGACGGATAGACCGACGAACAGACAGAAATACAGAATATAGGTAGATAGGTAGATATATCTATGATAGATTGATAGATAGATTGATAGATAGATAGTATATCTAGCATTAAACTTAGCAGCTTTAATTTACAACCATTGATAAAAATTTCTTAAATATAATTTTCTCATTAATTAACAATTTCACATTTGTAAATAGGTCGAAATGTGGCATTAAATCAACCTGCTACTCAATCATCAACATACTCAGAAAATGGCATATATTACGGAGCAGACAAAGCAGTTGATGGCAACAGAAATGGCGACTTTAATGTCAAAACATGTTCTCATACAATTAAATCAATGCCACAGTTTGATGTGACTTTTCCCAGAGTTTTGGTGTACAGAATAGATGTCTATAATAGATGTAAGCAAAAGGACTTTTTTCATTCTATACTCTGAGTCTTCTCAATTAAAAAGCTTATTTACAAGTGTGCTTATATTATAGAAAAGATTTCGCCAGCGGGTGTAAATGTATATAGGCTTACAGCCATTATGTGAAATCAAATCAGATACATGTATGATTCAGTTGGTTTGCATGTCGTAATGTTTTGGTGTACAGAATAGATGTCTATAATAGATGTAAGCAAAAGGACTTTTTTCATTCTATACTCTGAGTCTTCTCAATTAAAAAGCTTATTTACAAGTGTGCTTATATTATAGAAAAGATTTCGCCAGCGGGAGTAAATGTTTATAAGCTTACAGCCATTATGTGAAATCAAATCAGATACATGTATGATTCAGTTGGTTTGCATGTCGTAATGGTTGGGTCACTCACATGTCTGGATCGTTTCTATAGACTGGACTATTCACTTGACTGACAATCCATACATAATACGAATACATCTGTGACATTTAATTAATTAATTCCTACATGTTTCGTTAATGTTAATAAAACAGTCAATGAATTTCTAAACAAATTGTAACAGCTCAAACATCGTTTACTTTTGTATAATTTCAAAGCCTTTTCAATAGTTAGATAGATAGATAGATTAAATAGATTTGATAGATAGAATTTTATTAATGTCAATCATTTACAGTTGGTGATTTCTCCAATCGACTATCATCTTTCCAACTGGCACTACTTGATGGAACAACATTGACATTTAGAGCACAGGCAGGGGATGCTACTGCTAAAACAATAATTTCTTTCTACCCTAATTATAACACGTCAGCCACAAAAGTCACATTATCCTCATCTTTTATTGCTGATTCCGATAAAGCTTTTCTTACTCTGTGCGAAGTGGAAGTTTTTGGCGGTGAGTAATATTTGAAAAAGATGATGTATATTTTAGCGTATCAATGGTAAATCAATTTTATGAAAAAATCAGCATATTAGCATGTCCAATGTAAGGTTCCCTTAACCCTAACAGGCCATCGGGGCAGATGAAGTGTAGAATTCATCTGTTTCTATAACCTCGGCATATGAAGGGGTTGTGTGGTTAGCACAACGCCTAGCCGCCTTTACTTCCCCAACTTAAAGTCAGGTACCCATTTAAAGCTGGGTGGACTTGTGGGACGACTTTGAAACACATTTTTACCTGGAAAAATTCCACATGGTTCTCACCGAGGATCGAACCCAGGTCGACAGTCGAGTATCTACACCACTCGGCCACCCGTCCCACCATGTCCAATGTGGCTCTTATTAAAAGGACTTTTATCGGTATCTTAAAGTATGCATATTACCATAACCGAATAGGCCATTTCGGGCAGGAGCCCGTGAAATGTTTAGGACTTGCATCTCACGCAAAGGACCTGAATTTTTTTTTATTTTCTGCGTGTGTTAAATTTTTACGAATTACAACCACTTGTCTCAGTTCTTATTATTTAATTTGGTCACATCATGTAACATACATATTTCTGTACCCGTGGGGGGGCCCTGACAACTTTTATGGTAGCATTATTTTTAAAGGGTGTGAAATTGATAGCTTGACACTTCTGGACACACTCACTCGCCAAAAGCTCATCATATAGCTCACTAACGTAACCATGCTTAACTATATGATATAAAAGGTTTACATCAAACAATCGCGCATACATACTAAAAATAGTATGTCGATGGCTCCTGTCATATGTTTATAAACTTTCTTACGGCGGCCTTGAAGAGTTAATCAAAAAGACCTAACGACATGGTCCCTGACATCTGCTCGGGTTGATCTCATTGCAACTGCCCTGTTATATTAAACACGATTAGGGCTGTACCGGAATCCGATTCCGGTTCCTGTTAAGCCGGATTTCGGCAGTTTTAACAAATCCGGTTCCGATTCCGGTTCCTGTTAAAATGTGCCGGATTTAAGCCGGATTTCTTTGTTGTTTGAAATTTGTAAGAAATTTTTTTAGCGCAACATAATTTTGAAATATTTAGCGCTATACAATTAAATTAAAACAATAACTTCCTTTGATTTTTTAAAACTACAATAACGTCGATCGCTTTTAGTTCTATTTGTAAGTAAAGATATATTAAAAAGGAAGATTTGAATCGTATTTAGTCTAGTAGTACCTTCCGCTACTTTTGATTCCGTGTTTTCTTTAAACTATATTTAGCTATAAAAGTTCAACTTCTTTAAAGATCAGACAACGATCTATTTTTTGGGTGTTTACAGTTTGAAAATAGGTCAATAATTTATTTTTCTGAAATTTGTAGAGCATTTTTTTAAATTAAGTGGATTTTGTCACGATTTGGATAAAATTCCTCGCATATTTAGATAAATAACTTGAAGATACATTTTTATTGAACATTAAAATGATATTGATTTAGATTTGAAATGCATTTTAATTTGCGTTTTATGGGAAATAGATAATAATTTAAAAGAAAGTATGAATGAAATAACAAGGTTTGGTGACGTCACTATGGAAAACTAAAGAAAAATGAACTATCGGTTGGGGGGGGGGGTGCTACAGTATATATATTTTTTTGGAATTCATTTATTAATATACATGTTTATTATACTTTCTAAGATATGTTACCCATTTCTTTGTTTGATTGTAATAGAAATCAAGTTAAATTAGGTACAGCTTTATTAAAAAAAAAATTAAAACAAAGAACCTGTTATTTTGACAGAGTTATATTTCTTAACTCAAGATTGGGGAAGGGGTTCTAGTCACAGTCTTCAAGATCTAAATGGTTAATACTGTTTTTTGCTATCTAGAACTTAAAAACTAAATTTTTATTTTATTTTTCATTCTTATATCTTTTTTTTATGTTAGGTGAGATATTACTACTTCGTTCGGAAGAGTTACTATTTACTTTGGTAAAATCCGGTTCCTGTTCCGATTTCTGCAGGATCTAAAAATTGCAATCCGGTACAGCCCTAAACACGATACTTCTTATTGTTATTCATAAACCCCATTTACGGTAGATTATTGTATCTGAAAAAAAGGAAACTGAGATGCATCGCATCTGTTTTGATTGCAACCACTATTTCTTTTAATCTTTTTTGCACCAATGTATCAGAGAATATTTGTCTCAATGAGAGTTGATGTCTCAAGACATTATGACTTAGTATACCAATATATTCATTTACAATATCGTATTTCTATTGGAAACTCCATAATTTAGACACTGACGGTTGTTACATTAACGCATTTATTTAACATTAATTCCAGACACCATTATTAATACATTCGATTTTATTGAACCGCATTGACGTGAACACAGACGTGTTTGTGAATCACTACCGAGCTGACACAGAGAATTTACTTTTTGTAGTATAGATTGCGAATGAAACCTTTTAAAATTAGGTCAGCTTTTTTAAAAAAAAAGTATTTCATTTCTAGCGATCTATTCATTTAAATGAACTTCACATGATTTAAAAATAGTTCGTTTCAGTTTATTTTTATAGAAATTAAATCTTTCCAAATATAGGTTTCAGAAATTTTAAAAGTTAACCAAACATAAGCTTTTCTAGATTACCTAAATTACAATAGCATGCTTATAAAAGTTCATTAATAGATATATCAACTTGTAATAAACACGTTTAACCCATAACATACCTAGCATCCTCACTAGTCAACGTTGTTTTCCGTCAGGGTTCATTCAAAGGCTCTTATATTTTCTTTTCTTTGATTCTGGTTGCTGTAGATAACTCTCTTGTGTATATACTTGACAATTAGTTTATTAATTTTCACACTGAATGTTTGGAGTTGCTGATATTTTTCTAAAATTATTAACAGAGTGTGTTCCTGGTACGTATGGACTCAACTGTGACAACAATTGTAGCGACAGATGCTACAATAGTCAATGTAATAGAGACACTGGAGAATGTGAAGGTGATCTTCCTCCTTTTTTTAACATAATTTTCTGCTATATTTCATTTTAACGTTTTCAACCTCATTGTTTTAAAAATTTAAAGATTTAGCCTTTTTTAATGTATTGATCTATTATTACGGATATAACTTTTGGGAACATCGCTTTTTACAATTATGTGAGGATGTGTTATCCAAGTTACAAGGGGGTGGGGGATAATGTGATAAAGGTTAGATTCGGTGGTGATGTTCATTTCTCCCGGTTAATACAAAAGAGATAAATACATTTTTATTTCAGATTTAATAGATGTGATTAAGCTTACATATTTAAATTACAGTTCTCTGAATTATGTATGATAACATACACCGTTATTTAGTCTGTAAATAAACCATTAATGATTAACATTTCACTGATTTATATTTCCCTGATTTACATTTTCTCATTTTTTTCACAAACATATAGGCCTACACACATGTGTGTGTTTGTTTGTATAATTATATGGATATTTAACAGTTAATTATATGTTTTATGTTAGTTTTTCCCCTAGAATGTCCACATGGCACATGGGGTCCAGGATGTAATGAAACATGCAGTGTTAACTGTTTGAATCAAAAGTGTCATGCCACAACGGGAGTTTGTGTTGAAGGATGTGATGAAGGATACAATTTAGATTATTGTAATGAAAGTAGGTTGCTTTTTTTTAATATTAATGATCCTGCTAAACATGAACAACCGAAGTTTACTGAATCACACATCAAATATGACAAATTTTAGATCGGTATATGATTATCAGTTGTATGAAAATGTATATAGATCCTATATCCCCAAGGGGCTATCCGAGCAGATGAAGTGTAAAATTTATCAGTTTCTGTAACCTCGGAATATAACTTAACTCAACTTCTAGCGGCCTTTACTTTTCTAACTAAAGTCAGGTACACTTTTAATGCTGGTTGGATTGGGTAGACGTTGAGGAAATTACCCAAATTTCATCACTACCTGCAAAAGTTTCCTTGGTCTCACCAAGGATCCAACCCGAAACTTTTTTTGGCCACCTGTCCCACCGTGAAATTATAGATCTATACGATATAAACCTGATTGGATTAATACCACGCATCCTTAGTCTAATGCTTTGACAAAATAAGCTACACCACATAATATATTTTGATATATTGTTTGGACTAATAACCGTTATAATTGAACCCGAATTCCTCCACCTTTTCTCTGTCTCTCTCGCTCGCTCTTTCTCTCTCGATCTTTCCCTCTCTCTCTGTCTCTCTCTCTCGCTCATTCCCTCTCTCTTTCCCTCTCTCTTTCTCTCTCTCTCTCTATCTGAACTCTCTGAACTCTCAGTGATAACTGCGAGCTGATACTTAATCTCTTAAAGCCAGTGAGTTCAAACTCGCTGTGTCTCTCAACATCTGCGAACTGCCGTAAAGGCCAATTGTCAGAAAGCTACCAGACCGGTCCACCATGTGGTCAGCCAGCCCTAGGCGTCGAAAAGCACATGGTCCACGTGTTCCTCCACTTCTCTGCAGTGTGGGCAAAGGGAAATGACATTGGGACTGAACCCCCCAAAGTACGCACCTATAGGACAATTCCCAGTGCGGAATAGGGGGATTTGCGCCTGCTCGATTCTCCTGAGCCCCCACCACGGGTCAGTTTTGGACGGCCGCTCTATCTGACTGCGGACATTTCTGTCCGTCACCCCATTGTCCCAACTCGAGAACCACCGAAGTCACTCAAAGAGCCTGATCTTGACACATGCTGCCCCAAGTAATCCTCTCTTTCTCTCTCTCGCTCTTTCTCTCTAGCTCTTTATCTCTTTTTTTCGATTTTCTCTTGCTCTTTCTCTCTCTCTCTCTCTCTCTCTCTCTCTTTATATATATATATATATATATATATATATATATATATATATCTTTCTCTGTCTTTCTCTTTTTCTGTCTTTCTCCCTCCCCCCTCTCTTCCCCTCGCAATTTCTCTCTTTCCTTCTCGCCATTTCTCTCTCTTTCTCTATCCCTGTCCTTTTCTTACTCTCTCTTTTTCTTTCACGCTCTCTCCTTGGACGGTTTGCATCGAAAGTGACTTTTTTTTTTAAAAATGCGCTCAACTTATTTTAAAATAACTGAATGCGAGAAATAAAACTCCTTTGAAAATGATTACGAAATATGTTATTCTCTTCAACCTAGTCAGTATGTCTTCACGCGCTAAGACGATTACACTGCTATTAGCTCATATTTACAGTAAATTAATTAACTAATGACGTAAAAGTTATTTAATTTTTATAACGATTGAAGCGTGTGATCTTTTAGAGTCACCATATACATAGAGAGTTTCTTTAGTTAAATTACAATTACGGAACAAAGTCCCAATATTTCGTCCCGCTATTCCGATTCTGAGATATCGTACCGGTAATTAAAAAATTATCGTCATAAAAATGTATATTTCAAACAGACAGTAGCTTTTATGTATTAAGACCCATACTTACTGAGGAAAGATATAAATACTTAGAATTTTCATCAATCAATCGATGGTGTATCAATGGATAAAATGAATTTTTGTTGGCTCGATAAGAGTTATTAATACTAAAGGCAGGGATACAAAGAAAACGAATATTCAAAATGATATGTAATGATTCAATAAGTGATCAATGTTAAATTTACTTTATTTCAATGTATTTTAGCGTGCGATGAAACATATTTTGGTAGAAACTGTTTCAACTCATGTTCACTTAACTGCCGAGACCAATTATGTGATAAATTTAATGGAACCTGTGATGAGTGCGATCCTGGATTTATGGGTGATTTCTGTCAATCAGGTAAACGGCATCAATATCCATCTTTTTGGGATAATTTAGCTATATTAGTCTTTACACGCAAAAAATTTGCGTCTTTATTTTATTTCGTTTATTTTTTATATTAACTTTGTAATAGACGATCATGTGTTGAGTCTTCACGAAAATTTTAGATTTTGAATATCTCTTTATAATGCCTCTTAACCCCTATTTACAAACGCAATACTACGACATGTATTTGTATTTGCATTTGTGATTTCTTTAATTGGATTCACTGAAGTTGTAAGAATAATCCCAATGCTACGTTTGTTTCAGCGTGTGAATCAGGGAAATGGGGTCCAGAATGTAATGAAACTTGTAGTGTTAACTGTTTTAAACAAATGTGTAATGCAACAACAGGAGTTTGTGTTGAAGGATGTAACGAAGGATACCTTTCAGATTATTGTAATGAAAGTAAGTGGAAAATGCTTTTAAATATTTATGAACTAACATAGCCTGAACAACAGTGATTTTATTTAATTACTCATAAGACTACAACATGAAAGTAATTAAAGGAAGATCTACAAGTTATTATTTAGCTTAATGATCTTCATTCTTTTTTTGAAGTTATGGAACACTAATCTTTGGTAATCGTTGTCCACGGGACACTTATACCACTTTTAAAACCTTTCACTGTTAAAAAAAGGTGGCGATTAAATGGTGAATATTTTTTTGATCAAGAGCATGTTGTGAATAGCAACATTGCTATAAAAAATAGCTAACTGAGACTAATAGGTGGAGGGGATGAGAGGTAACTTAAAAAGATGAAATATTGGTCAGGATAATGGAAGGAAGAGCGAGGTGTATATGTCAGTGGATAGATAGATTTGTATATTAAGATTTGACAAGATGTTTAATATGCTTTATAAAGAATTACTATGATTTAAATTCTATTTTTCTCGCGTTAAGCATGCAACGAAATTCAGTATGGGAGAAACTGTTTCAATGTATGTTCAGTTAACTGCAAAGACCATAAATGCAACAGATTTAATGGGACATGTATTGAGTGCGTACCCGGATATCAGTGAGATACCTGTAACGCAGGTAAACCAAATTATTATATACTTGGATTTAAAGTAATAAAGATTGGTTTTTACAAACAAGAAATCTCTTTTGGAAATAAACAACATTATTTTATTTGTGTAGATGTGTAGATCTTTTAATGTTAAATTTAAATTTTGTCGCACCCAATCTACATTTCTTACCGGACACACGAGTGGATCGCTACCCATATTTTGAGAACAACGTCTGTAGGGGAATTCGGATTAGCAACTCAACTTTTCAGAAATAGTTATATTATTTCTTTAATACGTCTGTCTTTTTATATTAACACAGTAATAATCATAAATAGTATTCATTATTCATTTTTAATTCATATATTTAGTATGTGAACATGGCCAATGGGGCTCACAATGTAATCAAACATGTAACTCACATTGTTTTAACCAAACCTGTAACGCAACATTGGGGATATGTGACAAAGGATGTGAAGTAGGATACCATTCAGATTATTGTAATGAAAGTAAGTGGTAAATCTTTTGAAATATTTTAATAGGATATAATTTAACCGTCAATATAAGCCTGAGTTTCTTAGATCATCCATGTAGGATACAATGCTGCACCCATGGAAGAAAGAGATGCAAAATATTGCAAAGAAGTCGAGGCTATTTAATAATTAATTGTAATTAGTTTTATTTATTTTTTTTAATAAATAATCCCCGTAATTAATTGGTAACCATTTTAAGCTGTTTATTAATGCTAAAAGTGTAAAGAAACACAAATTTAAACAGATAGAAAATAGATATAAACTAATTTCATTTTTAGACTTCAAGGCCATTGCAGCACGGTCATTTAAAAAAAAAAAAACATTACATAATTGTTTTAGGAGTGGTTACTGATTCATTATCGAAACAATAGCGAAAAATTTCATCTTTATCTTTTTGCAAGTACCTGATTGGCAGTGAAGAATGTTTTGAAAAGATTAATAATTTTTCTTTTTGTATGCAACTAATGCTTAAATAATATCTCTGCAGCGTGTGATGAATATCATTATGGAAAAAACTGTTTGAATAATTGTTCAATCTCATGTCAAGATAACAAATGCCATGCTGTAGATGGATCGTGTATAAGTTGTCCGCCTGGTTTTATAGGACATATCTGTGATCAAAGTAGGCCTACTTCATTATAATTAATTTAAAAAAAATAAAATACACTATTACTTTTTATGTATATTTTTCCTTTTAAGGAACGTATAAACAATATATTGTTCTATAGGTATTAGCACTCTTTTAGTTGTATAAAAATAGAATACAAAATTCTTTATACTAGCCAGAAAATATTATTTCGTCTATATGTGCTATTATCTCACAATTACCACTTACAACCTTTAATAGAATGCAACGACACTAAATATGGTCAAGACTGCAAATCATCTTGTTTATGGTCATGTCTCAACAAACTATGTCACCCTATTACTGGAATCTGTTACAACTGCTCTATTGGAAGATTTGGGAGCCAATGTCGTGGTAATTGTTAATCAGTTATAAACCCATGGTTTTGTTTTATTTTCGTTTCGCTTTAAATATTTTACAATTTTTGTCTGTTAAACTCAGGTGAACGAAGTAATTATAAGTCTCGTACATTTTTTTTTTGTTTATTTGTTCTTTTCAAAGTATGTTTTATTATTCTGACCAATCAACTTATTAAGGAAAACTTTAGTAATCTCCAAATGTAAGTCGAATGATTCAATTTAGACTCCCCCTCATTAAAATTCATCCATTCATCCATAATTACAAATGTAATTAATCATTCGTTGAATAGAATTTTAGTAATATATTTTGATTATTAATGTACCATAAACGTATTTGCATTTTTATATATTTTTGCGATTATTATTTTATCTGCACAAATATGGAAAAAAATCTACTTAAGAAAATAGCTTATTGAACCACAAAAAAAAAAATTATAAAATTAACATTATAAATTATTTGAAAGGTTTTGAATTGATCAGTAGCATAGGGAGAATAGTTCATATTGTGTAGCTGAACAGGACACGGATATAGGGAGGGTACTTTGTATTGTGTAGCTTAACAGGACGCTGAGCTAGGGAGGGTACTTTGTATTGTGTAGCTTAACAGGACGCTGAGCTATGGATGGTACTTCGTATTGTGTAGCTGAACAGGGCGTCGAGCTAGGGAGGGTACTTTATATTGTGTAGCTTAACAGGACGCTGAGCTATGGATGGTACTTCGTATTGTGTAGCTGAACAGGGCGTCGAGCTAGGGAGGGTACTTCGTATTGTGTAGCTGAACAGGGCGCCGAGCTATGGATGGTACTTTGTATTGTGTAGCTTAACAGGGCGCCGAGGTAGGGAGGGTAGTTTGTATTGTGTAGCTGAACAGGGCGTCGAGCTAGGGAGAGTACTTCGTATTGCGTAGCTGAACATGGCACCGAGCTAGGAAGGGTAGTTTGTATTGTGTAGCTGAACAGGGCGTCGAGCTAGGGAGGTAGCGATATTATATCATTTTAAAATATTCTTTCACTTTTTAGAACTGAAGAAGAGCGTCGAAACATTCAACTTGTAAAGAGTGTCCTAATAACTAGCTCCGGCATTCATTATAGTTTGAATTTTTAAGCTTGATTGTGTTCAGATGTAGACACATAAATTTGAATACTTTGTTGTTGTTACTGTTTTCTAAGCCTGCATTTTCGGAAAGTTTGGAGAGAATTGTTTGCAAAACTGCAGCCCTGGCTGTGCAAATGGCTGCAACAATGTTGACGGTCGTTGCAATAAAGGTTGTGTAGATGGTTACGTAGGTGAATATTGCAATGTGGGTAAGTAATTGTAATATAGTACATCAGCTGTCATGTGTTTTCTCTTTATTAATTGTCATTGTTATTAATTGTCAACTGGATGCGACGACGTAAATTCTTATAACAAATTTTCCACTTTTTAAACAATAAATATGATTTTTTTTTTGGTACTTTCTTTAGTTTACATTATTATCAATGAATATATTTAAGTTGCCTACTTAATATACTTATTCAATTGTAGCCAATTTTGATTTTGATCCTACTAAACACTGACAGCAATGCTAAGTTAAGCATCTTATCAACAAGTTTCTGTTGACATATCCAATCTGAATGGGGCCAGCTATCTCCTTAACTTGCATTGTCTCTCAGGCGTTTAACTTTGGAAGGGTTTCTTCAAAGTCTATCAAAAATGCTACACTGTTTTTTTAGGCTATAGGATATAAATATATTCCTTTACATAACGTAAACAAAAGGAATGTTATGGAGAAACATTTCTAGTTAACATAGTTTTAGTAGATTTAATTTAAGATGAAAGCCGCTTCATTAGTGGTTTATATGATTTAATAGATAAACATTTCATCCTCTGAAAGAAATGTCTTTCTAAATATCGGTAGGTCCTACTTTTTTCCCCAAGAATCAAATTTTTGTTGGACGCATTTATTTATTTTTTCTAACTATTTAAAGAAAGCCATTTTAAACTGATTTGTATTTATTTCATCATCTAACTTGAACTGTCTATTTAGAATGCAGTAAAAATAATTACGGACAAGATTGTAGTAGAAATTGTAGTGTGAACTGCATGGCAAACATCAATAACAGCAGACAGACTTGTCATCATGTGAATGGAAGTTGTTTTAATGGATGTACTGATGGTTATTATGCACCGCTCTGTACTCAAGGTATTTTAATATTGCTAAAATAGATTTATTCCTTGTCTGTTAAACTGATAAATTTATAGCTATTAAAAAATATGTTTACATATTAGCGTACCAAGGTCAATTTAAGTTGTGTTTAGTTTAGAGTCCGCAGACCGAGGTGAACATATGCAGTAGACTTTACTAATAGGTAGATGATGGATACCATGGAGACGTAGTCTGTTGGTTAGAAGTGTGTCAATAGCCGTTAGGTAAGGGACACGTAAAAGGCATATATATATAACAGTAGGTACAGAGGCAGATTTAAGGACGGCGCCCCACGTCCCACCCACCCCCTCCACCCGAGAATATTTAGGGCCCCACAAAACGCAGTTTAAAACCCTTTTAAAAGTCTCTCTTCCAAAGGGCCAAACATTTTCTTCTGCGCACGGAGCCTCAAATGACATTAGTCCGCCCCTGAGTAGGTAGATGACATAAATGACATTAGGAAGACTAGAAAAACCTTAAAAAAACACCCGACACTAAATGCAGACTACTGGCAACATCAAACCACTACGTGTAGATAAGAGAGTTAATCACTGGCAAAAAGATATATCTTATAACGCCCTTTAACGACCAGTCATGAAATTAACTTGAGTGAGTTATGTAGGAGACATTTGCATCATTAGAGTAATTAAACTGAGTGTATAGTTGACATAATCTTTCGATATGGTCCACAAATTGGCTCAAAATTAGTTCGACAACGACTTTCTAGAGTAGTTTGAGCAAAGCTTAAAAATACTTGCTAAAAATACTTGCTCTTTTAAGACAGAGTATATGCTTAGTTATTTTCTCTTGTTTGTTTATTAAATACATACAATCTACATCAAGTTCCATTGGTTTCTCTGGATGCTATAAACTGTAATTTCAATGCAAAATGAGAGTGAGATAAACATAACTGTCATTAAAAAAACAAGTCCGTAACATGCTGTAAATAACTTTGTAATTTAACATTAGCGGTTTTCAAGCGTTTAAATAAAGTTTAGTACTAGAGACGTTCTTATAGATAATCAAATCTAGACATCCCGGGCCTCCGCTGCCATTGGTGGGGGGGGGGGTCCCTTTTGAGGCATTTGTTTCCGATTACCTACAATGTCTAACATAACATGATTGAGTAGTTGTGAAATTATCAGACGTTCAAGATAATAGCATAGGTATTACATTTGTCAAGGGAAACTTAAAATTAGTATATTTTTTTTATCTAATTGCAGGAATTATTGACAGTTTATTCTGTATATTTAGGATTGGGTGCAGAGCCCACTAGAATTTATTTTATCTAATTGTAGCAGTATATTATTATTATATATATATATATGTATATGTGTATGTTTAATTGGGACAGCCGCTTAATTGGGACAAAAAGCCTTGGTCCCGATGTGTCCCAATTAAGCGGAATCGACTGTATATATATATCCTTAGCTACAGAGGACCACACACCAGTTGGAGCTATTGTCGGGAGCATCATAGCTACACTTACTGCAGCAGCATTGATTACTGGTGCGGCCATATTATGGAGGTAAATATTGTGGGTTGTTTCTGCGTTTGTTGTGTTAGGGGGAATAGTAGTGGGCAAGAGAAACCATTTATTAGAAATTACTAGAAATATATATATATATAATCACTTAATATGAAGATCAAAATTGTATCAATTTTTATTCTTATTTCTTCATTGTTTTCTACAACAGGGGCAGCCCCGTAGCCAAGGGGGGGGGTACTGGGGGCCGTGCCCTCCCCCCCCCCCCGCTAGGTGTGGAGTGCCCCCCCCCCCCCGCTTAAAGAGAAGAAAAAGAGGAAAAAATAAAGAAAAAGTAACTAAACTGAGAAGGCACCCCTTGCTGGGTATTGGCGCCCCCCTGCTTACTTTGACCTGGCTACGGGCCTGAACAGGGGTTATCCTAGTTTTCTAATCGTTGGCCACATTGGGCTCTTAAATCAACACAACAGCAAATAGAGTATGTTTACGAAAAAATATAATGTACAGGTCAATGAAGAACAAAAGGGGGGAAATGAAGTGCTTGTCGCATTAAACACCCAAATGGGCAGTATGTTGGCCCATCTCGGGCTCTACATTTTTCAGCGTTATCGTATTTTTCCTAATAAGCACATCAATTGTTTATAGTCCGTGCATTTAAGGCATAAACACCTGGTCACTCTGGAAACCAAGATGTTAAAAATGTGTTGATTCATGTGATATTTTATGTAAACGGTATTTCGCAGAAGATTATAGTAATTACAAATTGACCAAAATGACAAATTTTGTAAATATTCTTTTTAATATCTTATATTCAACTGGTACGTCGAGGGGATAGATGTGTCACTAGTGACTTAAGCACTGTTCATTAAACTATATGATGATTTTATATACAATCCCTGTCAGAGCAACGCTGGGAGTTTTTAATCACCCGTGACTAAAACATTAGGTAATTATACTATCCATGTTAAGCTAACATATTGTCGCCCAGGTGTTCTGCACCCCTTTCTTCCATAAGACGTTATAGGTTTGGATTTTACAGTGCCCTGAATTGAAAGTTGCTAACATGATTGAAATCATCTTTGGCTACGGATTGTCATGCGGTAAAACGCACGACTGTCGACTTGTGAGGGTCCTTGGTTTGATACCTGGTGAGAACCAAGGAAAATTTTCAGGTCATTTTGAAAGTTAACTCGATGTTTAACGTGTTACTTCCCGGCTAATGTGGAAATGAAAATAAGGCACCATGAAAAAGTACCAATGTTTTTTTTGGGCATGATACTCTCTCAACAAGAATACTTTTTTTTTTAATATAATTTTAATGTATGTATTTAAATGTTTATTATAAGTGAGCATTCTTTGAATTTTTTATTTTTGTAAGCTTATTATCGCATGAGATTAGTTTACTTATAAATACATGTTTAGGATAAATCTTATTCGTCGATAGCATATTAACAAGTATGATAATTTGATGTTGTAATGCTAGTAATTTGAGCCTCTATAATTAATTGGTGTTCTTTTGCTTATTAGAAAAAGAAAATCAAAACCCAAAGCATTCAAGTCAGAAAACCAAAGATTGGCCAATTTAAATCAAACAAATTCTGCAAACGGTGAAAAATCAAAAGGTAAATTCTAATTCATGTACTTAAATGTTATAAGGGTACAATTAAACAGTAAAATAAATCATTATAATTTAAAGATTTTAAAAGCCGAAATAAACTGTGTACGTTTGTATTGTTTATCATATTGTCTATCAACAATTCAATTCGATTTTCTGCATTTGTAGAAAGTGGTGTTGAGGAGTCAGATATAGATTCACTAGAGAATAACATAAACATCGAACTGACATCAATTCCAGTCCAGGAACTGTCGTTGTTCATGCTGAAACAAAAGAAACAATTTTTAATTGCTCAGTTTAAGGTGGGAGCTTGAGGTTTAAGGTTGGGTTTAAGGGCTAGCAACAGTGTACAATTCAATGTCTTTTTAACAATCTTGCACCAGGCATATTTTTTTTTTTCAATTTGTTTTTAAAATAATTCCTCTGACTATTATTTTTAGAAAATTCCAGCACCCCGAAATGTCTCAACAGAAATTGCTTTGAGTGATGAAAACAAGAACAAAAATCGTTACAAAAACATTTGTCCATGTTAGTATCAATTTTTTATTTAAACTTATAGCAGTAATTTTACTGTCCATTTCATTGGCTTTCATTAGACTAATGATTACTGTAGTTAAGATATGAAAGAACGTGGGTGGACTTTCATAAACAAATAACAAAAAATTTAATTTTAGGCCTAATATTATATACCATATATAGATTTTCTGTTTTCATAAATAAAATAGAAATCTCCTTAATTTCATATATCATTTATTTTATAATACTATAACTATAATATTTATTAATTAACAAGCATATTTTTTAGGAGACCATTTTTATTCCAATGAAAAGAACATAAACAAAGTATGATGAATTCTTCACTTTCCTTTAAACTATGAAAAGAAGGATACAACTTTCAAAAAATAAAAATCATAAATGCATTGCAATATTAGATAAATAAGAATCATTAATGATTTCATCGATTTTACATTTTAGTCCTATAAGCTGATAATTGTTGCCTGTAATGTACAAATATATCGCATCAAAGTCAATGAATGGGCTTGGTATTTGTTAAAGCCAATGATTTATTCTTCACATTTTGATTTTTTTTATTTAGGACAGAACAATAAAAGGGTTGAATTCTCCTCCTCCTTAAACCTAGTAAAGGCTAGTCAGTTGCCTTATATTTAACTAAGGCCCTATTTTATGGCAAGTTCTAAATTATTTGATATTTACATGCATACATGTTTTTTTCTTGTTTTATGAAACAGATGACCACTCACGAGTTCACTTAAAAATAAATACAGGAAAAAAAGAAGGTGATTATATTAATGCTTCATATATCAGAGTAAGTGCATGAATTCATATAGATTGTAATAATGTAAATTCTCTTTAACATGATATTTAATGAGGCTGTCTTTGAAGGCTTGCATTACCACTGGTTTTAGGTGTTTATGCAATGATATAAATTATTTATGTATTGTATAGTACAATAAAAATTGTATTTTACATTCTACATGGCTTTTTCCTTTTACTTAACTAATCATATATGTTTCCCTTGCTGTATACCTTTATTATTGGTAATTTTTTGTATCTGTACTACGATCTTGATTGTTTATAAAAAATATTCCATTAAAACTATTCATACTTAGTGTGTATACTTATTTGTATTTAATAGTAATATAGGACTGAAATAGTATCATTAGTGGTACTATAACAATATATTTGAAGAATTTTTCTTTTTTGTACCTCATCTACCCATAAATGTATCATTTTTTGCAGGGCTATAAAGAAGAATCAAAATTTATTGCTGCACAAGGTATTATTGTTTGATAATGTATCATTAGTTACTTATAATTTACAATTTCTTAATAATTTATCAGATGTTTATTTAGATAAGCTAGTTTATCATTTATAAATAGATTTTATCATTTATAAATAGATATGTCTTTATACAAATGAGGACAGCAGAACAAGTTAATGAGGCATACGTGATGAAAGTAAAACATTTCAGCTTGCAAAAAACGTAATAAACCAGAAGTTGGCGAACTGGGAGATAAAACTTTAAAAGTGCTAATGAAATTTTTGGGTGTTAAGTGTAGGGCTAACAGTCATTAATGACATTTTTTTAAAAAGCCTGATTATGCAAACAATTTTGGTTAAAATGCTAAAAAAAACATTTACCATTTTTAATAGACATTATTGCATTATTTCATTTAAAAACTTTATGGCATGAATCTTATTACATAAACTAGACTTTTTTTTTCCTTTTTATTACAAATTCTTGAATATTTAATTTTCAGAAATGTAAAGTTCAGCTATTCTATTTCAACATTTTCAAATGAATTTAGTAATATTTAAAGAAGGCAAATAAATCTTTGTAGAGTTGTTTTATCTTTAGTGGATTGGCTTTACTCTTTGATATAGGTGTTTGCAAAAAAATAATGATGTGTAGATTAATTAATATTTAAAATTGTTTACAATTTTTCAGGACCTAACAATTTGGTTATCAATGATTTTGTTCGCATGCTGTGGGAACAAAACATTAAGAAAGTTGTCATGTTGACTAACCTAATTGAGGAAGGAAAGGTTATGTGATATTTAATTTTTTTGTTTAATTTAGGAGCATTAATTTGCTTCATTAGATTCTTGCCGTTCATGAAATTCTCAAAGCATTCCACAATGCTACTGTCTGTAATATAAGTAAAGGTTGAAAGTATTTTGTTATCATGTATTTTACCTAAGATATCAATTAAATAAAATGTACATTTTATTGTAAAACAGGTGAAATGTGAAAAATATTGGCCTGACAGTGGTACAGTGATATTTGGTGAGATAGAAGTCAAACTTATTCAGACCCAGACCTTCGCTGACTACTATATTAGAAAAATTGAACTTTCAAAAGTATGTCACTTCAATTCGCATTATGCTAGCTTCTTTATCAACTTGTGCTTTTTAAATTCATAAAATAACACAAAATTAACCTTTTTTTAATTTTTATTATTGTTAGCTCCTTGATTATAAATGACTGATAAACTTTTGGAAACTACATTGTATAAAACATTTATAATCTTTTAGCAAGCTGAAGAGTCTCACATAATTACACACTTTCATTTTACCTCATGGCCTGACCAAAATGTACCATATGCTCCTTGGGCACTGTTAGACTTTCAGCAGAAAGTCTTTCAAACACCATCTTCCAGCTTCATTGTTGTACACTGCAGGTAAGGAAATTAATTCCTCACTATTAAATTATTGTCTTTAATTGTGTAAATATTTTTATCTAAGGTTTTATTACTGTTTATTATGACATAATTTGTTTACAGCTAACTTTAAAAGGCTAAAAATTCTGAAAAGCTTAATACATTTTTCATAGGTAAATTATTTATGTTATTAAAGCACACACATATGTAATATTTTAATTATTGTTTTCTTTTCATTTTAAGGTGTTAACTTAGATAACTAAGTTAACTGGTAGAATTTAATTAATAAGTTAGGTAATCTTTTTCTTCAAAACTGTTGTTTGGACTAAGAAATGTTAAAAATATGAGTTTTGCTGTGCTGAGAGGGACCATTTGTTATTTTAAATAATATTTACTATTCCATTTAATTAATGAACTAAAGGAATATATAATGATGGTATCTTTTTTACAGTGCTGGTGTTGGTCGAACAGGTACTTTCATAGCCCTGTGCAATGTCTTGAGGCAGGCTGAAGAAACTGGTCAAGTTGACTTTTTTAGCACTGTGACCACTTTAAGAGAAGACAGAACATTAATGATACAAACAGCAGTAATTGAAAAGTCAATTATGTTTAAGCTATTATATTTACTAAATACTGGTTCCTATAGAATTAATGTTACTGTAATTCTTTAGTATGTATTAATAAAACTTAAACCTTCTTTTTAAGGTTGGTTTTAGCAGCTTTAACTGATGGCAAAGGCATTGCACAATGCAATTACATATCTAGCAAATGCTTTTGAAACCTTAAAAGAAGAACTCATTATACATGTTGTATTTATATTTTGTGATGCTAGATTTCATTGATAAGTGGGAAGTCGGGAAAATTTTTCTGATAAAAGTCATTGGAAGCAAATTAATCTGCAATAAAAAGTTCTGACATTTGCCATTGCCAAACTAGTAAAAAAGAATTATCTTTTCTTTTTATATACTAAATTATTTTATTGCTCTACTAAGATTTCCATCATTCAGATGTTTACTATATACATTTGTCCTAGAAACATATTTATGCACTATTTCTTTGTATCTTCAGACACTGATAAATGCTTGGAAAAATATGAAACTCAATGTGACAAAAAAAGTTAACATTTTCTGTAATTAAAAAAAAACAACCAGGTTTACATTAGTAGTGAACTTAATTCAACTATAGGGAATGTACTTGAATATAAATGCACTGGGTTAATTTAGTCTATAACAGAATTTAGAAATAAGAAAATAAAATAATTTAATAGAAAAATCTTATCATCTGATAATACACAAAAAAATTTCATGAAAAAGGGGTGAAAAATCAATATTTAAAACATATCACTTAGTGCACTTGTTCATTTCATGATGGACCATTTAAGTGTTTTAATTCCTAATCAGTGTTAATTTGCATATGTAGCAAGTATTCTACAGGTGTTTCTTACTATATTTTAGGACCAGTATGAGTTTCTCCACATAGCAGCTCAAGCAGCTTTGGCTTGTATGGGAACTACAGTAACTGCCAGCAATATCAGAGAAAGACTCAAACATTTAGAAGAGAGAGAAGTTTCAGGTCTAACAGTGATGAAGAAAGAATTCCAGGTAATTTACTAATGCTATTTTATTATTTATCTTCACGTGATAAAATGGCATACATTCTTTAAAGCTGTAGCATTTGTCTTTGTAAATAATTTGCTTCATCAAAATGTGTACATCAAAAGTATAATTAATATTTAAATATGTTAATAGATATTTACAGTGCAACTCACAGAATATATATCATACTAAATGTCCTTTGATATTTAAAAAGTCCTCTACCACAAACTGAAAAAATGATGTTATTTGTGTTACTTTTGCTTATAATAGTGTACTATCTAAACATGGATACACAATAAAATAAGACATAAATTTGGTGACTTTTGAAAAAAATCTATTTAAATTGACAATTTATTTGAAAAATACAGAGCAGGTGACTCTGGGACCTTTGGTTGAGCCTAATCTGCATGTTGTAAATCCCAATAGTGTTAGTGTTTTCCTTGGATTCTGTGTATCCATTGCACACTTGGCTATGTGGGAGGGGGAGATAAAAAAAAAGAGCACTACAAAATTCTTCCTATTACAGTATCAAAGTAATGGGGAATGCCCTTAACTGCATGAATAAAATACTTTTTTAAGAAATTTGATTTGTGGATTTATTAGACCTCAAGCAATACATTGTTCAGTGGATTCATAAATAATGTGCAAGTGTTTTTACAGGCTGTAGATAATGTATGCAAAGGCATTAGAAATTCACACAAAGATGACCTTAAAGAAGAAGATGATAGCACAAACAATACATATCAAAACACAGAGGATTTGAAAAATTGTGAGAAAAATAGGTTTCCATCCATAGTGCCTCGTGAGTTTTTTTCAATGTCTAGCATTCTATAATTTAGTTTAGTTTTTTTTTAGAAAAATGCCAAACAGTGAAGAAGTTGCTTGCAATATCAGCGTTTCTCTTACATTTTAATTTTGAAATGAAAGAAAAACCACAATAGGGTTTGCTACAATTTTATTGTTCATCAAAAATGAATGACTAAAACATTTACAGTGCATTATTTTCTCATTTAATTCATACTCTAAAATAGTATATGACTCAGAGTGTCTGAGGCAAATTTAAGCATTTTTTTTTTCAATTTTTTATAATTGACTTGTTGCATGCACACAGTATCCCCTGATTTCTATATGTGAGATAACAATCATTAGTATTATTTTTTCCTTACAGGAAATGCAGACAGACCATACCTGACTGGTGACTCTAATGCAGGAGATTATATTAATGCTGTTTTCATTCCGGTAAAGTTCTTTTAGTTTTTTGCAGTAAATTGCTACCTGGTTTTTTGGTAATCTGACCCAATGATCTAGACTTTTTCTTAACAAATACATACAGCACTTCGAGAAAATTTTTGTTATTAAACTTTGTTCATTTATTTCTCAGTTACAAGAATCAAAATTAATGTGTTTTTTTGAATTTTGCAAGGGCTCCAGGATTAATAAATCAGTATGAAATAAAAAAAATGAAACCTATTTTTGATCAGAAAAATCACACTGTAATGAAAGAAAAATGGACAATTTTTATGAAACAACTGATATTTTTTTAAAAATGTAGCGTCAAATTTTTGTTTTAAAGATATCTTCAGTCATACCTCTTTAATAAAGAAAAAACTTTTTTTTAGGGCTTGCAGAAAAAAGATCAACATATTTTAACTCAACTTCCGATGCCGACAACTGTAGTAGATTTCTGGAGACTTGTGATACAGTATAAAGTAAGCTTGGTGGTTGCTTTTCAAAAAGACAAAATGGCAACTGATAAGGTAACAATTGAAAATGTGCATGAAGTAATACAGTAAAAAAAACTATTTTTGTTAATCAATGCATTAAATATAATTTCTAATAAAATAGGATCTTAAATAGTTTAATAAATAAAATTGTATGATTATTTTATTTTATCTGTTTGATTTGTTTCTAGATAGTTTTTATTTCTTAGATCCAACCAACTTAAAATTTTATACCTAAAAAGTCATAAATAAATTTAAGCTTTTTTTCAGTTTGTTATCTTTCTGATAAGTAACAGTAATACACTCTGAATTAATGGCAACAGTTTTGTTTTCAGACAATAGCTTTTTGTATACCCACTATAAATAATATGTCTTTGAACTTCATGCCATTTGATATTAAATGTGATAATTTCAAAGAAGATGAACTATGGGATGAGACTACTTTGACAGTATGTCATGAAAAATCTGTGAGTGAAAATATTTCAATACATTGCATAATTTTTGTTGATGTTCTTTACTATGCTTGTATAACTAATGCACTATTTTAAGTAAGCTTTTTGTCCATTACCACTTAAGTTTTACTAATTGTTACATTTTTTCAGAAGGCGGAGAATCATAAGCTTAATCATCTACAATGTAAATTCAGTGACTTAAGCAGTAGAAAACTTACCCCTTTAATACAAAAAATTCGATCGTATAATGTCCAGACTGATAGAAAAATACTTTACATGTGCAGGTCAGTGTTTTTTTTAAACTTACTACTCTTGTATATACATTTTTTTTTCTAATCACTGAATACATCAGTATAGAAAAACTGTATCATAAATTGTAATGTATGCATACAGCAAATTTCAAATGTTGAATAATTATTAAAGCAGAAGAAATTACTTTCTCAGTAATTTGAGCATTTTTAGAAAGTGCATAAAATTAGCTTAAGGATGGAAAAAAAATATTTTAAATAAATTAATTAAAATAATCAAAAGGAATTTTCTTATTGTTAGTTAATGATTTTAATAAAAGTTATTTTTCATGATACATGTAAATGCATCTTAACGCAGTGCATTCCTAAAAATTGTTTTTTTCTTCTCCTAACTTTTCATTCTAGAAATGGTGCTACCTACAGTGGTCTGTGTTGTGCTGCATCACTTTTACTGGACCGATTGGACAATGATTCCTGTTGCTCAGTTCCTCTAGTTGTCAGCTTAATGAAAACATTAAGGCCAGAAGTTATACCAAGTGTGGTAAGAGTATTTTCTTCAAATACTAAACATTTCAAATAAATCTTTTTTTAAAATTTATTCTTGAGTCATGCTAAGCATAAGTTGTTATCTCTTGTGCAAATTTGAAAAGTCTCTGATGTCCTGAGGATACTGGCTGTTAGTTATAAGATGACAGCAAGGAATCAGGCCCATGAGACATACTTTATTATGCAGTATTCAGAGCACAGGTTTTCATCCCACATTGAATATCATCATTTGATAAACTTTTCCAATTTTTATTATGTCATGTATATCAATGAAATTTCACAATGATGTTTTGCTGTATGCTTTCACAAAAAAAAATATTGGCTCAGCTATAAAGTATATATATTTATTCTCTTTATTACCCTTGGAGGATTGCTGCCGCTTAAATGAATGAGTTTATATCTTTCTTTCTGTAGGCTATTGATGTTTATTTCATTAAAAAAAATTAAGTCTATACAGAGTTAATGCTGCACACTGATTCTGCTTGTTCCTCATCATACATATATCATTAGTTGTATGCTTTGCATTACTTGACCAAAGGCAATAGGGGCACCACATTTATTGTATTAACATTTGTAAACTAACTGGTGAATGATGGCCATATTTTCTTTAAACCATTCAAACATATTTTACTTCCACCAACTAAAATCAGGTACCAATTTTAAGCTGGGTGGACTTGGGGGACTGTCATACACCTGGACCTTGAAAAACTGAGGTTTGACCCTGGTACTCAGTGATCAACAGTCAGCACTCGACACTGTATTACTTTATAGATAAGTCTCATATCTACAAAGCTCTACAGTCTATTCTGATGTACTTGTATAATATCAAAGGATTCCTGAAGCTTAAGAACAGTATTAATTTTTTAGACCAGTAGTTCTCAGAATCGTATGCAATGGAAACCTACTGGGAATAATGTATTTTACTGATAAACTCTTTTTGTTTTCCCAGCCCACCTATTAAAAAAACTACAAAAATAGAAAAATAATAAAAGTATCATTAATCTTATAGATTTTTCCCCTTTTACTTTGTAGATGAAAAAGCTTGAAAGATTTGTTACTAATAGATATACTAACTTATAGATAAATAGACCTGTGAATATGTACAGATGAATTTTTGACCCAATAAATATAATATTAGAGTTTCGCCAGAACCCTCGAGTAAGACACTGAAAACAATATACTGGACTATTCCTTATACTTGAACTTCTAATTATTGTAGTAATTTATATAGTAATGATATGTATAATGTTGGAAAATATCACACATGAGTAAGTGGTCTCCCATTCGCTTTGGGAGTCTTAAAAGCATCTAATCTTTTTGTAATGAATATTAACAGCAATGACATTGGTAATTAAAATGAGAAGTTAAGACAAGAAACTAAGATTTTTGAGGACCAAATCAACAACTTTGTAAGATTGGAAAAACAATAATAATAATAAAATGCCTGTTTAAAATTACTACAACAGATGATGTTTTTTTTTTATAATTGATATTAAATGTGATCATTTCAAAGAAGATGAATTTGTGATGAACATACTTTAACACTTGCGGTGTAGAGCGCTCGACTGGAGTCTTGGGTTAGAACCTAAGTAAGAATCTTAGGATTTTTCTGGTTTTGGTGTAAGCCTTTTAGTTCACCCAACTTTAAATGGGTACCTGACTTTATGTCGGGGGAGTAAAGGCAGCTGGTCGTTGTGCTAACCACACAATCCCTTTATATGTCGAAGTTACTGGAAAAAGATGAATTCTACACTTCATCTGCCCCGATGACCCGTTTGGGCTAAAGGAACTTTACTATACTTTTACGTTATGTCATGAAAAATTTGTGAGTGAAAATATTTCAATACATTTTATAATTTGTAACACAGGTCTGTCTGGCTGTTGTCGTGTTTGTCAACTTATTTGTGTTATCTTGTCAATTAAAATCATTTATCACTAAGTTGATAGGTTTAATAGATCTTAAATTTAGAATGCTTGAGTATTTTTATCTCTCTACTTTAGTTCAAATCTTGTGGAGTTTAAAACTTATTTCTTTAGTACAAATATTTGTATGCCTTTTTTAAGTCCATATAATTTCTATGAAATTTTATATTTGTATGATCTCAATGATTACCTTTTAGTAAATTAAAAAAAAAGTTGTTCTTATTTTAATTTTAAAATATGTTGTAGGTTTTCTTTCTGAGAACAGAATATTTAGATAAAATAAGACATGAGTATCTAATAATAGATCTTTCTGCTCTAGTTTCATGTCATGAAGATTGTTTAGCATTGTGCAGTTAAAAAATGCTATATATAAAGCATAGCCAATTAATTAGTATAATATTTTATTTCACACTTAACATTTTTAAAATTGGATTTTTTATTTTAAAAGGCAAAGTCATCATTGTTAATAATAATTTACTTTTGACAGGAAAAGAAATTGTCACATTTATTTAACCACCCTTTACAAAAGCATAATAAGTATATTTTTTCTTTATTCCAGGAGCAATACAAGTTACTGTATGATGTATTAGAAAGATACACTGATATTTCCAATCCCTACACTAATGTAGATGAAAACTTCTTCCCTAAAGGAAGGAAGCAAACAAAAGTAAACAGCCCAACATCTGCAGATAAAGAAAGTATCTACAACAATGTATAACAAGTATAACTGATAAATTGTTGGAATGTTGAATTATTTCTTATGTTTTTTAAGAATTTTTTTAAGCTATACATCGTTAATATTTTTTTTACATAGTTTAGACAAGAAACTTGTTTATATAGTATTTAAAGCAATACAGTACTTAGTAAACTAATAAATTTTTTGTATTACATACAACAAAAATCCCATTTTTTTAACCTAAGCAGAGGTTCAATTTTTTTTACATAAGCAGCTCATTAATACTGAAGATTAGGGGCAGATTATTGCACATAATTCAAGACCAGCCAGAAATTTATAAATTCAACATCATTTTAATCAGCCAGTACATGTTTAAGTCTATAGACTACTAACTATAGATAATTTTGTTAGTTTTCAGTTTTTGTCTATTATTTTTATTGGCTACTTATAGCTTTTTTTCCCCAATGGTAAATGATGCCGAATTTATGTCTATTAAAATATGAGTATTTTTGCGCTTTGTTTTTGTTACAATTTTTATTTTAGTTGAAAGTTTTGGCTGATATGACCTTTTAGCAACACTATCTTAAGAAATTATTGGATGGACGGCAAACATTTTTTATTGAATTTCATCCATTGGTGATGCAGGGCAGCATTTATTAGAGCAGTATGATCATTTACAAAAGAAACCATTTTGCTACATTCAGAAAGCTTTTAAAAAAACCAAAGTGGAAAGTTTAAAATTTATTAATTTGTTTTATTCTGAGCATGTTTATAAATAATTTTTCAACATCAAGACATCCAGAAATTATGAATGGCTTGGTCAACAATTCATTCAATAAAAAAATATATGTTGTCAATAAAACATAAAAAAAAACAACTTTCCTTTTATGGAGACATTAAAACTTTCTAAGTAAAAATCATCACACCATATTAAAAACAATCAATGATACACATTCTAAAAAAAAAGGCTATAATTTAGACAAATACACTTTTTTTTAAATCGTTAAACCTTTAAAAGCCTTCCAAATGAAAATGTGTGGAGTTAAAAAAATAATGAATATTGATTTCCTCACTCTCAATAACATAATATTTACAGGATGTGTAAAGTCCCTGTAAGGATGAGATGAAATCCCTTAGATCCTATAAACCACTAATGGGACGGTTTTATGGTGCCCTTCTTTCATCCCCACCATAGCCGATAGTGCAATGGCCATGGAGGCACCACGGGAGATATATCGGGAACTTGAGCCAAGACCTGAAAAATTTCCTTGGTCCTCACCGGAGATAGAACCAGGTACCTTCAGGTCGACAGTCGAGCGCGTTACCGCACGACCATCCGTCCCCTTATATTTACAGGATAGAATGTTTCACTTTTTCTAGCAAAGAACTATAGAAATTCAGTTTATTTGATAGGAGAATGTTATTCCTAATTTTTAAATTTAATAAATGTGAGAGAAAAAATAATTTTGGAGCTAAATCTTCTCTTACACTAAAGACAAAATGAATGGGAGGAGTCTTAAAAATTACAAAATATGATAATTTTTTTTGGCTTGAATTTTTTTCATTTCTTAACCTAACATAACAGCTAACCATAGTTTGGGTACTTATACAAAATTTGAAATGTAAAATCGAATTGAGATTATTTTTTTATGAAAGTTCAGTAGTGGCCAGTAAAAAATTAAGGTAACAAAATATTTCATGGGTCTCAAAGATAAAACATTCAATGTACAAATGAATAAGACTTTTATATATTAATGTACACAGGTTGTAATTGACACATTGACCACAGAGTCAAGTTTCATGTGCAGCAATAACAACAATACAATAAATAGTATAGAAACAGGTATCAACACTCTACCACATCATACACAGCTGTCTCATCCCATTCGGCATAGTCGCTTGTCTCTTCACTTTTACCTTCAGGTTGGTCGTACTCATTGCCTGAAGCTGACATCTCCTGACACTCTTGAAGCGCTTGATACACAAGTTTGTACTTGTCCTAAAATACCAATCAAAGACTGATGAATATATTGCATTTCATTTACTAAATAATATTAGATAAAAATATAACACCAGTACTTCATGCCTGCCATTTTAGAAAACCCTGTTTTCTGTGAATTTTAACAGCAACCCACACTTTTAAAACCACTGGTTTAGAGGATGAGGGAGTAGACATTCACCCATTACAATCAACTGATTCTTTCTTTCTCCCAAAAACGCTTAGCACAACTATGAAATAGTACATGGCCACAAATACTCCACATCATGTTCAGTATTTAGTTTGTTATAAGCCTATTTGCTATACATTTGTTCTTATTGATTTCTTATTTATAATTGTAATAGAAAAATTTGTATCTGTTTACCTAACATTATTAAAATTAATTTTTAGTGGAACCATGCTATTTTCGACTTACTAAAATTGACTAACAAAAGTCTTTTTATCATCTTTAATGGACAAAGTCAATGATATTTAATACAGTATATTACAGAATTCTCTTGATTAAATTCGATTTAAGGTGAAACAAATTTGAGTTAATATTGGCACCTGAATGACCATTATGCAATCTAATTACTTTTTTACAGTGATAAAATGGCCATGGTAAAATTCTTTTAAGCCTTTACTCCCCCAAATTAAAGTCAGGCACCCAATTTAAGTTGGGTGGAATTGGGGACATTTACCAGGACCTGAAAAAATCCCAAGGTTTTCACTGAGGTTTGAACCCGGGACCCTTAGATTGACAGTTGAGTGCTCATTGATTAAAACTGCCAAAAAAAAACAACAGTTGCATATACTTACACATGTTGGGATGATGTCAGGATTCAAGCTTTTCACACTAGTGACCAGAAGAGGGATGGAAACAAATAAGTTCTGTGCCAGGGAAGATAACATCAGGGATACAATACATGCTATCCCACAATACTTTAGTCCATTTCTGTGAATTTTTTTGAGCAACAGAAATTAAAAAATCATACAAATATAAGTATTTTAAAATCTGTATTTTAGTACTTTACATAACATAAAACATTTATTTGAAAAATATCAATAAATAGAATTTTACCTGCACACAAATAAAGTAGCACCAGATTCAGTCTCAGTGGCTGATGAATGTTGTAAAAGTGTTATCAGCTTGCTTGTGTCAGAGTCTTGAAAATTAGGCTTAAAATGTTTGACAGTTTTATTCTCTGTCTATAATGAATAGGTAAAAATTCACAAATAGATTCATTTAAAATGTGTTGATGTTTATTGTCTTAATTGTAAATTATAATTCAAAACTGAGAAAAAAAATCTTTCCCTAAGAACTGCTAAAAATAACTGTAAAAGTTAACTCAATGTTGAACATAAACTAAAAAAAAGAATAAATAAAGGAGCAAATATTAGAACAGCCTTATCTAAAAGGTTCACATTCCTCTAAGGAACAAATATGTTTAATAACAAACTTACATGGGTTACAGTAAGTGTGTGTTCATCCCAGTGAGGACCACTACTACTGTCAGTGCACTTGACATCAAAGGGTGGACAATGTAGTGTATCCTGAGTACTGGGTGGTAAATATTCAGCCACAATCTGTTGAGAAATTAAGGAAGTTTTATTATTTTTTACTATTATTGTTGGCATTTTTCATTAATATTTAAGGTGTTAATGAACCTCATTACAGTATAAATCATAATGTGAACATTTGTAATTATAACTATTAATTCTAAATTATCTAGTTATCAATGTAAAACAGTAATTAATGAATATTTACCTTATCACTGTGTGAAATAAAAATATCTACCCCACTTTTAAGTAAAATAGTTTGAAATGTAAATTTACCTCATCACAGTATAAATCATCCAATTCAAAAGCAATGACCACAGAAACATTATTATTCGCAACAATGGTCCAGAAATCAGTGGCTGACTTTGGATGAGGGAGAAATATCTTGCATGCTTGATTCTTAAAATTGCGTAAGACAAAACATTCCCTGCATGCATCATCATCTGCCATTGAATGTTATATGATTTGTACTCAGCTGATAAGACTAAAAATTAACTAATTCTGGTCCTACATTGTAAAAATGTTATAAACCATCCAGTTTTTCATACAGCATTTTTTGAAAATGACAATTATTTTCCACAAAATTATGATTTCTAAGTGATAGAAGTTAAAGTAGGAGCTCTTGACATTTTGTAAAAAAAAATTATTGTAGTACATGTATTTTAATACTCAAATATTCTGGTATTTCAATAGTTGTAATGAAAAATTTTCCTGGATCCAAGGAGAGCAAATGATATTCAATGGTGGGGCATCAAAAGACAGTTTGATGACTTAACATATAACAAATGAACATTCTGTTTAATATATATTTTGGGGGTGTGGAAGCACTACATAACCATCCATATAGTGGTTTACATTTCATAGGATCGAAGAGATAAAAATCTCATCATTTCTCATCATCATCATCATTGCCCGTCACTCCTATCGGAGTATGGGCCACCAACTAAAGATCTCCAGCGACTTCTATCCTGAGCCATTCTCTCCAGCTGCTTCCAGCTGAACCCCATCCTGGTGATTCTCGCCTCCAGATGTTTCTAGGCCGACCTCTCTTTCTTTTTCCTTGAGGATTCCAACTCAATGCTTGCCTAGTGATGTCGCTTGCCGGCTTTCGAAATGTGTGGCCTATCCATCCCCACCTTCTCTTCCTGATCTCCTCTTCTATTGAAGCTTGGCCGGTTCGTTCTAAGAGGCTGGCATTGGTGATGGTGTCAGGCCATCGTATTTGGAGAACTTTCCTAAGGTAGCTGTTGATAAAGGCCTGGACTCTTTTAGTGGTGGTCTTCGTAATCCTCCAGGTCTCAGCTCCATACAATAGGACTGACTTTACATTGGTATTGAACAGGCGAATTTTGGTGTTCAGAGACAGCTCTTTGGAATTCCAGATGTTCTTGAGCTGGATAAAGGCGGCTCTTGCTTTTCCGATCCTTGCTTTGACATCCGCATCTGTTCCACCCTGCTGATCTATGATGCTACCCAGATAAGTAAAGGACTCTACTTCCTCCAGTTTACTTCCGTTTAGGGTGACTGCATTCGTTCTGGTGGAGTTAATTTTCAGGATCTTGGTTTTAGATGTGTGTATGCTAAGGCCGACCCCCTTTGCAATGGCATTCACAAGATTTGTTTTCTCTTGCATCTGTTGATAGCTATGTGTAAGGAGAGCAAGGTCATCTGCAAAGTCCAGGTCGTCCAGCTGTTTTAGCAAAGTCCATTGGATTCCATTTCCTCTTTCCCTGGTGGATTTCTTCATAATCCAGTCTATAGCCAGTGAGAAAAGAATAGGAAAGCAAGCATCCTTGTCTGATTCCTGTTCGTACCTGGAAGCTGTCTGTTAGCTGCCCTCCATGGATAACTCTGCAGGACATACCCTCATATGATTTCTCGATCAGTTTAACTATTTTTAAGGGGACACCATAATGTCGAAGATGTTTCCAGAGTATTTCTCGATCTACACTGTCAAACGCTTTCTCAAAGTCAATAAAGTTGATGTATAGCGGCGAGTTCCGCTCCAGGGACTGCTCAACTATGATGCGGAGCGTTGCAATCTGGTCTGTGCATGACCTGTTTTGACGGAAACCTGCCTGTTCGTCTCTCAGCTGTGGGTCGACTGTGTCTTTTATCCTCTCCAAAAGGACTCTGTTGAAGACTTTGCCTGGCACTGATAGCAATGTGATGCCCCTGTAGTTGTTGCAGTCGCTAAGGTCACCTTTTTTGGGAAGCTCGATGAGATATCCTTCCTTCCAGTTTGTTAGTATGTCTTCTTCCTCCCATATCCTTTCAAAGAGTGGGTACAACATCTCCACTGTCGTATTGAGGTCTGCCTTTAGTGCCTCTGCTGGGATGTCATCTGGTCCAGCTGCTTTCCCATTTTTTATCAGGGTGATGGCTTTTCTGATCTCCTCTTTGGTTGGCTTGTCACAGTTGATTGGTAGATCTGATATGGCTGGTTCAATGACAGGGGGGTTCAGTGGTGCTGGTCTGTTCAGGACTTCCTCAAAGTGCTGGGGGTGTGGAAGATAGAAGAGCACTACAAAACCATCCATATAGTGGTTTACATTCCATAAGATCGAAGAGATAAAAATCTCATCATTTCTGGGACTTTTTAAATACCATGGGAGACCCACATTATGTTCCAATGCTGAGAAAATTTACTTTGGTATTTTGATTTGTGCATATAACCATAATCAATAGTAAAATCAGAATTTTTTTCCCTGTGACCTACATTTCCAATTTGTTTTAACACAGTGACCCATTGGGTTTTAGTGGTAATAAAACATTAGTGTTTCAAGAAGTCAAAAAGTAACAATTTTTATAACATTTGTTCATTATTATGAAAGCTATTCTGTCATTTCATTGAAGTTTTCTGTAACAGGTCATTAAGTCAGAATGAATAGACACATCTAGACTTTTCCTTAGGGGGGAGGGGGAATACTGTATTATTTTCATTTGTTATCGCAATATGAATATTCATAAACATATCAGTAGTTATATCTTATTATATTTGAATTCTTGGCTGTCACCAAATTAAGTTAGTCTCCATAGGAGGCTGATCACCACCTTCATGCATGTGTTGAAAAAAGATGATGTCCCTTTGTTGGCATATCAAGTCTCCAGTTTTATCTAGTATGGAATCTTCAAAATTCTAGTGCCATAAGGACATATTATACAAAACCACTAACAGGTTTCTAGCTGTCCTAAGCAAATATTCTTTGTACTGATATTTTTAGCTAAATGAAAACAATGGATGTTGTTTGTGTAAAAACAAGGAATTGGTGCCATACATATTAAAATGTATTCAGCCTTTTAGGTGTACGTAGATTATTTTATGCCCTAGGCACAGAAAAAAGGATTTGGCCCCTAAAAAACGATATATATTAAACGAAAGTTGGGTTCTGTGGGGCCCCTCAAAAGTCTGGGCCTATGACATGTGCCACTGGAAATCGTCCTTAAATCTGCCTAAGCTAAATAAACATTGGGAGTAGATTCTACTTTTTCAAAATTATATTATGAGCATTAAAAAGAACAACTGTGTTTACCTTCCACCTCAATGTAAATATTTTCATTTTGAGATTTTTCTTTCTTATATAGAAAGTTGCACAGGTCAGAGACTTGCTGAGAAAAATAGAAACTATTTAGAAATTGTATATAAAAATTACTTGCTGAATTCTAAATAGCTAATTAAATAATCAAATTGAGTTTCAAAATGACTTTTTATTGATATATATGCCACAGATAGTAAAATATAATATATCAACTAATGTTTAAAGCTGTTGGTCTTGGAAAATATCAAGATACAAAAAAAATAATCTTAGAATGTTCAAACATGCTAGATAAAATTTAAGATCGCTCAATAAATGTACTAAATATCTAAAACTTCTTGGTGCATGTAAAAAATAAAATTTGAGAATTTTCAGTAAATTTTTAAATACCTTATAATAATGAAAAGAAAACAAGTCTTTTTCTGTCAAGGGAATTATTTACTTTTAGCGGAGTTAAATGTCACAATTATTTTTTCGTTTGTTGTAATGTCACTGAATTTGTAGCAAACACAGACTTTAGAAATACTTCACTTAATGAAAGGGTTGAGTTATTGTAAGCCTATTTGTAAAGGTTGAAACCAATGTAGAAGAGTACACAGTTTTTTTAAATTTTAAATGTAAATCCTGTTAGTAGTATTACATATGTAAGATGTACTGAAAAAAAGTTTAAAAAATTTCAGTTGATTTTCAACACATCCATAATGGTGATCAGCCTCCTATGGAGACTAACTGAATACGGTAACTGAAAACTCATTACCAGATTATTATTGATTAAACTAACAACCTCATTGTCAACAAGAGTTTTGGGTTATCTATATATAAAAAAATACATGTAGTTACCATAAATTCTATGTCTAACTTTACAGATCCTTTTTTAGCTACAGGCAAACAAACAACTGCAAGGTATGCTGCGTGATGAAGAAATATATACTGGTCCTGTGTTAAAAAATAATTATATGTTTTATTAAGTTTATAAACGTTTTCGTATCAAATGTTTAATGAAGAAGTTAAATGACAAATTGCTTTTTCGAATTTCCTATTCAAATTATAATTTATTTCATGCTCACTCAGTTTCATGTTTTCTAACAAAAAAGGTAATCAATAAATATCAAACATAATATTGAAATTTTTAAAAATTTGCAAAGATATCCCTTAAATTTCATGCTCTACGAAAAGGAAATTAGAAAAACTAAATATGACTTGATTGAGCATGCTAATGATGCAGTTAAATAATCTCTAACCAAATGAATTTTGGTGACAAAACAAGAACCAAAAAAAAAAAATCTTAATTCAATAAATAATTTAAACAGAATCTTAAAGATATTGAATACTGTCGCAAGCATTTAATGTTTTTATGGTTAAAATTGTATGAAAAATGTAATAAACTCTCATTAAAAATATCTGAAAACAGTTATACCATAGTTTTTTTTATGAATGAATAAAATCTTCATATTTACATACAGAATTTGAAATCATATTAATTCTGTCTTGTCTCAATCTGATTAACGTCTTGAAGAAATCAACATGACCATTTACTTCAGCTTGTCTTATGATATCATACAGAGCTATAAACATGCCAGTTCTGCCAATACCATCTCTGAAAATAAACACCATTTACCAAAATATGTCATTTTTAAAATTAAAAAAAAAAAAAAAATTGGCACAAAGAAACAGAAATAAAAAAAAAAAAACTTGGAATTTTCTGACTCTTTTAATGAACATACAGAAGCAGCACTTTTTAATAAAATTATCTTTTAGCTGTAGTAAGGTTTCATTACAAAAAACTAAAAAAAGAACATTTACTTAGTCTAAGTCTTAGATATTTATTACACAAAAATGTTCTTGTTACAACATTTACAGCCAGTAAAATGCTGTTATGTATTCATCAAAGTTTTACTTAACAGCTGATTTTTTTATGTGTGCTAAATGTAAAAACTACCTGCAGTGGACAAGAAGAGGACCAGATGAATGGTGTGAGGCTATTTTCTGTTGAAACTCTACAAAGGACCAAGTTGTCCAAGGAAGGCTTTTTGAGGTCCATGATGTAAATTGAAATTGGTTAACCAATAAGGGCTGTTCTCCTACCTGCTTTGATACACATATTTATTATAAATGTATTAATTAAATATGAACATATGTTGTTAAAATTTACATCATCACTATTTACTTTAGTATTATTTTTAGGGTAGAATCAATTAATTGAATTATCTTTTCTATGGAAAAGCACAGACATCTAGTCCAAGCTATGGATCTTAGGCTTAGCCTTAAGTGACCAAGAGATTCATTTTATGGAGAGTCATTCTCTAATACTCAGTACTGACATTCTCCAGTAGTAGGATGATACTAGCAAAGATACATACTACCACTTGACATTCTATAATGGCAGTGGCTACGGTTCGGTCCGACCGAACGCGTATTTTTTTTTTGCCCAGTACGATTACAACCACAGGGGCAATTTTGGTTTCATTACCCACGTTGTCTTGTAATATGTGTTATTGTTTGTGTGATTTCGTGATTGAAGTCTTTTATTACTTTTAACACAAAATTGTTGCATCTTAAGAAAAGTTATAATATAAAAATTAACGGCTTCAAATTATGCTTCTTATAAGGATTTATTGTGAAGCAAAGGAACAATTGTTAATTTTTAATTCTTACTGCGTTAATTAGTTCAAAATTCCTGGCGATGTAATCAGAATAGACAGTCTTCGACAATAACTTGATTAGTACAGATCCAAAACGTAAACATCCGCTTTCTGGCCAGTACTTTCTGCATTTCAACTGTAAATAAGCGAACAAAAAAACAAGCCAAATAAAATCAAACAGAACATGCCAAAGTGGCCAGCTAAAAAAATGTTTAAAAAATAGACATTTCAGAGCCTGATTTGCGTGTAATATTTTTTTTAACAGCCCTTAAACAAAAAAACTGAAAGTACTTCAATTATAATATTTTACCTTCACATTTAACCCCCCCCCGCCAGGCGTAAAAGCAGCGAACGCATATAAAATGCTTTAAGGCCACTTCAGCCCTTCCTTACATATTTGCTTAGTTTCCTAATGTTGGCCAGTAGTTTAATAGTTTCAACTTACCTCTTGACCATCGTTTAACATGACTACTGTTTTAATATTTTGTTCCATAATCATTCGAATAAAATCATCAACAGTGTCCTCATTCGGGCCAACTCAACGAGGTTATAAAGTTAAATAAAATATTAATAAAATAGAACAGATAGTAAAAGACAATAGGCCTACCATTGACGAACATTAAACACAAATATCTCTTCGGGTTTTTAATCAATAACTTTTCCGAAACAAATTCATTGATGTTGAAATGTTTTACAGAATAGATATTAGCTAATATGTGATATGTTCTAAAATAATCAATGAAACTCGAAATTATGAAAAGCGAATATGCAAGGTTTTACCGTACGAAAAATTACTTACTTTGAGAGGCAATGAATAGTACTTCTTCATTGATACGCTAAAAATAAAATAAAACACGTTTCAAAATTATTCTTTTAAGCACATTGTTATGAGAGTTCATTTTATCTTATATGTGTTTTAATCTATTTCGGCTAATGTGTCATTGTTGATTGTATGTAATTTAAATATTGGCAATATTAGGTCTATAATTAATTAAGTTACTCGAATGTAAGAAGCGTTGATGTAGTCATTCTCGTCACTGGCACTGTTAACTTTTAAGTGAACTCTTGAATTATCATCTGAAGACAAAATATAATAAATAAATAAGCGAAAAAGAGTTTTGAACTTAAAAAGTAATGTCGCTAGCAATTGGTTAGACCAGTGGTCGGCAAAGTGCGGCTCTGGAGCCGCATGTGGCTCTTTGGCTCCTTAAGTGAGACTCTGGCATTTAGTTTTATTTAGTATACGACTTATTTAGTGTACTACTTATTCAGTTTAATAAAAGTTTACTAAACAAGCAGGACTTACGAGGAAAGGATATGCAGAGGTAGGCAGTGACATATAATTTTCGTTTATACCAAGAGTTTGAAGAAGGCCGCCAGTTTCCTGCCTGACTCATTATCAAACCACGTGCCCACGTATCGTATTAGAAAGGTAAGCTTATAATGAAAATAAGTGCATTTTTTTCGCGAGCTTACGTGTGAGGGGTAGAGTGGCGAAAAAGGTTGAGGATTGCTGCTGCGGAGAATTTCAACACTTATATATTTCTAGTAGCTGACTGACGCAGTGCTTAGGGGTTGGTGGGTCAGATCGGGACACATTCCATTGTACTGGACTAGACAATGGGACGACAATAACACAGGTGATACAGTCACAGAGAGTTGACTGACAGCTTATAGATGGGACTCAATGGAGTTAGACTGATACAGTCACAGAGAGTTGACTGACAGCTTATATATGGGACTCAAGGGAGTTAGACTGATACAGTCACAGAGAGTTGACTGACATCTTATATATGGGACTCAAGGGAGTTAGACTGATACAGTCACAGAGAGTTGACCGACATCTTATATATGGGACTCAAGGGAGTTAGACTGATACAGTCACAGAGAGTTGACTGACATCTTATGTATGGGACTCAAGGGAGTTAGACTGATACAGTCACAGAGAGTTGACTGACATCTTATGTATGGGACTCAAGGGAGTTAGACTGATACAGTCACAGAGAGTTGACTGACATCTTATGTATGGGACTCAAGGGAGGTAGACTGATACAGTCACAGAGAGTTGACTGACAGCTTATGTATGGGACTCAAGGGAGTTAGACTGATACAGTCACAGAGAGTTGACTGACAGCTTATGTATGGGACTCAAGGGAGTTAGACTGATACAGTCACAGAGAGTTGACTGACAGCTTATGTATGGGACTCAAGGGAGTTAGACTGATACAGTCACAGTCAACAGTAGAGAGCAGATGTGAAGTCTATCATAACACAATACGTATAATCTCAGTGTTTATATTTGAGCAAGGTTGATCTATCAAATCTATCTATAGGGAACAGTGTGCTTGCTGTTCACACAAGTTTTTTTTTTTAGGTCATCTCGCCATAAAGAGTGGAATAACTCGGTCACATGACGAAATCTACAGTTGCCCGGAATCAGCAACTGTAACAACAACGACAACAGCCGTGAACAAACGCCACTGCTGTCAAGTGTGTGCAGGAACATGGAGTCATGAAATGTGTTAGTCTTCTTTGTTCTTGGGGGTGGGAGGGAAGAAAGAGGGTTTGAAAAGATGACAAGTGGTTTAGAAAAAAAAAAAAGAGGGGGGGGGGTCTACATAAAATAACGTCACGGTACTTTCGGTTTAACTTCTAGAACCTATTTCTAGTCGTTTGATGTGGGTCGCGGTAACCTAAGAGTTACTGATATTAAAAACAGTTATGGAGCACGGTTTAAGAATAAAATGGGTGGCATTTTATATTTTTAATGGATTTGAAACCTTAAACCTGTATGGAAATAGCTTTTTTTTTTTGTAAAGGCTTTAAAGAAAATCGATTGCATGAACGAGGCGCACGTAGCCAAAGCCTGCTGGATATTTCGAATGCGTTGGCTTATACCCTTTACAAAGTCATCCATTATCCATGGACACAATAGCGAACTGTGGGTGGTGGAAAATAAAAAGGCCCATCATCACCCTATAACATATGTTTCACATATAACTGTTTCACATATAACTGTTTCACATACAACTGTTTCCCATATAACTGTTTCCCATATAACTGTTTCACATATAACTGTTTCGCATATAATTGTGTCACATATAACTGTTTCACATATAACTGTTTCGCATATAACTGTGTCACGTATAATTGTTTCACATATAATTTTGTCACATATAATTGTTTCATGTATAACTGTTTCACATATAATTGTTTCACATATAACTGTTTCACATATAACTGTTTCACATATAAATGTTTCACATATAACTGTTTGACGTATACCTGTTTCACGTATAACTGTTTCACATATAACTTTTTCACGTATAACAGTATATATATATATATATATCAGACAATGTCAAATGAATTTACCAAAAAACACCACATTGTGCGAGTAAAATATTTTTTTTTTTAAACAATCGTCATTCACACCATGCCATTGACTGCTTGTTGTTGTTTTAATCAAAAACATGGATATCAACTTAAGTAGTATGCCATTTACATTTGTGTTATTTACATGTTATACGATTAAAAAATGTATTCTCCGCATAATGCTAAGTGTTTGTGATAACCCAGAATGACATTTGGATAAGTCTATGGCTAACCAGTTCTACAGTTGGCTACATGAATATGATCAGTGGCTGACTTATGGTGAGGATGAAGGATTGGGGGAGGGAGGGGAGGGGTCTAAACCAGAGAGTGGACGTAGTGGTATGCAGAAGTACATATGTATATATAGATGTAGAAGTACACTATGTATATATAGTGGACGTATTGTTTAGTCTTAATGTGTGTTGAGATCGGACGGACAGAATATTTTAGTGCAGTCACATGATTGTGGACTTAGTGCAGTCACGTGATTGTGGACTTAGTGCAGTCACGTGATTGTAGACTTAGTGCAGTCACGTGATTGTGTAACTGTCATTGATAATTGAATCTATTTGATGTTGATTGACTTTGTTGTATAATACACATTATGCTAACTCAAGTATTAATGTTAAATATGTAACTTTTCTGTGCGAGAGGACATCTATCTATATTTAAATCTACATTAATAGAATGAATTAGAGACACACAACATAAAGGAGAAATCAAACTGAGATCTAGAAATACATTTCTAATTCGTCAACAGTTTAAGAAAAGTACTTTGGTTCCCCTCCCCGCCTTCCCCCCACCCCTCACAATAGGAACCATGGATTAACCTGAATGAAGTCGCATTCACTATCTCTCAACCATAATGAATCGCTGTTGTTTGTTGTAAATATATTAAGGTTGAGACTTACAAGGTAAAATATCTGGAAAGTTGTTTTTTGGCTGATTCTCAGATCTTTGCCCAGCATGCATTGTTACTTTCACTGGTTTGGGATCTTTCTATGGGTTGTAGTTTTACAATGAAACAACGAAAGAAATAAAACAGAACAACAATATAATATAAGACTTGAATATAAAGGAAGAAAATGATATTTCACAATGGACAATATCAATCAAACAATAATAAAACTATTCTCCCTTATCTTACTGATATTATGCTGGTGGTATTATATACAAAAAAAAAACAACTTTCGGTAAGTGAATGGGTGTATTTTATTTAAACACACTGAACTGTTATAACATTAGAAAGAAAGATAAACAGATACATAAAGATATGATAGACATACATACAGACAGGTAGACAGACACGCAGAATGACGGACGGACAGATGGAAGAATAGATAGACAGATAATGAGACATGCAGATATGCCATTGATTGCTCTTTTTTTTTGGGTGCGTACGTCATCCTCGGTACGAATAGTCAGGGAAGAGAATCAGAAGTTGACTGATGATGAGATCAAAGAACACGTGAGTAAATGCGTGTGTAGTAACCAGTGACCATGTGTACTGGGAGTTGGTGTCCAGTTATTGTGGAGACAGGTTGTGTTTAAAGCTTGAGGAATAGATTAGAAGCAAGCCCGTAGCGTGCGGGGGGGCAGGGGGCCGGGCCCCCCTGCGTTTTGTCTGCCCCCCCTGCTTTTTTGTTCTACTTAGTAAAATGTATTACCTGGGCCCCCCTGCTATTGCCAGGCCCCTGTTGTAGAATGCCTGGCCCCTCCTGTAAAATTTTCACGCTACGGGGATGATTAGGAGTGATATATTAGCATATTTTGCATTGTTGATGGACTATTTGCTAGTTTTTATGTTGTCAAAGTATTTGTGTCAGTGAATAAAGGACTAGTGTATATATTGAAACGATGTGTGTGTGTGTGTGTGTGTGTGTGTGTGCGTGCGTGACTTCTTTAATTATGTGCAGTTTGTGCTTGGCAGTGATATTTGCAACACAACCGACTCGGTCATAATCACATTCAAATACAAACTGACAAGATATGTACATACAGATGTGTAGATGGAAAGATAGACAACCAGACAGAAGGACTAATAAGTAGATAGTAGCCTAAACTTTATATCTAGAACTATGGTACCTAGCAGACAGTAATACAAATATAGTTTCTTACTTTGAATTGCTTTGTGAGGTAGACGTCATCATGTGTCTGTAAATAAGTTGCAAGTTTGCTGACATCAATGGAAGTGTTCTGTAAAAACTTGACTCTGTTGTATCCTTGTCTCTTCAGGTCTTTCTCTCTGTCTGAATGGTTGCTTACATCTGTCACTACATAATTGTTGGATAAGAACTAAATAAAGCTTAATATTTCACAATGAATTCTGATGGAGGGGCGAACGAAAGGTACTGCGAGTTGTGTGGTCACACCGGGCGCCAAACTATAGAGGGGAACCGAAAGAAAGAGCGCTGTTAAATGTTTTCGCACTTTCTATTTTTAATGAAAAAAAGGATTCTGGATAATTATATGGATAGTTAAAAGGCAGGATGGGGACAGAAAAAAAAGGGTGGCGTATGTAGGATACGCGTTGTAAAGGTCAAGAGTTCAAGTTCACCAATCTTCTTGGTACTTCAGTGTTTTCTAAAGGTTTTGATATGGCGAAGTTGTAAAAGATGAATAGGCCTACCTGGCAACACAATGTTACGGAATATTTATATGATAAAGAGATAATACAAGGGAGTTATAAACAATATAAAAGGTCTTGAGAAAAACTGACAAGTTATTAACACTTGTGAAAATTGAATAGCTACAGTAAATATTATATACTTGAGTGAGATGTAATGGTTTATGTAATGAATACGTTTGATGTATAATATGTACAAAAATGTAACGTACTGCTGCGTTTAAAATAGACAAATAATACAATAATTACACTTACTTCTTATGTTACGTTTGTCATTGCTGTTTTCTTTTTTTCGTCTTTTTCTGCAGATATTACATATTACATATTATAAACAAACCAGCTTACTAACTTTTCTTGGGATACTGTTAGGGTCGTCTTTAGGAGGTGTGGGGGCAGATCGAGCCTTTAGTTTCACTCCAGTAGACCATCTCTTACTGGACAAGCCTGCCAAGTCATTAGTTCATTACACAAATGCCCCGGTTAATCAATTCTGTGCGGGGCCCAATCGGTCATAAAAAAAGCCCTGATTAATTTATTGATTTAAACATACTAAAATTCATTTGCATAATGTTCAAAATGCGCGGGACCAGGCGAATGTTTAACGAAGGGCCAAGATACTTAACTGTGACCTATATACCGTATCGCAACACTTCAATCGCACCCCCATGACGCATGGCATGGGTGGCTGCCCTAGCCCCTACACCCTGAGGCCCCTTACAGGTTGGAGCCGTTATTAAGTCTTTGGAGGGCCCCAAGGTAGAGAAATTTAGAGATATTTGGGAGCTCTAGGCAAACGTACCTATTAGTGCCTTCAAAGTACAGAGGTAGTGGAAAATAATACGACAATATTGTTTTATATGTAACATTGCTGATTTCTAGATTTTGGTATTGTTAGAAACATGATTTTGAATCAAAACTTACCTGATTACAATCACCAAAGCGATAATGATAATAACAATACCAGCACCCACTCCTAAAACACAGCCTACAATGATTCCAGTTGAATTTGAAGATTCTTGGTTAGATGAATATAAATAAAAGCAATTTCATTAGTATAGGTATAAGCACAATGTATAATCTTGTCTTTCTGTGCGTTTGATGGCTATTCCAGATAATATCTTAACGGTGCTTTATTCTGTTGGTCATCCGTTGAAGTCTATCCTACTCTCGTATTCAATCAGCAAAATTGTGTGTCTGTCTGAAAGTGTATCTGTCTGAATCTGTATCTGTCTAAATGTGTTTCTGTTTGAATGTGTGTCTGTCTGAACGTGTGCCTGTCTGCACGTGTTTCTGTCTGAGTCTGTATGTCTGAATGTGTGTCTGTCTGAACGTGTGTATGTCTGAATGTGTGTCTGTCTGAACGTGTGTCTGTCTGAACGTGTGTCTGTCTGAATGTGTGTCTGAACGTGTGCCTGTCTGCACGTGTTTCTGTCTGAATCTGTATGTCTGAATGTGTGTCTGTCTGAACGTGTGTCTGTCTGAATGTGTGTCTGTCTGAACGTGTGTCCGTCTGAACGTGTATCTGTCTGAACGTGTGTCCGTCTGAATGTGTATCCGTCTGACTGCTTTGTTAAAGCTTATTTATTGTTTTAAATGTATGAAATACAGTACATTGACAGTCATAACGAAAACCTGGCTAAAAACACAGTCAAGTTCAATATAAACATAGCATAAATATAAGTATAGTTAATTATTGATTAAAAAGTTAAGTTCACTTAGTTCTTATGGGACATTGGGTCAGATGGAGTGTATAATTTCCAAATTTCATCAGAATCTGGACAAATTTCCATGGTTCTCATTGAGAATCGAACCCGGAATAGTGTAGTGATATTTTTCATATAAGCTACTTGTTTTTTTTAATATACTCAAGCCAACATTACTAAATCACAATATATATATATATATATAATATATATATATTCTTCTTAAAACGAGACTTGTTTACCTAAAGGCGTCATATTTGTTGTCAGTTGTTTTGTTGTTAGCTCTGTTGTTGTTAGTTTTTTTGTCGTTAGCAATGTTGTTGTTTCCGCTGTTGGAATATTCGGATATAAGCAACTTCTGTTATTTGGGTCACAGTGAATAAATCCACTGCAGTATTCTTCACAGTTCTGATCGCAATGGTTACCGAAGTATCCGATACCACAACCTAAGTATATCACAAAAAACAAAGAGGATACATTCTTAGACTAATTACTAATAAAGCATATTCGATTACTGCCCTTAAATGAAATACAAAAAAAAAACATCCCAACCAAGTTAGGTTGTAGATGAACAAACTTAATGAAGTGAAGGGTGGAGGAGTGTTTTGTCATGGTGAAGGGTGGAGGAGTGTTTTGACATGGTGAAGGGTGGAGGACTGTTTTGTCATGGTGAAGGGTGGAGGACTGTTTTGACATGGTGAAGGGTGGAGGACTGTTTTGTCATGGTGAAGGGTGGAGGACTGTTTTGACATGGTGAAGGGTGGAGGACTGTTTTGACATGGTGAAGGGTGGAGGACTGTTTTGTCATGGTGAAGGGTGGAGGACTGTTTTGACATGGTGAAGGGTGGAGGACTGTTTTGTCATGGTGAAGGGTGGAGGACTGTTTTGTCATGGTAAAGGGTGGATGAGTGTTTCCATAGTGAAGGGTGGAGGAGTGTTACCATGGTGAAGGGTGGAGGAGTGTTTCCATGGTGAAGGGTGGGGGTCTGTTGTCAGGGTGAAGGGTGGAGGACTGTTGCCATGGTTTATATCCTGCGACTAGTCAAACCTGCTACTACGTTTCAGAAGACAGGGGACGGATGGTCTACTGTCGACCTGAGGGTCCCTAGTGCGATATCCGGCGAGGGCTAAATGGTTTGAGTTTCCGCTTTTAAAGAAGGGCACCATAAAAATCGTCCTATTAGTGTTTATAGGATCTCAGAGAAGTCGTCTCATCCTTACAGGGACTTTCAGAAAGAGCACTTTGGCTCTACATATTGTTTTCCTTTTCTCCATTACATTTTAATTCATTATATAACTAAATCTTAAAGTGAATGTTTTCATTTTCATGCTAATTGATTGACTTGTTGAATTCTATTATTTTAAAGAATAAATGATCTACCCACCCGAGCTGACGTAGACAGAGCAAAGGTCTTTGACATCTAGGCCAGTGAGGCTAATTTGCATAATAGATTGAGCGGGGAGACCACAGCCTATGTCCAATGTCTGAATGTCAACTCGATGATAACTTGACCCACATGAGAAGTATGTGTTAAATTGGTCCATCAATGTTATTGACAGAGATGAACCAAGACCTAGATTGTGAAAAAAGTACTGTTTGATAAGTTTGATACGGTAAGTATGAAAAACAATACAGTACTTTAAAAGAAATACGTTTTGTTATAACTTACTCTGAGACTTAAACGTCATCCGCAGCCAAAGTATTGTTTTAGTTGAATTCCATTTGAGAGTAACAGAGTTCAGACCCGAGTCATTATTGCAGGATGAATCATTGTTATCAGTTAAACAGTAAAATGCTTGGAAATTGATTCCTGTAACTTCAGCTTCAAAGGCTACATCTTCTGTTAATACATAATACACACATAATAAAAGTCACAAACAATGTACCCACATAAAAAAGCATATTTTCTTTTTGTTTTGAAATTCAGTATTTTTTTCCTTTTCAGAGAGAAACTAAGAACAATAATAGATTTTTGTAATAATATGTGTGTTATGTTATATTTGTGTTATGTTATATTTCAAATCAAGTATATGTCGGCCTTTATTAAACACAATAGGACATAGCTAAAAAAAAATCATCTTTTTAATGCAGTTTTAAGCGCCGCTGTACAGAACATAATTCCAGTTCTGTTTATTAATTTCATACTTACGGACTATCAGTTTACGAAATGTTCAAAAAGATTTCAAAACCAAAGTTTTTCTGTTTGATGTACGTCACAAATTCTCCGTAACAAGACAAGAAGGGAGGAGGTGGCTCCTTTTATTTTCTAACTTAAGCCCCCCTCCCTCCGGGGGTGGTGCAGAGGGTACAGGTGACAACAAAACTATCCCCCCCCCTCGACTAAAGCTATCAAAGCAAATGAGACAGTCTATGAATTTACGAGTACATAGAGCAGTGCCACAACAACACACGCACACACACTCACACACACAGACACTCACAAACACAATACACACACACAGACAAACACACACACAAACACAGACACACAAATACACACACAAACACACACCACAAACTCTCACACACACAACAAACACAGACACACAAAACACACACACATACACCACAAACACTCACACACACAAACACACAAAACACACACACAAATACACACCACACACACAAACACACACCACACACACTCATAAACACACACCACAAACACTCACACACACACACTCGCAAACACATTCTCGATACACAGTCAGAAGAGACAGACTGTGTCGATCTGGCTGGTGGAAATAACATAAATCAGTGTTTCCTAATACACCTATCCCCCGATTTACACGATAGATACGTTCCTGAGAAAAACGTGTTAATCGAAAATAAACAATTTTCAAGTCAAAACCGTGTAAATCTAAAAGCTGGCAGAAAATGCATAATTTTGCTACTTAACAGTTGTGATTTTTTACAATATTTTTAGATGTACACATAAATAAAAATAAAATGCATTGACAGGTTAAAATATGTATTATATTACGCAAACACTTTTTTTTAATTTAATTACAATACATTAAACAGAAGAACAAAAAACAAAGGTGTTTTATTATCCTTCATCACTGTCAGAAATTACTATCATTCTTTATTTCGGAATCGAAGGTTCGAATTCACGTTCATCACTCGAAGTTATTTGTGCCGATTCGATGTTCGAAGCAGAAATATTTACATTCTGAGAGTTGGTAATATAATCGGTTATTAACAATTGCTTCGAATTTTTTGTAAGATCTTTGTAAACTTCTTCATATTGAGCCAAGCAGCGATTTATGTCACGTTTTATGCGAAGAAATACAGACACAGTGTGCGTGTCAGCACATAAGATCGGGATTTCCCGTGAGATGTGTACACAGCGCACGTGTTCAATCACAGTAGCATTTAGTAAAGTGCGATAAAAAAAAAAACTTATTTGGAAAACCGGGTAAAAGCGAAAACGTGTAAAAAAAAAGTACCGTGTAAATCGGGGGATAGGTGTATTCCCAATATTATGGTACGCCAACTGCAGGGGGTAAGCGAAGAGTTTGGCGGGGGTACGTGCTATACCACTCTGAGGGTAAACATGCACGGCTAAAGCGAAACCAATGAAATAGGGGAACTATGACAGTGAAAACAATACAGTCGATTCCGCTTAATTGGGACACATCGGGACCGAGGCTTTTTGTCCCAATTAAGCAGCTGTCCCAATTAAAAATACAAATGTACTATTGGCTTCTTGGTTTGGTTTCTTTGAGATTTGTCCCAAATAAGCGGCTGTCCCAACTAAGCGGTGTCCCAATTAAGCGGAATCCACTGTATATGCAAGTTTTTTATTTTCTAGGGGTACCTTGTATTACGGAAATATAGAACAATGGGGTACGCAGATGTTGACAGTTTGGGAAACACTGAGATAAATCAATAAACTCAAGTACGACGTGGATTTAAGACCTATCGACAATTGCTATCGACAATGATTGATACGTTGTTAGTTGCTGCGGATATGTGAAGGCGGATTTAATCATTAGGCACCAGTACGAAATGGAGAATGGACTTGGGCGAGTGCCAAAAGTTGAGCCAGCCATGCACAATCTACAGCCCGCGGGCAAATCCAGCCCACTTCACTGTTGAAATCTGCCCGCGGCCGGCACAATTCCAGCCCGCTTGACTGTTGAAATCTGCCCGCCGCCGGCACAATTCCAGCCCGCTTGACTGTTGAAATCTGCCCGCGGCCGGCACAATTCCAGCCCGCTTGACTGTTGAAATCTGCCCGCGGCCGTCACAATTCCAGCCCGCTTGACTGTTGAAATCTGCCCGTGGCCGGCACAATTCCAGCCCGCTTGACTGTTGAAATCTGGCCGCGGCCGGCACAATTCCAGCCCGCTTGACAAATTTAGGAGCCCAATGTAACCCGTGACTCAAAGTTTGCCCACCTTAGGGTTATGCCGACCATTTCCTTTCTAGTACTTAGGTTAAAAAAAAAGGCGACAGCCTAGATCGCCCCAGAGCAATGGGGCCCTCCTTTCTGTAAGGATATCTATTAAATCTGATGCTGTCAGGGCCCCGACTGGCACATTTGACTTGCCCCCCCCCCCGATACATCTATAAAAGTTTCTGTACTGGGCCCCAAATACCTATGGCGAGAACACTATGGGGCTATGGCGGAATAACAGACACCGTCGATGTCCCCTTCTGTGACGCCTCTGTGTGGGGGATTAGAAAGGTCCAACTCAGTCATTAGTAGAACAAAACATTAATAACTTAACGTACAATTTATAAGACTATGATAGTCATTAAGAAAGGCGAGTGCTATGTATGTATGTATCGTTAAAAATTGTTACTTCCTTTAGACATAAGCAATATATATTCATTGTCTATTGTGTTTTTTTTTTTAAAAATAATCATTGAGCATGCCTAAGTAGGAAGTTAGGATGATACATTAGCAGTTTGTACACAACAAGTTCCCACGTCCAATGTGGATAGCAATATACCAGGGTATAGGTTTTTTTTTTACCTTTGCAATTCTAGGCCATAGTAGGCCTACATTGTTTCGAATTGTGACACCCACTATCTATCTATCTATCTATCTATCTATCTATCTATCTATCTATCTATCTATCTATCTATCTATCTATCTATCTATCTATCTATCTATCTATCTATCTATCTATCTATCTATCTATCTATCTATCTATCTATCTATCTATCTAATCTATCTATCTATCTATCTATCTATCTATCTATCTATCTATCTATCTATCTATCTATCTATCTGTCTGTCTGTCTTTCTGTCTATCTGTCTATCTGTCTGACTGTCAATCTGTCTTATATTTATATATATATATATATATATATATATATATATATATATATATATATATATATATCGGATTATTTACATTTATTCACCTACCATCGACAGACTTTACTAAAACAGATAACTTACGATATTGACACAAGTGTCCAAACCAGCCCGTGTAACAGGTCAAGCCTCCATTACAAGTCCCATTCTCCGAACACCCCCCGACACAGTGACATTGGTACTGACAGTTGAGACCAAACCAACCACTAGGACATTCAGCTGAAACACAATAACAAAAAACAGTACATATAGAATGTTGCTGGCCATAATGTGGCAACAGTAAATAAAGTTCTAAGGACATTGTGATGTAATTTATCATTAGAACCATATCTGAGACATTTAATTGGTTTAGATTAATTATATGATATAGAATATAGAATGTAGAGCTAAATAAGGATGTAAATGTTTTAGCTAATGTTAGTGTCGGTAAGAGGCCTTAAGGAAAGGCCAAGTCCGATTTGAAGTTTGTCTCTGCTCATATCTCGAATAAAAAACTGTATAAAGTATAATCTGATACAAAATGCTATCTTCTCCTTGTTCATAGTTTTGTTGTTGAAGATACTATGGACCTAACTACCCAGTAGTACATAATAAATGTACATATATTTTTCTTTTATCATTGTTTGTATCTATTACACACAGACTGATACATCAATTTTTTACGGTTACATTTCAAGGTTACATTTTATGGTTACATTTTCACGATTACATTTTTCGGTCCTATGACTTATTTGAAGTTTGATATGCAATACATTTCTATTAACTTTAAACACATTTTTTTTCCTCCAATGTTAAGTTTTTTTAAAATATCTTTACGTCACTGTAAGTGGAAAATATAACTCATCACCAAGTCGATTGAACATCATAAAACATACAACTCTAACATCATAAAACATGAAACTCTAACATCATAAAACATGAAACTCTAACCCACCTTGTGTTAAAGTGAAAACACTACTGATCCAAAGTATATGTTTTAAAAAATACATTTTTATGTATTGTTCTAACACAGCACAAAGAACGACCTCAATATCATGTGTGTAAATACGATACCATGCACTTATATATACATGTATATATACTTTTTTTCAACGAGCAGAGTGAACAATACCTTAACAAATCAAGGAAGCGAATTTTGAAAGTGTAGTTATATGGAAGTCATGAACAATACCTGACCAAATCAAGGAAGCGAATTTGGAAAGTGTAGTGTTATATGGAAGTCCGTCTCCCAGAGGTGTAACATATATTATCTCAAGGGTTGCAGGCAGCCCCGTAGCGTGAAAATTCTACAGCAGGGGCCAGGCATTCTACAGCAGGGGCCAGGCATTCTACAGTAGGGTACAGGCAATAGCAGGGGGGGGGGCAGGTAATACATTTTACTAAGTAGAACAAATAAGCAGAGGGAGGCCAGACAAAACGCGGGGGGGGGGGGGCGGCCCCCTGGACCCCCTGCACGCTACGGGCCTGGTTGCAGGTTGATTTTTAACTAAATCCGGCGAAATTTGCAGTAAAAACAACCAAAAAAAAAAAGTCACCATGTCAATAAAATACACCATCCGAAAGAGGAAACGGGTGGTCATGTGGTGTAGAGGGCTTGACAGTTAACCGGAGAGGCCTGGATTCGAACCTTACGGCTTTTTTCAGGTCCTGGTGTAAATACCATAGTTCCAGTAGTCCCCAACAGCCTGGCCGCGTACCGGTACCGTTACGTTGTTCAAATGACTCTAACCCGACCAAGAAAAAATATGTTAATTAGCTTTTTATTTACTGTTCACATGGACGAGAAGTTAACCGGGAGCTGAGCGGCTGTGAGCGGCTGTAAATGAAAACAATATAAATGACCAACGCCCCCCAGAGGCGTACCTAGGGTGGGGGGAAGGAGGGGTCCGAATTCGAAAGATCCCGGGGCCCCAGCTTGCTGTAAAAAAACAATAACGTCGTAGACATATAAACACTGCATAAACTGGCGGAGACATATAAACACCGCATAAACTGGCGGAGACATGTAAACACCGCATAAACTGGCGGAGACATATAAACACCGCATAAACTGGCGGAGACATATAAACACCGCATAAACTGGTGGAGACATATAAACACCGCATAAACTGGCGGAGACATATAAACACCGCATAAACTGGCGGAGACATATAAACACCGCATAAACTGGCGGAGACATATAAACACCGCATAAACTGGCGGAGACATATAAACACCGCATAAACTGGCGGAGACATATAAACACCGCATAAACTGGCGGAGACATATAAACACCGCATAAACTGGCGGAGACATATACACACCGCATAAACTGGCGGAGACATATAAACACCGCATAAACTGGCGGAGATATATAAACACCGCATAAACTGGCGGAGGCATATAAACACCGCATAAACTGGCGGAGACATATAAACACCGCATAAACTGGCGGAGACATATACACACCGCATAAACTGGCGGAGACATATAAACACCGCATAAACTGGCGGAGACATATAAACACCGCATAAACTGGCGGAGGCATATAAACACCGCATAAACTGGCGGAGACATATAAACACCGCATAAACTGGCGGAGACATATAAACACCGCATAAACTGGCGGGAAAACTGCCAACCTAGCAATCTTGACTTTCTTCGTATGATGTGAGATTTTGAAATCCCCCACCCACCATCTATCATTTCCCAAATAAATAAAAACAATAACCTTACTGCTTATGATGCCCTTTTTATGATGCCGCCTGATTCGATCGCCTCTCTTTTATCATAGCAGGGCACGACTTTGTTTAATTCACAGCTCTTTAAATGAAAGCCATCTGACACAATATGAACTCAAAAACATGAACTTCTCTATTCAGACCAGGGGTGGGCAAACTTTTTGAGTTGCATGTAACAACGGGGTCATTAGTTTGACCACCCAGCCGGACCGAGAGAAGTTGTATGGATAGTTGACGTGAACTAATACAAGTTAAATGTAAACTTCATAATATAAAATGTTAGTGCTGTGCTTTGGTCTAAGAAGAGTTTCGGGTCGGATTCAACAGTCTGGTGGGCCGGATAGTGCCCGTGGACCGGATAGTGCCCGCGGGTCGTGGTTTGATCAGGTACATTATTTCATACAGGCACTCCATCTACATCCCTCAGCCGCGCCGTAGAACTGATGATGGCTGGCTTAGAATTGTTATGGCTGGCTAGCCGGCTTAAGCCGTGGCTTAGGGAAAATACCTAGCACCCCTGTTGAAAGCCGGATCCCAACGATCACACTGGGTATCACCGATATTTATTTTATAAGGGAGGTAACTGTCAAAATATTTTTGCACTATACTTTTACTAGTCATACAAAACAACAATTTTGAAATAAATAAATAATACTTCATAATTTATTGTATATAATAAGTTAATATAAAGATTTATGTTAAAAATAATAAAAAAATAATAAAAATGTTAATTAAATTAAGAACCGATTTAAAAAAAAAATGTAAAAATAAAAAAAATGAGTTAGATTTCAAGTGTTATTATATTACTTACAAAAAAAAAATCATTTTGACTTTAGAGAGTATAAAAATATATAAAATAACTTTTTGGAATGCGATTTACGTTATCGCATTAAAGTGATAAGAATTAGTAGATTTGCCTTAAGTCTTGAGAGGAAGTGTAAAGCTTAACCTTGTGTCATTGATCTATTGGAGTTACGAATTCAGATATCTGACGACAAGTTGATTCCATTAGTTAATTGTTCATCATTTGGATACTTGAGGTCTCATTGAGTCAAATACATCAAGACTCATTGATTCATATATGTCATGACTCATCGATTTAGTTCAGGGGTGGGCAAACTGCGGCCCTCAAAGTATATTATGCGGCCCGAACGCGTGTACATGTTGCGGTCCTATGTTAATCCTCTTTGTTAAGATTTTTCGCGATATTTTTTTTTTAATTTGATTCGAATCTAGGGACATTAAATCAGTTATATGGCTAAAGAATATTAGTCAGAGATGCTTGACCTATAAGCAGATTATGACCTGAAGGGGAAGTTCATGTCAGTTTTGGAGTTTTCAGGATGTTTGCCAACAGCGGCATTCCACACTTAAAAACTTTGCTGCAGGGTTTTGTCACTATTTGGGTCCATGTAGGCTACATTCGTGAACAAGCGTTTTCTTGTCTGAAAATAAACACTTCTAAGAACAGATCGATGTTGACTGACTGCAATTAAAATTCGGTCATGCAAATCACAACAAGTAAATTAGTTCCCAAGTTCAAGAACATTATCCAAAATTGTGAACAGTTACATACTTCTCATTCATTATAATTGTACTTTGTGGTCAGTTTGTATGTAAATTAAGTTCCTTCGTCTTCATAATTATTATGACAGGTAACAATAAACTTTTGTTGAAATAATTATGAATATTAAGTCTTATTGCCAAATTAGCAACTGATTTAGTTCTATTTTTATAATGTAATGTGCATGTGTAATAAATAGAGTGTGATTGTCAAATAAAATGACAAATACATGGCGTACAAGGACGGGCTGAAAAGCTCCCATATCTTCACACAGCTTTCCAAATTAACGAACTTTTAATGGACTGTTTTTTCTATAGTTTACAACTTTCGTTACTTTTGTAAAAACGTAGTTAAGTTTCTAACTCATATTTTATATACGAAAGCTGCTCTGTGGATCACGCAGTGCGTCCAGAGAACATCGGGTGTTTTCATTTTAATTAGTGCTTGAAGGCCAGTTTTGTGTCCTGACATTGGCATGTATCTGTCGTATCGATGGGCATTTGAAGTTTTGCAGTGCTTACGAAAATTATTCAATAACTATAACTATATAATAACTAAAAAAATAATAATAATAATGATTGATGAAAAAACTAACTATAACTATAACTAAAATGAATTTAAAACTATAACTGAATAAAAATAAAAATGATTGCTAAAAAAACTAATCAAAACTATAACTAAAATGATTTTAATACCTAGAATATCACTGATGTGCAGGCTGAGATAATAAAAAATTAAGTGGTGTTGGTAAACTATTCTCAACGGTGTGTAGCAGTGGTGTTGTGAAACTGTTGTACAACAGTACAACGTATTACGCAACGCAAAATTTTAGCGGTAATTCCGAATCTCCCACGGCTTAGGAAAGTTTTTGGCAGCTTGGCTTAACATTTTTTGTGGCGGCTTACAGCTTACAGGCTTCGCGGCGGCTTACGGCTGCTTAAGACGGCGGCTGAGGGGTCCAACTCCATCCGTCTTCTGCTGCACCCGGCTTTTCTGTCAGATTCGAGAACCAATTGTGGCCCGCGGTTAAAAAAGTGTGCCCACCTCTGATGTAGACATTACGATTTTATAATGTTTATACAGCCCTCTTATTTCGTACCTATTTTTTCCTCTTTTTTTTTTTTTCTTCTCTGTAAGGACCCGGAGGTTTGGCCCGGGGGGGGGGGGAGAGCGTTGAAACACATATTGGTATCTTGTTTCCCTCCTGGTGTCTAAGTCAAGTACAGTCACGATTCTGTTGAACTGGCGTCACTGGACGAAGATGACGCATTGGACATACATTCGATTCTAAATCTAATAAAGTGATGACCATGGAGGGGGTCACATCAGACTGGACACTAGTGGAGTTGAACCATGACCTACATCATGTAGATCAGGCTCACAGCCACAGTGTCACTCTGCCTACATGTATTTACTATTCGATAGTGGGACGGGTGGTCGAGTGGTGTAGACACTGGATTATCGACCTGAGAGTCCCGGGTTCAATCCTCGGATGAACAATGTGGAAATTATTCCAGGTGAAATTTGTTTCAAAGTTGTCCCACAAGTCTACCCAGCTTTAAACGGGCACCTTACTTACGTTGGGGAAGTAAAGGCGGCTGGGCGTTGTGTAACCACACAATCCCTTCATATGCCGAGATTATAGAAACAGATGCATTCTACACTTCATCTGACCTGAAGGCTAAGGGAAATTTCCTTACATATGTAAATGCACACGATAATACAATGTACAGTTCTTAAATTTAGAAAGAAATACATTAAAATAAAGTAATCTAAGTTACACCGAATCTACAATGTATGTTGTCCTATAGAAAAGTTTATCTGTTAAAAGAACACTCCTCCGCATAAAGACGGTGGTTTTTTCCCAGTAGGTGTAAGTCCTTGTAACAGTTAAGGTAAACTGTCTTCCAATCTATATAAACAACTCGACCATGTCCAGGTGGTTGACGCTCAGGTCATTCTAAATGGACTACGGCTACCGTTTAAATAGCCAATAGCGGTGTTGTTTCGAGGTCACCTATTTACCATTGACATCATTTTGGTCTTCAAAGTCGGTAAAAAAAAAAAGGAGGGGGGGGGGAGGAGGGAAAGGCAATAATAGGGGAGATAAATAAAAAAAAAGATTTTAGAGTGTACAAACACAGTATTGTCCCCTTGCCTTCCCAATGCAAAAGTATTTTTATTTTTTTATTTTTGGGAACATTTTGGTTGTTAATAAAATCACACAAAACTTAAATGAATATGCGTGAAGGATATTTTGTTTACATAGGCTAGAGGCTATAATTTGAAGAATGTTAACGTGGCCTTAAGACAGTTGTAGCAACACTAAAGACCTAACGGGGTCGGATAGAGAGAGACAGGAAAAAGAAGAGCTATGCATGCCTATCTTAAAGGAATAAACCTATATATTATATTTGAATTGCCTTGACTTTATTTCACTTTATTGTTCATTGTTGAAAGCATTGTCTATACACGGTACAATGTTTTCCCCTTTTAATATTTAGCAATACAACTGATATTTTATGAAAACTAATTGTCAATTAATTCAATGATCATTTAAAAAATGACGTCTTGGATGATTATGTAACTCAGCAGTAAATAGGTCACTTCATAACGAGTCGTCAAATTGCTCATCTTGTAAAATAATTGTAAATCTAAGTTACTAGTACACAAAGGTTTGACCCTAGGATAATTCCACAGGTTTTAAAACAAAATGATAAATAATTTGTTTATAAAATGTGAATGCGTAGCATCTGTTTAAGTCATTTAACAGCATTCAGAGGTTAACATAAAGAAGAAACAATTCACTGATGTCAAAGTGTAGTTGAACTGTCATTAAAAAACCTTTTTAAGAATCGTTGAATGCAGGTGAGAGAAAATCGATGACTAATACATTAGTCCACAGCTGTTTGTCAGCTTTTTTACGAGTAAATTAAAAAAAAAGTGTTAATAAGTACGTGCGACGCTCTGTAGTAAGAGAACACCGTCTTGTGCGACACATAGTGAGCCGACTGCTCTGCTGTCATATGGTAGAGGACGATGGTTGTGCAGTAAAATAACATGTACCAATCTGTAGCCGATGTAGACACTGGTTTAATCTTCGGTGAAGACAAAAGGATATTTTCAGGTCATGACTTCAGTCCCCGCTATATCTCCCGTGGTGCCTCCATGGCCTTCGCACAGTCGACCTCTATATCGCTCAACCACCCATCCCTAATAAGAACAACAGTGTATTTTTAAAAGAATAAATAATGGAAAAATCATGACGATTAGCTTAACTTATTTTATTATTAAATTTCAATGATGATTTCACATTGTGATGCTTTAAAAAAAAAAACGAGTAAAATTATGTACTAAAGCGACGGGTCCATTTAGCATTGAGAATATATTTGATCTGCTTTATACCAGTCTACACTGCAATAAAAACATTATTTTGATAAGCCACTTACTTCTTCACACAGATTTCAGTAATTGATTTCTACCTGCAAGTAAGGGGACGATACTGTCATAGCGATAGCGACTTAGCTTACATACTATTAAAAAAATAAATAAAAGTCTAAGCTTATGTACAAATCAACTTGAGTAACCCTTGACTCTGTAACGTCCACTGATGGGTATGTTTATTATTTAGCATTGGTATTGATTTTATAACTTGATATAATACTTTATTTTTACTAGTAGTTCAAAGTTTTGTGACATCTCATCCCCAATACATCCATTGAACCATCAGTCTCACTAAGGAGAACTATAGAGAAGTATGGAGAACAATAGAAAACTATGGAGAACTATGGAGAACCATTGAAAACTATCGAGAACTATGGATAATTATGGAGAACTATGGAGAGCTATGTCTGTGTTGTGTACATTCGTTCCTCTTCCCCCCCCCCCCAACGACCACATCGGTTAAGGGTATGATGATGATGATGATAATGACGATGATGATAATAATCAGGGCAGTGTACATTTTTGCGGTACATAGTAATTGAACGCTTCACATAGTTAAGTTAATCGAAGTAGTTTGGTAGCTACAAGACTAGCAACTAATGAAATTACAGTTACTTATAACACATTCTTGGAAAACGTCCTAATATTGTTAAATAATTGAGAACAATTTTATAAGTTAATTTCTTTGCCTAAAGATGGGATTTTTTTTATGACGATTTCATTTTTTTTTATTTATTGATTTATAGAATTCAATATAATTAAAAAACAATATTTATAATGAACTTTGTCGTGTTATATATTAAATTCGTTATTCACGTATGCATTATTTTATTGTAATTTAACATATATTATAAAACATATATCCTCAGTATTATAGTCAAGAGATTGAATTACAACAAGAAATACAACACTATCCGCATATTTTAAAACAAAATCAATGTGTTATTTTTACATTCAGCGATGTAAAAAGTGTCATCGGAAGTTTTTATTGTTCAATTAACTCTATTAAATTTTGTCTAGTTACAGTAACTAAATATTTTTTTTTTAAATTCTTGTAAGGATGAGAAGTTTATCACTTAGATATTATAGGGACCATTTTGTATTGCCGTTATTAGACCTAACCATAGTCGAGATATAATGGCGAATGAGGTACCACAGGTGATTGTGCATGCCAGAGTTCATACCACTAAACTAAAGCTTTACCTAGCCAACCACTAGCAATGGGTAAAGCAGAATTATACGATATATATTTTGTTAAGGCACTGTAAATATTGTAAAAGTCAGTCTTTAGTAGATTTAAAACAACAAAAAAAGATAAAAAAAATTAGACATAAAACAGGTTTGTTTATTGTAATTGTTTCTCCAAAGTTCATCAATCAGAGTGATTTTGATTAGAGTTAACCCTTCTTCTTTATAGGAGGATATAGATTAGGTCTGTAAATAAATATTTAAATATTAAGTCTGATACATTATTTATGATTTCGTACGACAATAAAAAAAAAGAAATATAAAAATAAAGTCAGATCGTACTGACATAATAGGTGAAAAGTTTATCAAAAAGACTACCACAAATATAAAAAATAGTACTTTATATTATACAGTGATCAAAAAGGGTACTTTTTTTTATCAAAAAGACTACCTCAATTATCAAAATGATACTTTTTTATCAAAAAGACTATCTCCATTATCAAAAAGTGTAATTCATTTTTAAAAAGTTACTATACTTATCTGAAAATATCCCCAGTAGTTGGGATAACATGAAATCATAATTTAAATCATTGCATGAAGAGTTTTCTATCAAAACCTAATACGAAAAATCTAGTAAATGGGAAACAGCCTGAAGGATGTGACAAATGGCCGAGTAGTGTAGACCAATCAACATCCGCCTGAGAGTTCTGTGTTCGATCCTCGATGAGAATCAAGGGAATTTTTGAAAGTAGGTAAAATAACTTTCAAGTTCACAAAGCTTAAATATACATAATGACGTTAAGGCGTTGTGCTAACCATACAGTACCTTCTTTAACCGAGGTTATAGTAACAGAAGAATTCTACACTTCATTTATAAATTTACTGCTAAGCGAGTCATTGTATGGTCATTATCATGCCATCATTAGGTCATTATTAAGCCATTATTAGGCCATTAATAGTTCATTATTATGTCTTTATTAGGGTTTTATTAAGTATTTATAGTTTCATTATTATGGCATTATTAGGTTATTATTTGGTATTTGAAGTCTGTAGGGAGAGACGTATGCCACTTTAGCATAGCTCCTTATGCCTACGTATAATGAACATTAAATGTCACAGGTCATGTCAGCACGCTCCAACTATTGAGATGTTTGTGTATCAATGGTATAGTGTTATAAGACAGTAACTCTGTGTTAATGAGAACTCAGTAACCTTTACCCTATTTATTTTAAAATACTGTAAAAATGAAGAAAATATTTAATTACTGATAACAATTACCAGAAGTTTTACTTGTGAAATTGTACAACAGAGGCGATTGTGGCTATGAGCTCATAGGCGCGTCACACATATAAGGTTCAAGGTCATAAGACAAAGGTCAAGTGTGTCTTCCATGGTGCATCCAAATTATTAATGGTTTACGTGATCACGAGTTAATCATCTCGTCATGTCAAATGTCTATTTTTTTTTTAACTTCTAGAATGTGCGGCTGGTACGTGGGGGCTGGACTGCCTTAAATGTCCAGTTAATGTCCAGACACCTGTCATATAGACGATGGTTCATGTAATTTGGTCTGTTTTGGGTTCAGCGATCCAACAGTTTGTAACAAAGGTATTTAATCTAAGTCGATTTTGTATTAAAGCATTTCAATTTAAAATATATTTGATCTCTTCAACCCTCCATGGAAAATGCTTCCTCACGAGAGTCTATTTTAAGATCAAGAAATGTATTTTCTTTTATAAAAAAAAAACACACAAAAAATACCGTACGAGCTATCATGAGCGTGTTGTGTGCAGGCCCGTAGCGTGCGGGAGGGCCAGGGGGCGGGGCCCCCCCTTGCATTTTGTCTTGCTTGCCGCCTCTGCTTGTTTGCTTTACTTAGTAAAATTTATTTCCTGCCCCCCCCCCCCCGCCGCTATTGCCTGACCCCTGCTGTAGAATTTTCACGCTACGGGGCTGGAAGTGTGGTCTATTATAAAGCGAAAAAGAACTGTTAAATTTTCTTTAAATTATTTTAGAATGTACTGAAGGTTTTTATGGTATCAACTGCGCGCAGAGATGTCACGCTGTCAACTGTGACAAATGTCACTCAGTTTACGGTCAGTGTTACCTATGCAAACCTGGATTTATTGGAGAGGATTGTACAGGCAATAGAGAATAAAAAAGTATGTTCATAATTTTTTTTCTAACCATAAAATTCTAATGTTTTAAATTATAATTAATATTTAAAAAAATAAATATACAGAAAATACACGCTCAATAAATATCAGTTCTGATAAATTGTTTAGTTTTTGAAGTTGGATTTGACTGCTTATCTGTGTGGTTTTACTTCGCATAACAAAAATTGCAAACAAGAAAAGAACTATGATAGTGTGCAACAAATTCTGAACCCACTGACGTCATTAAATGAGACTTTGGTTCTCTCAGTTCTCACTGTAAATGACTGCTGTAAATGACTGCTGTAAATGACTGCTGTAAATGACTGTGTAAATGACTGCTGTAAATGACTGCTGTAAATGACTGTGTAAATGACTGCTGTAAATGACTGCTGTAAATGACTGCTGTAAATGACTGCTGTAAATGACTGCTGTAAATGACTGCTGTAAATGACTGCTGTGAATGACTGTGTAAATGACTGCTGTAAATGACTGCTGTAAATGACTGTGTAAATGACTGCTGTAAATGACTGCTGTAAGTGACTGCTGTAAATGACTGCTGTGAATGACTGCTGTAAATGACTGCTGTAAATGACTGTGTAAATGACTGCTTTAAATGACTGCTGTAAATGACTGCTGTAAATGACTGTGTAAATGACTGCTGTAAATGACTGTGTAAATGACTGCTGTAAATGACTGATGTAAATGACTGTGTAAATGACTGCTGTAAATGACTGTGTAAATGACTGTGTACCCTTAAAACCCTCTTACGGAAGGGCACTCGATTTGTTTAAGCGAGGCCACTGTTTTAATTATTCTTGTGCGGAGTCTAATTTTGTGTTGGATTCATTTATTTTCAGCGTGTCCAGATGGTCAGTGGGGTGTCCACTGTAACAAGACCTGCAGTAATGGCTGTAAGGACAAACTTTGTGATAAAACAAATGGTCATTGTAGTATTGGTTGTCCTGCTAGTTTTCAGCTCCAGATTGTGTCAACAGTAGGTAACTTAGATATCAGTCATAATAAAAATCATTTGATAAAACTTTCATACTGTTATAACTCTTAATTCTGTTTATAAAATCAAAATAACACACAGGCGTGGATTCCAAGAGTATTTACTATTCATCAACAAAGACATAGACAACGATAATAACAGCGCCACTCTTTTCTGCCGGCTTCTACGTCACTGTCTCTACTGCGTTATCGCGTTCACTCTGTAGACTGTACGGTGCGCACCGAGAGGGTCGTAACAATATTTATCATTTAGACGTATCTAGTGTTAAATGAATTTATGTTTCAGATATCTAAAAATTAAATAAATTATTAATTATAAAGGCTGAGATAATTATAATATTATTTTCATAGCTTTGAATAATGAATAATTTACTTTTCTAGAAGTATTTATTTCTTATTGTATGTATTTTTTTTCAATTTTGCGGTTCTAATCTTAAACACATTTAACGATATCCAATGTGGCGAATACCACATGTAACGATATCCAACGGGGTGAATACCCCATGTAATGATATCCAACGGGGTGAATACATATTGAACATATTGCAAAACCTTAGTGAACAATTTTTTTATCATTTCTTACCATCGGTATAAACAATCTTATAAAAACGTTAATATTTTATCATTACTTTACATTCTTCAACTGTTGATTTTCTTAAAGGTTGTAACGATTTCCAATGGAGCGAAAACTGCGAGTATAATTGCAGCTACTTTTGCCTAAATAAAACCTGTGATAAAGTCAACGGCTTTTGTCTAGAAGGATTGATTGCTGGATTCGAACCTCCTCGATGTACAATAGGTAATTAATTTGAAAATTTTGTGAGTTTAAAAAAAAAAACCTGTTTCATGTTTAAAATATATTTTTCCAAAAAAAAAGTATTTGTGAATTATTAGTTGTTACCAGAATTATTAGGTATTACGCTTAGCGTAGTTTAATATTAATTTTTTTACAACTAGTTTATATAAGTCCAGTGTGATACTCATTAAATTACACTACATCATACGTTGATACGAATGTATAATGTACAGAGTGTGCCAAGGATTACTTTGGTCCTAACTGTTCACTAACCTGTCCAAGCTTTTGTCCTGACAGTGAGTATTATCAACTAAGTGGTCATTGCAAAAATAGTTCAACTGCTGACCAAGCACTTACAACTAAAGAAGGTAAGATTAAATACTTGTTCAACTTTTTAACATACAGCCTTTAAAACAAAACAACTTGTTTCGCTTCAACACTTGCTAGTCATGTGACTCGACAGTGTGTTTGTTTAATTTGCCATTTTAATTGATTTTTAACCTTGTTATATAGTTTTTCTAAAATTAATATAAGACATGGATATAAAATGTTAAAACTTTATTTTTAATATTTTTCCAACTTCAGTAAAACATTCACACACAGATTTCGGTGTTGGTTTTGGGGCCGGAATAGCAACAGCGACTTGTGTGTTCGGCATTTCTCTAGTGATCCTGTACATTTGGCACAAAAGACAAATACGCAGCATAAACAAACAGTACCAGCAGTCTCAGCCTTACAGCCAGCTAGAGATTCCACAGGCTGAAAGGCACGTTTATGACCAAGCATTAAATGCAGTGACAGAGAAAGATCAACACAGCTCAATGTGATTGCTACAAAACATGTAAAAATTTCACCATCGTACTTTAGTCTGGGTAAAAAAAAAGTACCGATGGTACATTACTGCTCAGGTGTCAGTGGCCCAAATGGGATCTTTGAAGGTGTCGTAGATATGTTTTGTATTTGTAGAACTTTTCACCTATTGACTGTGATCGTGGAGAATGAGTGGGTGAAAGGTCAAAATAAGAAAGAAAAGTGATTGGTTGTTGTGGTCAGATGACAGAGAGTGGACCATGATGGCTAACGTGGAAGGTGGATGATCGTACTGTTGCTGAAGAGATATAGGTAGATTATATCGTGGAATTTTTCGACGGAGATTTGACTGTGTTGATGGATTTTTTTATATTATTCTTTATTATTATTAGTGTTGTAAAAAGTATAATAAATGTTGACTATGGATCACTCGTTGTCTAATTTATAAGTGAATGGTGGAAAGCAATGATCATGACAATTTAAGGTTATGACAGATGGCTAGGTTGTTCCCAATTTATATTATAATTTCATTATTGTATTAAATTCAGGTATCTCCAATTAATATTTTCTACAACTTAGAGACTGAGCTGAAAAAAAGTTTTTAAAGATGTTGACATGGGTGATGGAGTATTTGAATTATTTAGACGTGAATATAGTCACACTTTTGAAAAGTTAACTCCTTGATAAAATAAAGCTATAATAAGTCTATTAAATTGCGTCAGATTAATTAATTAAGGCCAAATTTAATTCTCATATCAGTGAAATATATTATAAAATATTAACAAACCGTATTTTGATAAGATTTTTTAAATACTATGCACTAGTATATTCATTAACTCACCTGGAACTATTTTTAGCCATTGCAATGTTGAAATAAGAGCACATTTCCAAATATGCAGGGCTGGCCATACGAATTGCGGGGCCAAATTTAATGGATGCTTGCGAGGCTCCGCTTCTATTACTATTTATATAAATACAAATTTCGGGGCCCCTGTCAGGTTCGGGGTCCAGTTTGGAGCAATCAGTTAAATCGGCCTAAAGCCGCCCTGCTAATATATGTATCAGATTTCGCATTATGTTAGATATTATTGCTTCTTCAGTTATCTAAAACTAGTAGAATATGTATAAAGATGTGAAATATTATAACCGTTTATTGTTGATTCAGCAAGGTAGATATGATCTAGCACAACAGCTCATTTTGATAACACTGGACAACCCATTTCTCGAATTAATTTTATAATTTCGTTTTTTTTTCGGTATAGTACATTTCTAAAGCTAACAATATAATATCATTTTATTGAAAAAGGTATAGTATGATTTTCTCTGTACGACCTAATGTTGCGCAATGACATTCGGACATTCCTGATACTGCGAAAACCGGATAGGCCTTAGATCTAAAAGATTTATCAACCTTCTTACAAATACTGATACAATAAAATCTTTTTATCACTGACATTCCACTCAATTGGAAGTTTGTTATTTAACGTTATATTTGGGAGGGGGGAGTTTGTTATTTAACGTTATATTTGGGAGGGGGGAGTTTGTTATTTAACGTTATATTTGGGAGGGGGGAGTTTGTTATTTAACGTTATATTTGGGAGGGGGGAGTTTGTTATTTAACGTTATATTTGGGAGGGGGGAGTTTGTTATTTAACGTTATATTTGGGAGGGGGAGTTTGTTATTTAACGTTATATTTGGGAGGGGGAGTTTGTTATTTAACGTTATATTTGGGAGGGGGGAGTTTTTTATTTAACGTTATATTTGGGAGGGGGAGTTTGTTATTTAACGTTATATTTGGGAGGGGAAGTTTGTTATTTAACGTTATATTTGGGAGGGGAAGTTTGTTATTTAAAGTTATATTTGGGAGGGGGGAGTTTGTTATTTAACGTTATATTTGGGAGGGGAAGTTTGTTATTTAACGTTATATTTGGGAGGGAGGGGTTTGTTATTTAACGTTATATTTGGGAGGGGAAGTTTGTTATTTAACGTTATATTTGGGAGGGGGGAGTTTGTTATTTAACGTTATATTTGGGAGGGGGGAGTTTGTTATTTAACGTTATATTTGGGAGGGGGGAGTTTGTTATTTAACGTTATATTTGGGAGGGGGGAGTTTGTTATTTAACGTTATATTTGGGAGGGGAAGTTTGTTATTTAACGTTATATTTGGGAGGGAGGGGTTGTTATTTAACGTTATAATTGGGAGGGTAGGAATTTTTATTAAGTAGTTTTGTTTTCTTTTTACAAGTTTCAATTTTTTTTTCGTGGAAGGGGGGGGGAGAGGGTTAAAAATGACGTCATTTCAATTGGGGCTAGGGAACTGAAAATAGGCAACAAGCAATGGTCAGTTGGAGGATATCTGTAATTGCTAAAATGTGTTGCCTTAATTAATGGACGAACCCTATTTTTATATCAACGACCAATTCAAATTAAACATACTTTTCATTTTCTGTCAAAAGTTTGTTTTAAAAATATGATAACATGGTAAATTTTCTTTTTTTTTTGTATTAATTAAATTTTATCAATGTAATATTCAAATAAATGTTTAATAAAAGTTAAAAAAAACGTTCTTATACTTTGAATTTTTAGTAAGTAAAAATTTCCCAATGCCATAACAAATTATTGACATTAATTTAATCTCTTCCCTTTATTATGTGTTGCTTACATACTGAAACTATAATAGAAAACTTCCAGTATCTACAAAAATTAGGAATTTACATTATTTGTTTCTCCATGATATAATTATTTTAAAGTATTTCTGCACCATATTATGTCGTCCATTTAGTTTTTACTATTTAAGAAAAAAACTGTATACGATGGTTTAAAAAAAGATGCAATCAAATATACATCAATCTGTTTTATCAATTTGTCCACACAGCCGTGTATATTCAGAATTGGTATTTAAAAATAAAATAGATAAATACTCTAATCAATGAAACAATGTTTTGAAAGTTATTTGAAATGTTTGCTTCAATTGCTCGGACAGGTATAGTAAAATAGGAAAAATAAAAGGGGCAATAAGAAATGTAAAATGAAGAAAGATATGACAAAAATAATAGCCCAGTGATGTCTTATTTCTTTACGTAAATTCTCCTCCCTCCTTTTTCCCCCCTTTTCCCTTTCTAAAGCTGTGAAAGATGTATGTGTTGAAGTTTTAAGTACCAAGTTACTATTGTTAATACAACCTGCGCCCCTCTACAATTAGTAGACAGACACAGATACATTCAGAGAGTGTGTTATATTTTGTTATCTTTTATTTAGATCAAACATACTAAACATATCCGTAGCTTGAAGAGCGATCGGGTTTACAAGGTCGATGTTTAACATGGAAGTAAACAGGAGAATGAAACATATTTGTTACGACTGATTATCATTAGACAAGTGTCGTATCTTTCCAATTAATTAGAATAAATTAGTCTTGCGTCTTTGAGTGAAAAGATCGTTATTTTCTTTTCATTACACTGATTAAGCAGTTGTCAACGAACCCCCCCCCCCCTTCCGACTCACGCCTGCTTTACGTTCTAAAGATGAATGTTAATTATAAACAGTTTTATATAGATGGATGTTTTTACTTAACATGTATTTACCAAATTTCACACCATTTGGGTTCATATAAATACTGCCTGTGCACTTGTTTTCTCGTGTTTTATGGTATTTGACAGTTGCATTAGATGAGAATTTTGCAAGGTTTAAAATGCTGTTTTTTTTAGATACAAAGAACAATTATATTACACAGTAGGAATTAAACAGACACATTAACCTGTCTGTATTACAGAGTAGTTCTAAGTACGCCATTCAAAAATACACTTTCAAAGTTTTTTAGTCTGTGCTTTCTGAGTCCTGAAGGTCTTAAAGTTTCACTTCACCACAGTTGATTTTTTGCATCTGTAAACTCTTTGCGTTCTTAGCATTCTTCTCAAGTTCTCGGTACTTGTCAATAAGTACTTCCAACTTTTTTAATGATGGCCCGTCTTTCACCCGCAGGGATACGCGATTTATTCCAAATGCTCAATAATCTTTGCACGCATCAGAAATAGATTCTTTCCGGGCACTTAATCAATTTTTTGTAAATGAAAGTATACACTCAAAACATGTGTCCCTGTTGGAAGAACTCGTTAAGAAAAAATCTTCAGATGGTTCACCAAGTAAATGAACTACAATTTTCGACCTAGTAGTCATAACTAAATGAAAGATATGATCTTATAACACTTGACTTTTATAACTAAATTAAAATGCACTAGTGAAACTGGCTATTTATATGAAAATCAAAACTTCTAGAGTTTTCTAGAAATTCCTGGAACCATCTCAAATGTTTCCACGTTTTTGTCTAGAACCTTCCAGAACCTTCTAGAAATGTATAGATTTTATCTAAAACTTTCCAGAACCTTTCAGCATTTTCTGTGTGCTTTATATATATACATGGTCACATTCAAAATTCATTCAAATTGATTTAAAATTTCAGTGTCGATGAGGCAGTACTATATAAAGTCATATATTCATGACATTTTTTCTGTGCTTTTTTTGAAGTCAAAGGAAACGCAAAAAAAAAAAAAGAATGATCAAAAAAAAATTGACAAAAGGTTATTCTGGGCCACCCAAATATATATATATATAGCATGCACGTTCTATTTATAGAAGTTATCATGAGCCCTTCCCACCACACCAAACTTTATTTCCTGTCAGTTGATAAGCCACACATGGACGTCAGTCGCTGTCTCCTGTTTGCATTTTAACACACTGATAGTAGTGATAACGGAAATGTTCGAAAACTGTGTACATATAATATTAAACCTTTTTCCACACTTCGCAAAAAAGGTTGTTTTATTTTTATTTTAAAGCTACTCATTTTTTTTTTCGGAAGTTTTCAGCTATGCCCATTTACATAGGCCTGTTTGACAGTAATGTTCCCCCACCACCTTCCGAAGGCAAACTTTATGATTAATTAAAATGGGCTATTTTTACTCAGCATTCTCCCCTCCCCCCGGGGTGAGAGATATGGTCAGCCCAAACATCCAGACAACTCACCATCAAATGCTTCTATAACAATGATGTCGTGAGGTAAGCAGACGGAACTAATAATTTTAAAGTTTGAAATGCGGCTCATGTGTTGCCCCCCCCCAAACAGGTAAATAATTCAAGGAATGTCAGATTACAAGGAAACTGAAATCGAATCAGCAAAAAAAAAAAAAAAATTCAGCCATAAGATTATTTTTTTTTTCATTTGATTTAATAAATATCCCCGTCTAAAAGTTGTGTTAATTTAAGCAGTGACAACTGCATCTTACTGGCTGAAAGAATTAAGGTCACACGGGCTGACAATTACTACGCATGGGGGAGGGGTGTTTGGAAGGCGCTACACTGGTACATTATTATTGCAGGTACATCAAGATGAAAGTCACGTGTTTATTATACCCCCGCATCAAAGGGCTGAGGCGTGAATGTGTCGGTCATTATTAGTCATATTCTTGGAAATGCTATATAATGGTACAGTGTTTATTGAATATAGTTAGCATAATCATTCATAATAAAATGACTATATATATATATATATATATATACCTTATATATTGTTATATTAATAATTTATACAAATATGTTGATCTATGTTCGTTTGTGTTTTGTATATAGCATATAAACTTCTTAATTTTTTTCTCTAAGAATTATGACCAGCAGCTGACGCTTTGTCCCTGCGTGCATCATATATAAAAACGTGTTAAATTGATATTATTAAACATATGTGTTCCGTAGTACTCAACATATAAGTAACTGTCACGTCCTTTTACTTTATCTCGCGTTGTTTTCAACCCTGTTGTGACTGCTAAAGGTACATTTAACTTCCTTCTTAGAAACTCTGGTATGCCATTTAAGGCTAACACAAGAGTTTTATATTGTTTGGATTCTAGAGTGGCCTAGTAGATAAAGTATAACCAAAGATAGTTGTTTTAATGTAAATAGGCCAATGTGTATTCAGAGAAATGGTTTTAAACAAATGGAACTTCTTTTTTGTTTGTCTTTTACTTATGACAGTAATTCATGCTAAAGGTATTTATTTGAATTTTGTCTCAAACTTAGAATTAAATAATACAAATGATAGTTTTAGACTCCTTCAAAACAAATTAAATAAATATATACCTTACTCCATTCAACTTTTTAAAAGAGATTTAACATTCATAATTGTGAGATTGATCTTGTGTAAGTTTTTCTTTCTATCATTAAGAAATAATATTGGAATACTTATTTATTATTTCTTTATTAGACTCATTTATTTTAAGAATGTGGGAAAACTAGGTCATAGTACTTATATACAGAAAAATAGTAGACTATACTATCAGAACGGAAAGACTTTTACTCAACCGTTAGTTAAGACTATATTTCTAAAAATAGATGTGTTTTCTGACCCTAATATTATCAGAAAAGCCAGAAATTAGATACCATATATATTATATTTTCTGGTTTTAGCAAAGGTCATAGTTTTAGAAATGTATTTTGTTTACTTAATATAAAGTTACTTTTTATTAATTGCAGGAACTGAAATCTCAAATTTATAAATTCTAATGTTAACCATATTTAAAACTTAAGTCCTGTGCATCATTAGGTAGGAATATACAAACAAAAGCGTCCGTATTCACACACACAAACACATTTAGATGATTCTTAATTTTTCAAATATTTTTTAACTCATTGAATTATCGCCATCTAGCTGCCCCTAACTCAATATCGTGACATTTTCTCCACAGTCTATCACTGGGATAAATATTTGATGGGACCATTCATTGAACAACATACTTGTTTACTTAAATAGTTGATACGATACTGCCCGTATACGACTATATACAGTTAAAAAAATATCTTGGATGTTATTACTTAATCTTACACATACATGCTCACATGGGGTTGATGCATACCTCGTTTTTGCTTAATTTATCGAGAAAATTAATCTTGAAAAACTTTATCAGTATATTGTTTATATATTCAAAAGCTAGGGATAAGTACAAAGAACATAATTGATTTTATAACATTCGAAACTGTATGGTAAATGAGATTTGCTAAGATTTACATTCGGTAGCTGCTCGAGATGGTTAAATTTAAAAGAAAGTTGTATTTCCTTGCTCAAGTGTACGAAGGAATATATTTTTTTTTGTTTTTCATAAGAGTTATTATAAATAATGTCTTTTAGGTGCATGGTTCGGTCCAAACAATAAGTACAAATGTAACTGTGAAACCAGTTGTAACACAGACGGAACTTGTACTAATAACGGGAAATGTAATAGTGGCTGGTTTGGGCTGAAATGTCAGTACCGTAAGTAGCCAAATTTTTCATTTTATGATTTTATTTAAAATGTGAAACAATAATTGGAACAATTCAATAGTACGATCTCATAACTCAATAATAATATCATGAAATTAATAGAGCATACTAATTAGACAATTAATTCTCATATTCTTTACATACTTTTATAAGTCAAGTATCACTGGTATGTAAATCTATGACTTATAATTAAATCAATTTCTTCAATAGGCGATATCACCACAAAAGTCAACTATGCTATCTTACATGCCTTAAACAATTAGACACAAACAGTTAATCGACTAAATTTACAAGCACACTTTTATTTTACCTGTCTGAATGAAACGGTATGATGCTACATTTACAAATATTTTATAAAACAAGCATGTTAATTATAAATTTAGTAAATTTGTTCGTCGCCCTGTGTCTGGTTTATAGTTTACTATGATACGACTGATATCTCAAAATTTATCTCGCCCTTTTAATGGTGCAGTGTAGTGGTCTCGACTGTCGACAGGAGGGGTCACGGGTTTGAACATCAGTGAGAACCTTTGGATCTTTCAGATCCCGGTGAAAGTCCCACATGTCCACCCTACTTTAAATGGGTACCTAACTCTAAGTTGGAGAAGTAGATGCGGCTGCTCGTTGTGCTAGCCACAAAATCCCTTTATATGCCGAAACATCTGAAACAGATAGATTCTACACTCTATCTGCTCCGATGCTCTGGAGTACCAAGCTAGAGCAAGTATGAGACGCCATAATGAGCCTACTGTCAACCAGACAGCAAAACACGAAATACAGATAACTCATCCAGTGCAGTATCCACATCAATTTTTTAAGGGACAATATAAAATAACTAGCGACTAACTAATGGACTATTAATCATAGTTAATGACTGTGTATATTTCAGAGGATTTAGTGGTACAAAGTTTAACAACAATTTCAACAAGCGCAGATAAACTTACAGACAGGAATGATACAACGTGTCTGGAGACTGATAGAGATGTTGTAATAGATTTCAACAGAAATTTTGTCTTTACCTGGTTGAGGATTGTTATTAATAACGAAAGTAAGTCAATTTACAGTCTGTTACAAGATACACGATAAATCTATTTTTTTCTAATACAATTACATATATATATATATATATATATATATATATAAAACCACTTAATGCTTAATGATTTATATCAGAGTAAGGCAGGATCGCCATAATCATTAGGGGATCTAGGCAAAGGTCTCGTTTGCCTATCCATGAAAACGCAGCGTTCTATGCAGAGGCGTTTCTAAGATGGTTAGGCAATTTGGAAGACTGCCGACGATCCCCGAGTCCAGTATTGTAAAATTAAAATTTGATTTGTCAGTTATTTTGAAATCTACATATTTCTAGAACTGAAGAGGCGTGTTTCAGATGAAATATTCTTCTTTCGATTACATCTTTTTTTATTATTTTTTTTGTGAAATGGTAAAAAAAAAAACCTGTACTATATTTAAATAAACAAAATGAACAATTAAAGTCTACTAGCATGTTGGTAGTTACAACTCTTGTTTCACATTTTTATGATGCTCATTTTTTCTCTTTTACTTCAGATATTGCCAGTCATATTGTATCACATTAAAATATGTCACTTTTTAGTTAGAGTGGCCCAATGTTATGTGTTACTTTTAGTTAGAGTGGCCCCATGTTGTGTGTCACTTTTAGCTAGAGTGGCCCCATGTTAAGTGTCACTTTTAGTTAGGGTGACCCCATGTTATGTGTCACTATTAGTTACGTTGGCTCCATGTAAAGTTTCACTTTTAGTTTGAGTGGTACCATGTTGTGTGTCACTTTTAGCTAGAGTGGCCACATGTTAAGTGTCACTTTTAGTTAGGGTGGCCCCATGTTGTGTCACTTTTAGTTAGCGTGGCCCCATATTGTGTCACTCTTAGTTAGGGTGACGCCAAGTTATGTACCTTTAAGTTAGAGTGGCCCCATGTTATTTGTCTCTTTAAGTTATGGTGGCCTCATGCTATTTGTCTCTTTAAGTTATGGTGGCCCCATGTTATTTGTCACTTTTAGTTAGGGTGGCCCCATGTTATGTGTCACTTTTAGTTATGGTGGCCCCATGTTGTGTCACTTTTAGTTAGGGTGGCCCCATGTTATGTGTCACTTTTAGTTATGGTGGCCCCATGTTGTGTCACTTTTAGTTATGGTGGCCTCATGTTATTTGTCTCTTTAAGTTATGGTGGCCCCATGTTATTTGTCACTTTTAGTTAGGGTGGCCCCATGTTGTGTCACTTTTAGTTAGAGTGGCCCCATATTGTGTCACTTTTAGTTAGGGTGACGCAAAGTTATGTACCTTTAAGTTAGAGTGGCCTCATTTTATGTGTCACTTTTAGTTATGGTGGCCCCATGTTATTTGTCACTTTTAGTTAGGGTGGCCCCATGTTATGTGTCACTTTTAGTTATGGTGGCCACATGTTATGTGTCACTTTTAGTTATGGTGGCCACATGTTATGTGTCACTTTTAGTTAGAGTGGCTCCATGTTATTTGTCACTTTTAGTTAGGGTGGCCCCATGTTATGTGTCACTTTTAGTTAGGGTGGCCCCATCGTATGTATCGCTTTCAGTTAGAGTGACCCCATGTTTTTTTTCAATTTTAGATAGGGTGGCCCCATGTTATGTGTCACTTTTAGTTAGAGTGGCACAATGTTATTTGTCACTTTTAGTTAGAGTGGCCCCATGTTATTTGCCACTTTTAGATAGGGTGGCCCCATCTTATGTGGCACTTTTATTTGGAGTGACCCCAAGTTATGTGTCAGTTATAGCTAGAATTGAATGTCCATTTATATTTAGTTATTTTAAGGGTCAATAAATACTGCCATTTAACTTAACTAAGTTTTTCTTTTAAACATTTCAAGTGGGAATTTAAAAAAAAAACGTGGCCAATAAATGTTAATGAAACATCAGTTTAAAAAAGCGTACTTTAAATATATGATTATAAGAAGTGATTTAAACATTACTTTGTGAATCTTATAACAAATAAACATTTCCGGTAATACAGTTGCATCTAGGGGACGAGTGTAAGTGTGGTAAAGAGCTCGACTATTTATCTTCTTCGTAGACCAATCGATCTTTTAAGTCAAAGTGAATGTGCCGTTATTTATTTCCCGTGGTGCCTCCATTGCCATCGGCTATGGTGAGGATAAAGAAGGGCACCATAAAATGAGTCTGATTATTGGTCTACAAGATATAAGAGATTTCACCTCATCCTAAAAGTTTTTTTTCTTTCTCTCTCTTTCTCTAACTCACAAACAGACACACACACCTCACGCACACATACAACAATACATAAACACCAAACACACCCACAACTTTGCATCTAGAGACCGAAATATTAGCCCTATTTAATCAAACATTTTAATGCGAGAATTAATTTTTTTTTTAAGTTAAAAAAAGATTTTGTGTGTGATAAGTTACAGGTTTTATTTAAATAAGAAACAATTTATCAGTCTGACAGAGACTAAGTGTAATATAAAAGTTGCAATTATGCTGCATCTGCTTCTCTAATATTAGAAATGACTGAATAAAAAGGTTTTAGAACTTCATCACACAGGCCAGACCATCAAGATTAGTGTACTGTTGATGGGCCAGAATGGTAAGACAGAGGTGTCTATTTTGCCACCATGGACAGATTGGGGAGGGTGTGAATATATCAGACTACCCTCATAGGTACTTTTGCCGACGGCCTTCAAAACCTTAGAAACGGCACTGTGTCTATAATAGTAACACGAAACAGTACCAATAGATATTTCAGGACCCACTTCCTTTCATGCCTAGTAGTAAAAAAATCTGTCAGATTACTATTATCTCATTTTCAAAAGTCTTTTTAATTTTGCGTTCAATTATTTCAGCACTACTATCGACTTTAACGGTCCAGTTTAAAAAAGGTAAAGACCAACCAATAACAGACTGTGACCAAAAGCGATTCTACCTTGTGGGAAACTTGACGTTAGACATAAGATGTTACCTGAAGGAAGAAATCCAGCAAGTTATAGTTAGTGGTACTGGAGTGAAGTCATTATGTTCACTGTACATCAATGGAGGTAGTATACATTCATGAGAATATATGGAGTAGTGTACACTATCTCAGTGCAATATATATATATATATATATATATATATATATATATATGAAGGAAAAAAATGTTGTTCCACAGAACATATATCATACATAAAAAGCGTGTTACTATTTAAGAAGTCCTTTACCTATGACTAATAAAAATGCCGTCATGTGTGTTATTTTCATTTGTAATATTGTAGCATCTAAACAAATACGATACACAAATATTTACGTCATTAGGCGACTTAGTAAAAATCAATTTTAATTTAACGACTTGTATTCTGTATGATTTATATTCTGTATGAATAATACTCTGTGTGATTTATATTATGTATAATTTATATTATGTAATTGTTCCTATTTTCTTCCTTATATTAACTAGTCTTTTTAATACAACTTACTGTTTTAGGACTATTTTTTATTTAACCTAATTGTTATTAAAATATCAGTTATCGATTTAAGATTATTCCTTAAAGTGTCAATTTTCCTTTTCAATTATAAAAAAAGCGCAGTCTAAGGAATTGAACATTTTGTTTTTTTTTTTTTTTTTTTCATTAGGTCGCAATGTAGCACTAAAACAAGACACTTATCAAACAAGCAATTATAGCGACAGTACCAGGTCTTATGATTCATCTTTAGCAGTGGACGGTAATGCAGATCCTGACTTTTATCAGAAGAGTTGTTCACATACACAACCGAATGATACTGCACCAATGTGGAGAGTTCATTTCACACCTTCACAAATAACAAGATATGTTTTATATAACAGAAATAGTAAGGTTTTTTTTTCTTTATTTGTTTTTTTTTTATATATGAAGAAAATGAAAAGTTAAATTTTTTATCTGCAGGTAAGTAGATTTGAAAGAATTGGAAATAATATTAATAACTTATTGTATACAATCACAATAATGAACACAGAAGTAATCCACTTATACAGATTGGTATATTTAAATAGATACCTAAATATTAAGTGTAAATAAATAAGTACGACCACCATTTTGTCAAGGCCCATTTGGTTTGGGGAAAAATTTCAATAAAAAAATAAAAAAAAATTCGATCAATCAATAATTTTGTATTACGAGCACTACAAAAAGAAATGTAAACAATTTACATCCGATCTCTGTATTAGTAAACATTAACCTGTGTGCTAACCTGTATGTCTTCTCAGACTAAAAATAGATCACGTTTGTATAGTAGGTGCACATTATATTTGTACACAATTATTGATCGAATGACGTAATCAAATATTTTTTTTCTTTCTACTATCTTCTCTATATAATAAACTTTGATTAGTTAATTGTGGTTTGCTGTTTAGAAAATATTATAATTATCAATATTACAGAAACAAACAGTACGAGCAGTGTGATACGTTGGACCTTGGATTTATTACAGTAATTTACATAGTGTAATTGGATACTATTGGCTCAATCATTCTCCAAAAAGATCTAATAGCAGACAAAAAATGTGTTCATAATGGTCTCTTTCTAAAGCGTTACTTACATTGTACTATTCCAAGTAACAATTACATTATACTTAACTGATAATATGTATTCTGTGACAGATAAAGTATATATTGTTTATGCACAATTTATGTGTGAACTAGCAGTGGTTGAACCATCTAATGGTGTTAGGTTTACCCTTTAGAAAATGTACAATAGTCACTCCAGTCCTTCTTCCCGAGCAACCCCGGGTACATGTCTAGTTTACTTTAAGGAAGCACGTTCCTAAATTAGACAGTAAAATACGTAAAAGAAACGTAATTGTATGTAATTTCAAATACGTACAAAATTACATAGAGATGTATTTAATTTATGACTTTTATATTATACCATTTAAAACATTTTTAGCGTATAGTTTTAAAGCTTTCAAAATTAAAAACATTAATTTTTATTTACGTACATTTTGAAAATATTTGTACAACAACATTCTGATAAATTCCCAATTAAATATTTAAGGTGACCAGGATCGCCTCAGAGGCTTCACTTTAGAAGCAAATGGTAGCACCAACGATTTATTTACATACCAAGACACCAGTACTTCCAATATAGGCCTACCAGTGTATACAGTTTTAGATGCAAAGAAAAGAACCATTCAAGACGTGACAATTAAATCAAGATCTGGTCAAATGTTGGCGTTATGTGAAGTGGAGATTTACGGAGGTATGAAGGCTGTTATACTTTGAAAATCATTTAAAATTAACTATTTAAAATGTATTTCAACAATATTGTGTATTATAAAAAAATATATCTCCTTAACTCTGTCCTTCAAACCTGTTCCATTACAGATTTTTTAACCCATTTTTATTGTTAACTTTAATTTCTTTTATATTTTTTTTTCTTAAAAATTTCTTTTATACGTGTAAGGTCAAAGGTGATAAATAGCATTAGTTGAAACCTCGTTACTGTTATGTTCCTGTGATCTCGTTAACACTAATAGCGAGTTTGGCGGCCTCAATGTGCAACAGATAATAGATAAATAGATAGATAGATAGACTGAAATACAAGCAAACAGATAAATAGGTAGATGTAAAGATAAACAGACATATATATATATATATATATATATATATAGAGAGAGAGAGAGAGGGACGGAGAGAGGGAGATGGATAGATAGATGATAGATAGATAGATAGACAGACAGACAGCCTGCCAGATATATATATATATATATATATATAGATAAATAGATAGATAGATAGATAGATAGATAGATAGATAGATAGATAGATAGATGATAGATAGATAGATAGACAGACAGACAGCCTGCCAGATATATATATATATATATATATATATATATATATAGATAAATAGATAGATAGATAGATAGATAGATAGATAGATAGATAGATAGATAGATAGATAGATAGATAGATAGATAGATAGATAGATAGATAGATAGATAGATAGTCTATTCATAATCGAAGTATCTCCTATCAGGAAAGTACTTTCACTAGCCACGATCTACTTCTATAAGACTATTTTTGAATGTTTTAAACTGGGTGACAGTGAATCTGTTGGTCTAAAAGCCTGATGCAGTCTATCGGCACTTATGTCAGCAACACATCCGCGGTTCTGTATTGCGTTATAGAGTCTGATTTTTTAATTCTTTTTTTGAGATTTTAAAATATTGCATAATAAAATGTGTCTTGTCTGTTGCTAGGTGTTCGAAGCTAAGAGAAGTAATAAAATAAACTTATTTGTTTGTAGAATTTAGAAAAAGTTCTAAAAATTTGATTGCAACAATTTTCAATACATTCTTATATTTTATGTGTAATATTCAGTAGTACTGTTATAATTTTTTTTTAAGTAAAGGTCGTATAACCAAATACTAAATGCATGTCTCTGTGTTTAGAATGTCCTACAGGTACATATGACCTCAACTGTACAAATTGTAAAGCATTCTGCCTAGACACCTGCCATATAGACGATGGTTCATGTAACATGGTTTGTTTCGGCTACAGTAATCCTCCTAATTGTAACGTAGGTAGGAAACTTGGGACAGTCATTTTTATTTGACTTATGTGACCGATTTGACTGCTTTGATTTGTTCTCAAATCTCACTCAGCTATTAAAAAATAATAGCAGGAATAAAATGTGAAGTGAAAACTTGACTGACTAAAAGGAATAACCTCTGACTCCTTTGTTACGTGGTAGGAAGTGCCTATAGCCAATCCTTGCCACGAACAGATCGTTGTATAGGAGGAGTATGAGAGAAATTGTATGTAAGTGGTCTGATGACAATATGTGTCTTTCAAAGCTCACGTTTAGTCTCCGCTAATAAGTCAACAATAACGGTTCCTTTGCTGATAAACAAGTTTATTATGTTTACTTATAATAGGATTGATTCTTTTCTGGAAATGAGACAGTAAGATGTTTTATTTATTAATAAGGCTAAACAGAATAATAATATTAATTTACACATGTAATTTAGTTAGTGCTGTAAAATTTGTTTTTAATTTGAAAAGGAAACAATTTTGTTTATGTTTCTATTCCCCTTTTAGTGTATGTTGAATTAAATACTTTGAATAGAAAGTGTATATTTCTTAATTCAACAATAAAGGGTTTTATGCGTAATTCTAAAGTCTCAATTTAAATATTTTTTTTTTTTTAAATTGAACTCCGTGAGGTTTCTGCAGATACGCATTATTTAATTTTATATTTTTTTTAAGATTGCAATAACGGTAGCTGGGGTATTAACTGTAACAAGACTTGCAGTCGTAACTGTAAAGACCCAAACCAATGTGATAAGTTTTCCGGCCATTGTCTTGGAGGATGTGCTGCTGGATTTCAACTTCCTGACTGTGTTAAAAGTCTGAAATTATTTTATTTTTATTATTATATAAAGTATCATTAAATGTTACATATATTAACCATATTGACAGTTATTTTGAATACGTTACCAATATTTCTAGTTGTTAGTTTACCAAATTTTTACATGAAAATTACATTTCAAATTTCTTGCAAGGGTTTCCTTTTTTCCATCCTGTTATTTAAGATTGTTTTGATAATTCTTGGGGTGTAAACTGCAGTCAGACGTGCAGCAATAACTGTAAAAGTAAATCGTGTAACACGGTCACAGGTCAATGTCGTGATGGATGTCTATCTGGGTATACACCCCCCAACTGTAACACAAGTAAATATATTCAATAGTGTATCAAAATTGTCTCTCTCTATCACTTTTGCTCTTTCTGTTTCACTATATCTCATACTGTCTCTTTTTCTTTCTCTGTTTTCCCCTCTTTCTCTTTTACTCTTTCACAATCTATCTCTTTCTTTTTCTCTTGCTCTGTCACCCTCTCTACACATCTCGTTTTCTCATTCTTTCTATCACTCTGTCTTTGTGTCACTTTCTCTTTCTCTGTCACCCTTTTTCTCTTTCTGTGCTACTCTTTTTCTCTTACTCTCATTTTCGTTGTTTCTCTAGCTTTCTCTATCTCGCTCCTCTCTCTCTACTTCTGTGTGTGTGTGTCTCTCTCTCTCTACTTCTCTCTTTCTCTCTCTGTGTGTCTCTCTCTCTCTGCCAACAAAAATAACAGCTTTATTTTCCTCAACTTAAAAAAAATCCAATAGGTTGTGCCGATGGCCATTGGGGCGATGATTGTTTAAAGAACTGTAGCCGGTACTGTTATGATAATAAAACCTGTGATAAATTCAACGGCCAATGTCCGAGTGGATGCATTGCAGGATATGAACCGCCATTATGTAATAAGGGTAAAAAATATTCATTTCTCATAAGCAGGTAAAAAACGAACTAATTTATTTTGTACAGGTCATTGTTTTGATGGATGCCAAGCTGTATTTAAGCCATATGAATGATTTGAAAGTTAAGGTTTAACCATGACTGAAAATTTTTAGTAATACAATTTAAATTCTAACTAACATCTAAGTTATCCCAAAATATGTATCCTCACTTATAGCCTAAAAATAAAAACTCTAAATTTAACAGAAAAGAAGTATACAGATTTATATTTTTTACTAGGATTTATTCTTTTCTGGAAATAGGACAGTAAGATGTTTTATTTAACAATGAGGCTAAACAGAATAATAATATTAATTTAAACATGTAATTTAGTTAGTGCGGCTAAACTTGTTTTTAATTTGAAAAAGGACTACTTTTGATTATATTTCTATTGACCTTTTAAGGCATGTTGAATTAAATACTTTGAAAGTGAATATTTCTTAATTCAACAGTAATGGGTTTTAGGCGTAATCCTAAGTCTTAATTTAAATACACTTTAAAACTGAACTCCGTGAGATTTCTGCAGATACGCATTATTTAATTTTATATTTTTTAGATTGCAATAACGGTAGCTGGGGTATTAACTGTAACAAGACTTGCAGTCGTAACTGTAAAGATCCAAACCAATGTGATAAGATGTACGGTCACTGTCTTGGAGGATGTGCTGCTGGATTTCAACTTCCTGACTGTGTTAAAAGTCTGAAATTATTTTATTATTATTATTATTATATAAAGTATCATTAAATGTTACATATATTAACCATATTGACCGTTATTTTGAATACGTTACAAATATTTCTAGTTGTTAGTTTACCAAATTTTGTGATGAAAATTACTTTTCAAATTTCCTTCAAGTGTTTCTTTTTTTCCATCCTGTTTTTTAAGATTGTATTCTCATTCTTTCTATCACTATGTGTCACTCTCTATCTCTTTCTTTGTCACCCTTTTTCTCTTTCTCTGTTACTCTTTTTCTCTTACACTCACTTTCGTTCTTTTTCTCTAGCTTTCTCTCTCTCGCTCCTCTCTCTCTCTCTCTCTCTCTCTCTCTCTCTCTCTCTCTCTACTTCTCTCTCTCTGTGTCTGTGTCTCTCTCACTGCCAACAAAAATGGTATGTTACTAATAGCTTTATTTTCCTCAACTTAAAAAAAAAAATCACAGGTTGTGCCGATGGCCGTTGGGGCAAAAATTGCACAAACAACTGTAGCCGGTACTGTCATGATGATAAAACCTGTGATAAACTCAACGGGCAATGTCCGAGTGGATGCATAGCCGGATATGTACCGCCATATTGTGATAATGGTAAAAATAAAATTTCATTTCTCATTAGCAGTTAGAATTGATGAAAAAACGAATAAAATATTTTTTGTTAAGATTTCATTCGAAGTAAATTTTATTAACATTATGTCATTGTGTCTTTCTTTTCTTGAAATTGCATTTGCACTTCGTTAATATATTTTTCTATAATATACACAGCAATATAAATAGCCGAGTATCCTTAGAAGTAGATAATATTATTTACAACTTGTGTGTACCCGACTCTCATTTCCTTCTAAAAGTAACTTTTAACATTTCCAGTTGCTTATCTACCTTTAACCGTGACGAAATAAAACCCATTGTATTTCAAACGCGTTTCAATATATTCATCTTTACACTAATAGATAGTAGTGAAAATAACAATTGTTGATAACAATATATCAGAATGTGGCGTTGGCTATTGGGGAGTCAACTGCAGCCTGGAGTGTAACTTTCAGTGTCTGAATCACTCGTGTCACCACAAGGATGGTTATTGTTTACGTAGATGTATTGATGGGTATCAGTCTCATTACTGTACACAGGGTAAGTGATAGTACACATTAATTAATGACAGTTTCACAAGTTAAGTGATAGTATACATTAATAAATGACAGTTTCAACTTTTATTTATCTAAGGACTAAAGAACTAAATATAATATAAAAGTTGCAATTAAGCTTCATCAGCTTCTTAAAAATTAGAAATGGCAGAATAAAAAGGTTTTAGCACTTCATCAGACTGGTCAGACCAACAGGGTGAGTGTACTGTAGATGGGCCAGAATGGTAAGGCAGAGCTATGAAAATATTCAACTGATCTTTTTAATTATAAAAGAACTGATGAGTTAATTATTTTCATAGCTTCTTATGAAGGTTTATGAAATGTATAATGTTCATAATTCTAAGCAATGAACACATTAAAACACCTTAATAAAGCTATTTGTTAATATTCTAACAACTAGTATAAACAATTTTCATGAAACGTTTAACTTCTTTTATTGTTACTTGACATTTTTTCACCTGTTGATTTTCTTAAAGGTTGTAAAGATTTTCAATGGGGTGAAAACTGCGAGTATAATTGTAGCGACTATTTCCTAAATAAAACCTGTGATATAGTCAACGGTTTTTGTCTAGACCAAGGAAGTACCAATAAAGAAGGTAAAACTAAATACAACATAACTTTCTATTTATAGAAATTAGGTTTAAGGACTGAAATAGCATTACTTCTTAGTTCTTAATTTGACTCGTTGTATTCCTGGTTATCACAACGCACCTCAATGTAATTTTATGTAAAGCAATGTACTTTACGAGTTCAATTAATTTCATTTTATTTCACTACTATTTTTACATGTATTTCATATTGAAACAAAATGCTAGTATGATGAATTGATACTTATCTATTTATTTTCCCAATTTCAGAAAACAGCTTATGCACAGACTTCGGTGTCGGTTTCGGGGCGGGACTAGCTACTGGGTTGGGTGTACTCATCATTTCTCTAGTGATTCTCTACATTTGGCACAAAAGACGAATACTCAACCTGCACAAACAGTATCAGCAGCAGCAATGTTACAGTCAGCTAGAGATTTCACAGGTGGAAAAACACGTTTATGCCAAGGTATCCGATACTATCACAGAGAAAGATCTACACAGCACAATGTGATGATAATGCAATAAAAACATGTCAAATCTTAATTATCATTCCCAGCTCAGGGTAGAAAAACTACAGGCAGTACAGTGCAGCATTGGCGGTCCGTGGGGCTTGAATAGCAATGGGGGGAGGGGGTTTATTCTATAATTTGTATTATAATTAAATTCATTTATTAAATTCATTAATAAAAAAAGGCTCAGTAATAATAAGGATTAATTTAAATAAGAACAATGTATTAGTTGTTTCTCAGAATTTATTTTAGACGGTATATTTTGATTTTATTTGAAGTATTCTTTTTATGCATAATTTTCGTAAAGTAAAATTGTTTAATTCTGTTTTATCGAATTTTCCGTCATATTTATTCTTCTCTGATACAAATTAAGACAACTAGATGGAGTACATGTGTGTTTGTACAGTTTAGACATACGGAACTGTGACTTAGATTCATGAAGTGGATTATTTAGAGGTATTGTAAAAATAAGTGTCAGGGAAGAATTTTTTTACTGTAGAATTTTCCCGGTAACAATTTTAAATAGCCGGATTTTAAAATTTCCTTTCCAGGCGTCATTTTTACTCCTAACCGGCTCCTGTGAAAACGTTTTATATTTGTTTTTTATCTGTGTTAAGTTGGCTGGAAAGGTTCCCTTAATCCGCTACGGGCCTATCTAGGCCGATGATGTGTAGAGTCCGTCTGTTGCTGTAGCCTCGGCATAAAAATTGATTCTGGTTATCACAACGCTTAGTCGTCTTAACATCCCCAACATAAGTCAGGTCCCCATTTATAGTTTGGTGGACTTATATGACTTTAACTCATTTTCACCAGGACTGGTCATATTCACTTTGATTCTCACTGATAATCGAGCCCAGGGCTCTCAGTTCGACACTCAGCCGTCCATCTCACTGATATTTAACTATTACTTTATTTTGTGGCATCTAGATTGAAGTGATAGATTATATGAAATGTCTGAACTGTTTGTATTGTAAGGAGATAATCATCTCATTTCATTGCTTTTTGTGTTTGTAGTTAAGTAAAATATGAATCCATAAACTTGAATTCGCATATTAAATGTTTGTTTCTTTCGTTTGGCTCCAACTACACGCACCCAAGAATAATAAACACAATAAACCACCATATTGATAATACCCATCAATTATACACTGACAATTTTATTAAAAAGATATTTCATGGAATTAGAATTACTTCTCTTTAACACAAAGCTATTGTTCACTTATATCATTGTTTCATTGATTGTATAATAAACTTATATAAAAATAAAAAATAAAAAATTAAAGCTTAAGAATTTTTTTTTTATAGTTATTTTAAAAGATTGCATACGTTGGCAGTTAAAAGTAAAGTTCTCTTAGTTTTAGTGGGATATCGGGGCAGATAAAATGTAGAATTTATCTGTTTCTATAACCTCAGCATATGAAGAGATTGTTTGGTTAGCACAACGCCCAGCCGACTTTACTTCCCCAACCAAGGAAGTTAAAAAGATGTTGAAAACAATAGATCGGAAATAATCAATACACTAGTATCGTATTAGATAAAATAATCAAGATGATATTATTATCTATTTGTATATTAACACAGAAAGAAAGTGTTTCAAACGAACACTGCTTATTAAAAAAAAAAGAAATTCTCGTTATTTTATTCATTCCCAAACCATTATTAAATAATCTTTTCACTTCTTCAATGTAATAAATAAATAAAAAAAAACTGTTCGTCTGTCAATGTTTCCCTACAAAAAATCTTTGTTGTCGTTATCCTGGAGTATGAATCACTGAATATATCGGACTCGTGTGAATCTATTGATCTGCCACGAGGTGTTACGCAGATGACAACACGTGAAAGTAAACAACGTAGACTTGTATAGAGTTATACACTATATTACGAAGTTACCAGTCCTAAACATGGTCTGGAGGCCTTCAGTAACACGATACCACAATTAAAGTGCAAAAAACAACGTTTCTCTCTCATTTTCTCTATCTTTGTCTCTCTCTCTCTCTCTTTGTCCCTCTGTCTCTCTCTCTCTCTTTGTCTCACTCACTTTGGCTCTCTCTTTAGCTCTCTCTTTGGCTTTCTCTGTATCTCTATTTTTTGTCTCTCTCTCTCTTTGTCTCTCTCTCTCTCTCTTTGAACTCTCTTATTGTCTCCTTCTCTCTTTTTCTTTTTCTCTCTTAGTCTCTCTATCTCTTTGTCTCTCTCTTTTTTTGTTTCTCTCTTTTTGTATCTCTCTCTTTCTCTCTCTCTCTCTCTCTTTGTCTATCGCTCATTGTCTCTTTTATTTAACTCTCTCTCTCTCTCTCTCTTTATTTCTCTCTTTGTCTCCCTCAGTCTTTCTCTCATTGTCTCTCTCTCGCTCTCTTTGTCTATCTCTCTATGCTTCTTTCTATTTTTCTATCTCTCTTTTTCTCTCTCTGTTTGTCTCTCTCTTTGTATCTCTCTCTCTTTGTCTCTCTTTCTCACTCTTTGTCTCAATCTCATTTTCTCTCTCTTTTTATACCTCTCTCTCTTTCTTTGTCTCTCTCTCATTTTCTTTTTCTCTATGTGCCTCTTTCTCTCTTTCTTTTTTTCTCACTCTTTGTTTGTCAATCTCTCTCTTTTTATCTCTCTGAATTTTTCTCTCTCTCTTTTTCTATATTTCTCTGTGTCTCTTTCTCTTTGTCTGTCTTTCTCTCTTTGTCTCTCTTTGTCTCTTTTTCTCTCTATTTGTCACTCTCTCTCTCTCTTTGTCTCTGTCTTCCTCTCTCTCTTTCTTTCTCTCTCTTCGTCTCTCTCTCTCTCTCTCTCTATCTATCTCTCTCTGTGTGTGTCTACCTGTCTCATTCCTCGTCCGATGTCCTCGAGATCCTCCAGTCGAATGCATTTTTTACTCTTCCGCCCACGCTTTCAGAATTACACCCTTGACTTCCCAAAACAATCGTCCAACCCCACTCTCATAAACCATCAATTAGTGGCGTATAGTTTCCCGCCATAACAGGAGGGTGGGGTAAGGGTGATGAATACACCCGAACACACAAAGACTAACTGACCAGGAGACTATGGATGTTCTTATTATCGATGTTTTCGTCCAACTACTCACAACCCGTAACAGCCTCGCAGTCTAATTATGTTAATTAGGTCGCTACAAAACTAAATTTTAGCATTAACCTATCCAGAATCTATTCAACCACAATTATATCTCTATTTGTTTTTTTTTTTTACAGAATTGATTGTTTGTTAATTTGAAAAATAAATGAGGCACAATCTATATTTAAAATTACTGCGTATTTCATTCTTTTATTTTATTAGAGTATATCAATACAAGCATGTCGCAACAAAAAACTACAGTCCTAAGATAAGATCGCAAAACGTAAAGATTTGAGACCTACTGGGCTACATTAATTCTTTTAGTGCTTTAAGTTGATGTGTTGGTGTTAAATTTTGAAAAAGCAAGTGATAAAGCCTCCAATAGTGCTGTAGCATCTAAATGATAGTAGAATACGAAAATTATGTACACCATTCATAGTATAGTATAGAGCGTAACTCTCTAGTCTCACACCAGTCATATTATAACTTGTCATTGTTTAAAATCACGTTTAAGTATTTGCAAAGTAATTGAGATTTATAGAGCAGAATCGGCCATGAAACACAAAGAGTGGAAGTGGACGGACGGTCCTATGGTAAAGAACTCGACTGTCGACCTGAGGGTCCCTGGTTCGATCACCGGTGAAGACCAATGGAAATATTAGGTTATGGTTAAAATTCTCGCTCCCTCTCCCGTGATGCGTCCATGGCGATTGCACTATCGACTATGGTGGGGATAAACGAAGGGCACAGTAAAAACCCTCCAGTTAGGGTTTAAAGGATGTAAGAGATTTCATTTCATCCTTATATGGACTTCAAACATATGAAGAGTGGAGATAATCTGTGTGGTAGGACAGATCTATTACATAGTATTAAAGCCCAACAATAATAAAAATGACGGTACTATACATGTTAAATTACGAAACAAAAGATCTAGCGTGAAATGGATCTGGTACATCGTCTTGGTTTTTATAGTTTTAGATGACGCTTGAAGTTTGTATGAGTACAGTATGACACAATACATATATGATCACTTGGGCTTGGGGTATCATTTTGAGTAAATATTTTTTATTTACGAAAAATCGAAAGTGGAAATTACAATGAATTTTAAGAAATTTAGTTGATAACATAAGCAGTATCATGATAAAGCTGGTTAAAACTATCTTGACACAAACAATTATAGTAGTAGGCTATTAGATCCGGCGAAGACCTGCCTTACCCTATGACAGGCGAGGTAAGAGAAAAATCCAAATAAGAGCAAGGCGATTAGACATTTATTCAAACTGCTACATTATTAGTATTTAAAAGAATTGTAGCTAGAGAGTATGGGGGGGGGGGAAGGGTGAAAGATTTTAAGCGTTATTTTATCAATAATTCACATGTACGTTCAATACATTAATAGAACTATATAAATATATATCAAAAGTAAAAGTGCTCAATTTTAAGGCCAAAACAAATATTAATTTCGTCTTTTATTTTCAGTTTAGCCTAAACTTTTCATTGTGGGTCCCGTATTTAACAGACTGAAACACTTTTTGACATAAGCGAAATACTAATGTTGTGTTGGCCTTAGATAAGATAGTGCGAATAATTAAGTATGAAATCTTGCTTTATATTTTTTAAAAAATATTGAATGACATTCAGTCTCTCTTACTGCTTTTTAAATGCCGTTTATCTAGTTTCAAAACATCTTTGATCTTCTCACAGAATTAATTGTTGTAACTCTATTTCTTCCCCCCTCCCCCCGGGTCGCAATCACGACTGATATACGTCTACACATTGTTAATTTGGTCGTTCACCCCCGCCTTAGCTCTCATTAGCTAACCATTATATTGTAGTGTTTGAATTTTTATTGTTTTACTTTTTAATTTAATATTGAATGATGTCTTAAGCTAACAATTTCAAATCTCTCCTAACGTAATTCTGATAATAAAATTTGGCAACTCAGAGATTAATTATTGGCCAAATGTTGTTTGTACTTGTGCGTCAGATAGGCTAGAGTTGGATTGGTTTATAAATCTAAAAAAATCTAATTTTGATTAGTTTCATTTTACAGTGTATACATCATATACATCAGCGGTCGGGGAACCGGAGTAATTTACCCCAAATGGGGTAAAAATTAAATTTTTGGGGGTAAAAATGAAACTTTTGTGAGTAAAAATTATATAATTTTAATTCACCATGGGGTAGTATCAACTTAGACAAAACTATTTTGGGGTAATGATTAAAAAAAAGTTCCCCGACCGCTGATATCCATTCTGGCTTCTAACAGTGTACTGTAGACTGTACATTACTATACAGATACATTTAACAGATATCGCAGGAGAAACATTTTTTTTTAAAGAATACATTATCACTACCCATTTGCACTGACCAAACTCTCGAATTATGTTGAAGGCGGGCGGATGGCCGTGCGGTACCAGTCGATTACTGTAAGAATCAAGGTAATCTTTCGATGTCCTCGAAAAATTTGCTCTTGCGTCCACACACGTTAACTCAAAATTAAATGTAAGGTTAGGGAAACATGTTATCCAAACAATCCCTTTTTTATGCAGCGACTAGAGCAACAGATGTAACAAAAAAAATATTCATTCATTTTAAATTGTGTGCTGGTGATTTAGTGGATAACGACATGACTATCGACCCAATAATCTGTTAACAAAGATTGATTTAACTCATCTACATCAGCTTTCAAGCTGTTACATAAAATAGTACATGATAGATGAATATTTATTTTTTGTTGCAATTTCTTCTGAACTCACTTTTAATTTGAAAGTACTTTGTTTAGTCATTTCTTGAGAGAATGTTACTTGACCAGCGAACTGGAATAATTATTTTTTTTACCGCACACCAGCAATAGATGTGCGCATGCGCGACTAGATGGACTCGGACTGCAAAATTATTGCATATTTTTTTTTCGGGGCTAGGGTTAGGGTTAGGAATAGGGTTAGGGTTAGAAATAGGGTTAAGCGCAATATCTATAGCCTGATCCCGAAAAAAAAAATAATACGGAGTCCATTTACTCGCGCATGCGCAATATCTATAGACGGACCCCTAAAAAATATACGGAGTCCATGTAATGTGCGTTATTTTTATTAACACTCACAAACCAGTTGTATGGCTTTTGTTTTTTTAGTATTCCACTGGAAAATTAATCTGCTTGCAGTTAAACGTAGTTTAAGTGTCGCTTGGGATCTATGTAAGGATAATTGTCATATGGGATAATTCTAATGATGACGTGTCAGTCGGGATCATTGTCAGGATTCCCTGTCATCTGGGATCATTGTTATCATCACGGGTCATATGTGGTTATTGAAAGGACGAAGTGTCATCTTATATCATTTTAAAGAAGACGTCGTTCAATTCCATGTGTTCAGCATTACAAAGAAGAGTCTCTATTTGATATTAACATTTTCATGCGTCTTATTTCATTCATTTATTTTTTTTTAAAGGCACAATGATATAGGCCTAGATAATTAATTTAAATGAGAAATACTTTGCAGTCTTAGCTCATAATTTATTTTAAATGGTATATTTAGATTTTAAAACTTGATATTTCAAATAAAATTCACGAATGCAATATTTATTATAATTTTAGCAAAATTTTTCTTATATAGCAGAATTAAAAAAAAAATTATCTAATGGCATAACAAAGTTCTAACATTAATTTATATTCATTGTTTCATCCAGTGATTACTATTTGAAACTTAAAGAAAAAAAAAATAACTTCTTATATCTAATTCAGTTTGTTCTAATACAAATTCAGGCAAATGAGATGATGTATATCCATGTTTATACAGCTTTGACATATACACTGATCTTGAGTTTATAGCTTCATGAATTGGATTATCTTTCTTTGGTATTTTAATGGTATTGTAAAAAAGGGCGTCAATGAAGGATGTTGAGAGTCAAGGTAACATTTTTGAATAACCGGATTGTAAAATTTTATGACGTCAGTTTTTTTCTCCACAGTTTTATGTGTGTTTCTATCTGTGTTGAGATAGATGGATAGATTGGTTGGAAAACTTCCCTTAAACCCGTATGGGCTCATCGGGGCAGATGAAGTGTAGAATTCATCTCTTTCTGTAACCTATAAAGGGATAGCGTGGTTAGCCCTGCCGCCTTTACTTCCCATCCTTAATTCAGGTACCCATTTAAATCTTGGTGGACTTGATGGAGTTTAACAAACTTTAACCAGGGCCCGAGAATCGAACCCAGGACTTTCAGGTCGACAGTCGTGCATCTACACCACTCATCTATCTATCTATTTCTTTTGTGGCACCTAGATTGAAGTGACGAATGAAACAAAATATCATAAATGTCTGAATTCTTTTGTATTATTATTTCATTACTATTTTTCTTAGTAGTGAAAGAAATTAATTCATAAATATTGAATTGCATATTAAATGCATGTTTCTTTAGTTTGACTCCAACCACATGCATCCAAGAACAATAAACACAACACACAGTCGTATTTACAACATCTACCAATTTCAAACTTCCAAGCTGATTAAAAGGACATAACTGTGAACAAACATTTCATGCAGTTACAAATACTTCTCTCTTACAAACAGCTATTATTCACTTGTTTAATTATTATTTTATTCGCTTTGTCCACACTGGCTGACGTATTCATTGTAAATAGACTTAAAATTGGATTAAAATTTAAAAAAAAGCATTAAAAATTTAAGAAAGTTTAGGAAAAATTCCTTACATTGCTCAGATTATTAATACAGAGTAGGTATGCAGACAAAAAAAAGCAATACAAATCGGTGTAAGGGGATGTAATAAATATAGAATGATATGAAATTAATAGCCCTGGGTTGTCATATTCCCGCTCATTTCCGTGACAATTTTATTGGTAAAGTTTTGATCATCGGTCAATAAATGTAATACATGTTCCCACCTTATCCCCTTTTTAATCAGTGGACAAACACTGAGTTATTTTATTGCATTGTTGTGTATTAATGAGTTGCGCAGCAGAATATCTGCTGTCAGAATATTACATGTGGCTATAGGAACTGTGTTGTGTCAGTCAGCGTGTTTGAACGGCATGGCGTCGGTTTGATCGTGAAAAGGGAGGGAGATCAAAGTAGTGTTTTGAGAGTGACCTGAGTGACCAGTATGACCAGTGGAGCGTGGCTGTATTTGGCTGAGGAGATCAAGGGCTAGCGGGCAGGTTGTTGTAGGTGAACATGGAGAAGGGAGTTAAGCGGACAGTAAAGAGTTCATCGTATGGGACAGTTGCTTGTTGATAAAGAAACAACAGTGCTCAAATTAGATCGCGAAACGTAAAGGATTCAGAGCAACAGAGCAATATTAATTCTTTTAGTGCTGTAAGTGGATTATGGGTCTTAAATTTTGATAAGTAATTGTAAAAGCCACCACCAATAGAGTTGTGGCATCTAAGTGCTAATATATGGGCTCATTGCCCTAGGTACACACAAGTTATATATGGGCTCAGCGCCCTAGGTACACACAAGTTATATATGGGCTCAGTGCTCTAGTTACACACAAGTTATATATGGGCTTAGTGCCCTAGGTACACACAAGTTATATATGGGCTCAGTGCCTTAGGTACACACAAGTTATATGGGCTCATTGCCCTAGTTACACATTCACATCATGCAAAAGAGCATTAAATAATATTACACATTTAATAGAAGCAACCATTGTTCTTTATGGCAGTTCCCAGTTGTTGAAGGACACAACGAGTTTGATTTCAAAGTCTCTAAGAGATTAAGTCTCATCCCGTATTATCACTGAGAGAGTTCAGCCAGAGAGTGGACTCGACTAACATGCAGAAGGGTTCAAGGTTCTACCAAGCCAAAAATATTCTCCGTTGATTTGGGAGGAGATGGGCGCATGAAAGGACGTATGAAAGCACATCTGTTGATTTGTCTATTCGTTCCCCCAATGACCTCATCGGCTATCTGTACACAAACAATAACCATGTTTGACAGTAATATACGTGAACAAGGAAGTAATAAATGTTAAAATGTTTTCAGTAAGTGCACTTAGTCCAGGTAGCTGTTAAAGACTATATGGGGTACACAATATTTCAATTTAAATTCCATGACTTTATATCTAAAATCCTAAAGCAGTATATGATAGCTGGAAAAGTTTTTTTTTTTTTAAATAGTTGTACCAGATCTTAAACATGTTTGTGGCAGATCATAAATATGTTTGAGACAGATTTTAAATCTACTTTTTCTAAGCGAAACCGTAGGGTAAGTCAAGTGTCAACCAAACCTTAAAAAATAATGAGAACCGATGCTCCAATATGTTATTCTAAGTATGAATACACATTTACACATTGATTAGAATCTTGAAGATCACTCACGTTAATGATTGACAGTGATTAAAGAAAAATTAGAATTGCTAGAAAATTTCATTTAAAATGTGAATCTGATTGCTGTTCTTACTGTCAAAAAGCTCCCTGTAATGTCAATAACAATTCTAACGTGTTTTCGCTTAGAACGCCTTCAAAGACAGTTATTTCAAGTTGATAACGGATAAAATGTTAGGTCATGAAGAATATACATATTTTTATCTCTGTAGGCCACAGATTCACTTCCTTTTCTAAAACCATGGTCTGACTTATTATAAACACTTTAATTGTTCTCTTTCACTTCGCTATTAATGTACATTTGGCATGGAGCTGATATAGACATATTAACCGGAGTTTGAGTCTTTAAAGCTATGATATTACGTGTTATAAAAACACAGATCGTTCTATTGCTATATATAGTAAATGTGGACTTAACTGACACTGCAGATATTGAAAACGGTAAGTGTTGTTTTTTTTTAAAGAAACTAAGAAATTTACATTATAATGACTTCAACATCAAACTATTTATGCACATCCGTCTGCGTCTATCTCTCTGTCTCTATATATGTATTTACTTATATAGTACATATATATATATAGTCTTTTATTCTACAATAAAGATTTTCATAATTAGCATTTCAAACAATTTAATTTTAAAAATGGTCTCCTATTTAAATAATTAAAAAAAATCATTGAAATAAAATAAAAACTAAACTAAATAACAACAGCATTTAAAAAAAAAAATAGTATTAATATTATTTTAAAGCCACTTAATTTTCAATTGACCAATGGCTTTTTCCACAGATGTTTTTTTTGGCCCAAATGGTGTTTACAAATGTCACTGTGCTAGTGGTTGTAACACTAATGGTACGTGTAGCAACAACGGCCCGTGCTCAAAAGGATGGTTCGGACTAAAGTGTCAATACCGTGAGTGTGTTAGTATATCTTATAGTTGCTGGAGTTAAATTATCTGTTTTCTAATGAAATGTGTTATATATGGTAAACACGAATAAAGACGTATTTATTTAAATGGACTTCAAGTCAAAGTAAGCATTTACAAAGTATTTGTAAATCAAATCACATTTCCCAAAATTCATTATGGAAATTAACATTATTGATTCCGATATATTATGTAATGTAAAATAGTTACTATTAATTATAAAATACAGTAATGTTTTTTAATACTCAAAAGTTATATTAAATCTTTGTCTCATATTTAGTTGTTACATATAAAATCGCTGCCATCGGTATGCTTTCAGTAATTTTATATTTTTTTTTGTGGAAATTTAAAATTGGACTTATCCAGTGAAACTTGATTTGTTTCTTATATCCAGTGAAACTTGATTTGTTTCTTATATCCAGTGAAACTTGATTTGTTTCTTATATCCAGTGAAACTTGATTTGTTTCTTATATCCAGTGAAACTTGATTTGTTTCTTATATCCAGTGAAACTTGATTTGTTTCTTATATCCAGTGAAACTTGATTTGTTTCTTATATCCAGTGAAACTTGATTTGTTTCTTATATCCAGTGAAACTTGATTTGTTTCTTATATCCAGTGAAACTTGATTTGTTTCTTATATCCAGTGAAACTTGATTTGTTTCTTATATCCAGTGAAACTTGATTTGTTTCTTATATCCAGTGAAACTTGATTTGTTTCTTATATCCAGTGAAACTTGATTTGTTTCTTATATCCAGTGAAACTTGATTTGTTTCTTATATCCAGTGAAACTTTATTTGTTTTTTATATCCAGTGAAACTTTATTTGTTTCTTATATCCAGTGAAACTTGATTTGTTTCTTATATCCAGTGAAACTTGATTTGTTTCTTATATCCAGTGAAACTTGATTTGTTTCTTATATCCAGTGAAACTTGATTTGTTTCTTATATCCAGTGAAACTTGATTTGTTTCTTATATCCAGTGAAACTTGATTTGTTTCTTATATCCAGTGAAACTTGATTTGTTTCTTACTTATTAAGATTTCGTGTCATGTTCATTAAACAGATTCATGACTAGCATTTGTTTACCTTACTTGTGAAGTTTTTCCTACATCACCCTTTTACTCACGTCTCTATGTTCATTTGAAGTGCGGGACAACTCACTTTTTATTTCTTGCTGTGGGTTACTCTTTGCAGTTTTCATACAGTCAACACTCTAGTACATAATATGCCGTCTCACGGCTGTGGAATTTACAGTAATAGAACAATTAAGTAAGATTAAGTATGCACAGGAAGTATCAGAGACTCAGTTGTGATCTTGTAAAGTTCAGTTAAAAAAAAAGCACCGAATGAGTGCTGCTAGTACAGTAATAACTCAATCGTATATTCAAAACTCAAAAAACCTTTTTACTTATATAGCCGAAATTCCCCACTCTCACTGTATCTATCTATCCATACATTTATCTATCAATCCCTTTATCTATCTAAATACATATCTACTCTCTCTCTCTCCCTCTGTGTGTGTGTGTGTGTATATATATGTTTATTGGAATCAGAGGATTTGGCTACTATAGATGGCACAAATGTTCAACCACCAGCAGCAGAAAAACTTACAGACAGAAATGATACAACTTGTCTACAAAACAATCAACAAACTGTAAATGTTACATTCAATACAACTTACGTCTTTACCTGGATGAGAATTGTTGTTAACAACGAATGTAAGTGTCTCTTTTTTTTTAAGCTCAGTATCTTTTAATTAATCTATGCTTATTGCTTGTTTCATACCATGGTTTGAAGAAGACGCAAACCCAATCAATAAATATATAAAAAATCACTATTTAGTTTATCACTATGATTTAAAATTTAATTTTATCATGTTTGCCAAATTTTGGATAAGACATTTATTTTTAAAATAACTTGTCATAGAAAATTATTTTATAGTCTTTCGCTTCTATTACAGTTATTTCATACTAGTTTAAAATAACAAAATTTTCGGTTTAGGATATAATATAACACCAAGCGCTGCTATACGGACACACACTTTTAGACAGTAAACAGTTAACAGAGAAAAAAAATAAAGTTATTTTGTGGCTTAGAGTGCAAAGATATATTACATTTATCTTACAAACTACATTTAACATATAAACTATTCTTCCTTTTTTTCGAGTTCTAACTAGTCCATTCATAAGAAATATCATCTTTGTACGAAAGTTATCACACTGAAGCCTCTGTGGTATAAATACACGTTATTCCATTCAAATAATATTCCACGAATCATTTTAAGATAGTTTAATTTTCATCTTCTCCTCCTACATTACTATTTTAGTTTTTTGCAGTAGTCAACTTTAAAGAAAAAAAAATACTGCTAGCTATAAAACGATCTACTATGTATTAAGTATTATTATAAAAGAGGGAAAAATTGTTAGAGTATGATTGTAAAATGGAGAAACTAAAATTTATTTACTAAACATATTAATACAAACTTTATTTTTTCTTTTTTACATTTTAAAGCAATGCTGTCAAACTTTACATTTCAATTTACAACTCGTTCATCTGGCTCAGATGTCCTAGATTGTGAGAGAAAACGTTTTTTTCTTATAAATTCTAAAACGTTGGATATTAAGTGCTATTTCACTCGGATAATTGAGAAAGTGTCCATTGGAGGGCCAGGAGTTGCATCCCTTTGCTCTCTATATATCAATGGAGGTAAGTGCATTTGAATTATTTCCAATTATAAAGTATGTTTTCAATCTAAATTTATAATACAAAAAAACGCTTATGTTAACTTTTATCCCTTTAATACTCCTATAAAAGTTTGAAAAATGTTTTATACATTTACAGACACATCACATACATTGTTTATTTCACGTGGTGTATATCATTCATAATGCTGGTTTGTTGATATACAATTTGAGTTGTGTTAAAAAGAAGCACTTCCTATATAAGATGTAAAAAAAGAACAATCCATTCTCAAACAATTTTGTCCAAATTTTACCTTAACAGCGAAATGATAGATTGCTAGTAAAATCGTAGGTATATATGGGGTTAAGCGTTTCATGCGACGAAACAGGCCTTAAAATACTCAGTTCTGAAACTTTGAAGCCCTAACAGAACCATTGCTTCTTGAAGGCCACCATGGAGTGACACGAATCGCCTCAAAAGTTTCAGGAAGGTACTTCTCACGATACCAGTCCATTGTCACAGTCTCCTTTTGTTCCAGAGGGACGGCTGCAATCATGACTTTTTGACTGAAGAACATGACGACTTTGTCTGTATCAACCCAATGCGCCTGGCTTTACCTTATCAGACACTCCCTGCTTGACCAGACTATGGACTGTTTCTATTTTTCAGAGTCGAGGTTGAAGAGCCAGGCTTCATCTCAAGTTGGTAGGAAGGAGAATTACCATGCTTAAAAAGCTTAAAAAATTAAGCACATCACTTTTTTTCTACATTTTTTTATTTGATTGTTTCTTCATTATTTAAAAAAAAAATAATATATTGGTATTTATAATATAATAATATGGCGGTATTATTATAATACAATCATAAGGCAGTATTTTCGCAATAAATGTTATGGAAAGGAATTGGCTTAGTTGCACATTTGAATGTACATATTTTTATCTATCTTTTTTTTTTAATCACCATTCCATTTTTATCAACATATGAAAAAATTATTCTTCAGGTCGTAATGTTGCATTGAAGCAGGTCACATGGCAAAGCAGTAATTTTTCTATTGAAAACTTTGTATATGATGCATCAAAAGCAGTGGATGGTGACACTAGTGGTAATTTTTCTAAAAATAGCTGCTCTCACACAGACGTACCCGATAGCACACCAACGTGGAGTGTACGATTTAAGTCTTCAGAAATTACCAGATACATTATATATAACAGAGCTAGTTATCAAGGTACCTTACTGTAAACCTCTACGATGTTATAAATTGTATACCTAAAAGCAAATTTTTATTTACATTAACACAAATTATTTAAATGTGTCTTGCAAGACATTACATTGTAATAAATATAAAAAAAAAATCCTTTACTAAAAAAAGTCTCCTTATATATCATACAATTATTTATATCATTACTAAAATGAACTTATTTATATTTGCCAACTAATGTAAAGAAAAAAAATTAGTTAACTATATTGTAGTAACTCAGACTATTATTATAATTTTAGAATGACATGATCGAAAGAGTTATTTTAAAGTAGTGGATTTTTATACCAGCTTTTTTAATGTGTTTTTTTATTAATATTTATTAAACTTTTTAGTTTTGAAACTTTATATTGCTTTCTGCACATATTGATATAATTTAATAAATCAAATTTATTTCTAGATAATAATATGACGGCAAATGTTTTCTTATGATAAAAATTACTAAAAAAGTATAAGTTCGTAGCTCAACTAGATTTTAAATTATTGACTCGAAATTTTAAAAATCTTGCATATTCAAGTGACTGTGTTCCTACTAAAAGGTTCAAATTAGAGTTACTAAATTTGGTGACAGAAGGAAAGTAAAACTAATTACCAGCTTATAAAATGATTTTGTTTGACTCAATTTAAAATAAATATAGGTCCTTATCTCAAGTTCGTAAATAATGATTTCACTTTAATAATGTTGTTGTGTCTGGGTGTGTGATAAATAGGAATGAAAGTGATACAAATAGAAATTTTGATTTATGGATTATATATATATATATATTAGGGTGGCTCACATTATAAGGGGACGGGTGGTCGTGCGGTGTAGAGCGCTCGACTGTCGACCGGAGGGTTCAAATCTCAGTAAGAACCTTGGGATTTTTTCAGGTCCTGGTGAAAGTCCCCAAGTCCACCCAGCTTTAAATGGGTACCTGACTTTAAGTTGGGGGAGTAAAGGCGGCTGGGCGTTGTGCTAACCACATAACCCCTTCATATGCCGAGGTTATAGAAACAGATGAATTCTACACTTCATCTGCCCCGATGGCCCGATAGGGTTAAGGGAACTTTACTTACTCACATTATAATGGAAAAAATAAGTTGATTTTTTATCATGAGAATTTTAGTTTTCTGGTTCACTGTGATTTAAAACATGAATATACCAAATTTCACACTATTTGGGCTCCTATAAATACTGCCTCAGTGCACTTGTTATCTCGTGTTTTATGGTATGCGGCAGTTGCATTAAATGAAAATTTTGCAAGGTTTAAAATGCTGTTTTAGATACAAAGAACAATTATATTACACAGTAGGAATTAAACAGTAAAATAATACTAGTTACACGACACATTAACCTGACTGTATTGCAGACTAGTTCTAAGTACGCCATTCAAAAACACACTGTAAAAGTTTTTAGTCTGTGCTTTCTGAGTCAGAAGTTCTTAGTAATCTTCACGTGGCAAATATCTTGAGTGTCTTCCATTTGTAGGATATTTAAACAAAATGTGATGACTTCACTTAATGGCTTGAGATTTTGCTCCACTTGAACATGGTGGTATATACTTAATTCTGCCTGTCTTATTTTTGGCCAAAACGTCTTAAAGCGCTTGAATAGCAGCACATCCGGTCCAGTTGTCCTACACCCCCCTCCCCCCAAATGTCTTAATGACGACGGCTATGTTTGTAAACATACCATTGGCAAGTAGGCTCAATTAGGGGAAATACCTAGCTCAATAAACATTGGCATGTCCATTTGACAGTATACAAGCAAAGAAATAGGTCATGAACAAATTTTACCAACTAACTGCCAGACGATTGTGTTTGTAAACATACCATTGACCAGTAGGCTCAATCAGGGGAAGTACCTAGCTCAGTAAACAGAAGTTTTGTCAACTTCTCTGCCAGTTAAACGAACAACACTTTTCAACCTAGTAGTCATAACTAAATGAATGATATTTAGGCAGTACTAAATAAAGTCATATATTCCTGAGATTTTTCTGTGCTGTTTTGAAGTCAATGGAAACACAAAAAACAAAATTTTCCAAACAAATTTGACAAAAAGTTATTTTGGGCCACCCTAATATATATATATATATATATATATATATATATATATATATATATATATATATATATATATATAAAGATCGTTAATTAGATAGAGAGATAGATAGCTAGAGAGATAGAAAAATAAATAGATAGATTGATAGATAGAGAGATAGAAAGATAGATGTATATCTTGGACATAATAAAATCAATGTGTTTAAGAACGACTTCATGGGTTTACTTTGGAAGCAAAGGGTGAAGGTGGTGGAAAGTTTACTTACAAAGACAACTCAACTTCGATGGTTTATACAGTACTAGACTCATTGAAACACAACATCACAAATGTCACTATTGATGTCAAAGAATATACCTTTCCTATATTGACTCTTTGTGAAGTGGAAATTTACGGAGGTAATGCATTAAAATTATTAAATTATCCCTATTAACTTTCTGCAGTTCTTTCATTTAAAAATTAAATCTAAAAATTCTTTCTAATAAAATAAGCTATTCATGTTATAATTTGTTCTAACCCTTTTTCTATACAGTTATTATTAAAAGATAAAAAAAATCCAATTAGAGAGAAATCACTGTCTTTATGTTACAAACTAATTTACTAAACTAATTTAATAGGATTGGTTAATTTTTGTAGGCGTTACCAATAACGGACTTAAAAAACGAAGTAATGTTATTTTTTTTTTCAAACGGTCAAATGTTTGAATTAATAAAAAAAGTTAACTCCATGCAACATCTGCGCTTCTGAAAGTAATTTTAAATGCAAGTGATTTAAATCCATAAAAATGCACAATTTTTAAATATCAAGCAAATTATAGTGACTGTAACGCTTATATATATCAACTTCATACCTAATTGAATGATTTTATTTGTTTTGTCTTTTAAAAAACATGAAAATATTGATTATACCACAGAATGTCAATCAGGTACTTGGGATCTAGAATGTAAAAATTGTTCAGCGTCTTGTTCTGGCACTTGTCATATAGACGATGGTTCATGTAATATGGTTTGTTTTGGTTTCAAGGATCCACCTGACTGTTTACAAGGTAAGCAAATTGTCCATAGTATACTTGTTTGTTTTTTTTCGTTACACTTGATGGTAAGTATTGTCCTCAATAAAAGATAGAGCGGTGTTTGAAAAGACAAATATATATCACTGCAATGGAAAGAAAAAAATAACATTTTATGATCTTAAACCTTTTTGAAATCTCTGCAAAGTTAAGTCTTAAATATTATAAGCGACACATTGGATTGGCTCCGTAGAACTCTTCTCTCTTCCACTTTAAAGTCACCACGTAACAGGAAGGTTGCGTAGATAAGAACCACAAAGTCAACACGTAACAGGCAGGTTGCGTAGATAAGAACCACAAAGTTAACACGTAACAGGCAGGTTGCGTAGATAAGAACCACAAAGTCAACACGTAACAGGAAGGTTGAGTAGATAAGAACTACAAAGTCAACACGTAACAGGAAGGTTGCGTAAATAAGAACTACAAAGTCAACACGTAACAGGAAGGTTGCGTAGATAAGAACCACAAAGTTAACACGTAACAGGAAGGTTGCGTAGATAAGAACTACAAAGTCATCACGTAACAGGAAGGTTGCGTAAATAAGAACTACAAAGTCAACATGTAACAGGAAGGTTGCGTAGATAAGAACTACAAAGTCCACCTTAACAAATTAATATCAGTTGACGGGTTTATGCTGTTTGGACAGGTATTTCCTCCAGGAAAGCTCGTTTTTTTTTTCTAATTGATAATCACTTTAATAAAGTTATGTAGCTGAAAAGTCATCAGTAATACTATATATTGGTATACAATCATATTAATCGCATGTGAAAAATTCATAACGTTTTGTCCTTTATCCCATACACATCCATGGGCGTATTCAAGTGGGGGCATTTGTCCCCCAAACATTTTGAAAAAAATGTCATATAAGGGGGACATTTCCTCCCCCCCCCCCCATACATTTTGAAAAAAATGTCATAAAGTTGTTACAATAAAACTGAACTAAATTTCTTGAAAGTTTATTACATTAAAGTATAATAACTTAACATATGGCCGTAGCCCCCCCCCCTAAAAAAAAAAAAAAAAAACCAAAAGCAGCAATTGTACATTGCAAGCTCACATAAATTAAATCTTGTCGTGAACGATTTAAATAATATGAATGCTGTACAAAACACAATAGGAAAAATTAACCAACAAATTTTGTCATATCTAATCAGGCCCCTAGCGTGCGGAGGGGGGGGGCAGGGGAGCATATCCCTTCCTGCGTTTTGTCTGGCTTGTTTGCTCTACTTAGTAAAATGTATTTCCTGCCCCCCCCCCTGCTATAGCATGGCCCTGCTGTAGAATGACTGGCCTTTGCTGTAGAATTTTTATTTCACGGGGCTGTATCTAATCCAAATTCTAATGAATTTGTAATTATTGTGCTCTTTGACAAATCTAACACCAAGTGACATCTGCTCAATGCCTGAAATTATATTGTCTCTTTGGCAAGTATAGAAATTGCAACTGAATTATTTGCTTCATAAACAATGTCTTCACGCAAGAGAGACCCACAAATTTTGATCACATTGTTTTATGTAGTTTCCGACAGGCCCCTGGACATTTGCCCCCTGCCTCCCTCTCGGCGGCACTGGTTGCCGAGATATACTTAGCACTACAAGAACCAATTGACAAATGACTACCTAGAACTTCATCTCCAGATTCAACACGAAACTCTAACAGGTCGTAAAAAATACCAGAATGTGATTCTTTGCCACGAAGTGCCAAATTATGCATGCCGCAAAAAAAAAGATTGTAGAATTAGTGGGACTCAGTTTGTTGCAATTTTCTTTAATTTGTCTTCTAAATGGTGAGTTTAACTGCTCATCTATAGAAACTGCTTTGGCTACCAATAGTGCTACAAAATAGCTTGAATCCTTAATAATAGACTTTGTGCCATGTGCTTAGCATGTGGCAACGTGCATCTTCGTTTAAATCTTTTCAAATTTGTGCATGGTTTGATGACAAATGCTCCCTGAACTCCTGGAATTACTTTTGCGAAAACAACATGCACAATTTCCAAAAGCCACCTTTTAACATTTGCAAGTATACAACCCACGATGAATAGTTTGATACCCAACCATACCTAAAGCCTCTGTTTCCACCACTGTCTGCTCTAAAAATAATATTTTTAACAGGGGTCGAACAATCAAGGATCAGCAGCAATTTCAACTCATTTGAAAGGTCGTATGTCAAGACATACCTTCAAATTATAAATAGTTGCTTCAACTGTGTCTGGCTTTTGAAATTGTACGATGTTCCTCAATGCTTATAATAAGTCAGATGCTGCAGTCGCAATAATAACGTCTTTTCGGAATCCCGCGATTCTCTACATTTCGTTTTATTGAGCCTGTAAAAAAAAAATCTTATATTCATCTTTTTTTATATTCGCTTATTTTAAATGTCTGAATCAATTAAAGATAAATTTTAAAAATTCACTCAGTGACAGACAATTTTAAATTAACAAGAGTTGTCAGATAACAAAAAAAAACCTGAATGCCAAACATATTTTCGAAGGTCAAATCAAGCTACAGAAGGGGAAATAAAAAAAAAATAATAAAGTCGGAACATGGTTGTACTTATTGTCAAAATGTTTGAATTTTCAAATACAGTTATTTATGTCAATATAAATAATCAGTGTTATACTTAACTTGGATTTAATGGAGAAATACACCTATATGGCATTTTCAGTTAAATTAAAAAAATGTATTTTTTTGCCCCCCTCCCCTTCTGGAAAAATTCCTAACGACGCCCATGTACACATCATTATGTAAACACATTTAACAAGATATAAAAAAATAAACTAATATATTACTAGTTTTTCGGCCTTTTAAATGTAGTGAATTATCACATAAGTTACTATATAACTGGTATTTAATTTTTAAATCGAGTTTACGATTTTAAAGAACGGAAAAAAAAATAATAAAGCTTGATAAATGAAAATGATAAAATGTATTACAAAAACGGGTATAATACACACTAAATTTGAATGTGGGTATATATGTGTGCATATATATATGTGTGTGACATATGTATGTTTATGATTGTTTGTGTATCTTTATATATATATATATATATATATATATATATATATATATATATATATATATACTTATAAGCGGCATTTGATGTCTGTCTGTCTGTCTGACTGTCTGTTCCCTTATAACTCAAGATCCAGATAACCAAATAATGTGAAATTTGTAACACATACACATAATTATATGGGGAAGGTTATAGGACAGGTTTCGTTTCATCTCGATGGGTAGTTTAATTGTAATTATTTTTTTTTTATTTTAGTATTTTACTATATTAAAGTAATCTCGACGGCGCCATAAATAAAATTCCTCTGTGACGTCATTTCCCGATTCGAATAGAACTTGCGCGCTGGTGCTGTATTGTGCCTTTGTGATGCAAAGAATTGTTGATGTTTTTTCATGCTTCCCTATTTGTACAGCTCTAGGAAGAAATAGGAATGAAGAAGGATTTTTAGAAGAAGTGTGAAGCCATAATAATAAGTATATATATATATATATATATATATATATATATATATATATATATAGAGAGAGAGAGAGAGAGAGAGAGGGGGAGAGGGAGGGAGAGAGATAAAGAGAGAGAGAGGGGGCAGGAGGAGAGAGAGAGGAAAGGAGGGTAGGAGGGAGGGAGGGGGGGGGAGAGGAGGGAGGGGGGGATGGACAGGGGGAGAAAAGAAATGGGAGAGAGGGAGATGGGAGAGGGAGAAGGGGGGGAGAGGGAGATGGGAGAGGGAGAAGGGGGGAGAGGGAGATGGGAGAGGGAGTAGGGGGAGATGGAGAGAGAAAGGAAGGGAGGGAGAGAGGGGGTAGGGAGGGAGAGAGGGGGAGGGAGGGAGAGAGAAGGTGGGAGATAGGGGAGGGAGAGAGATAAGAGTGAGGGGGCAGGGAGGGAGAGAGAGTGAATGAGTGAGGGAGGAAGGGGAGAGAGGGAGGGAGAGAGAGGTGGAAAGGGGGAGGGAGGGAGAAAAGGGTGAGAGAGGGAGATGGGAGAGGGAGCAGGGGGGAGAGGGAGTAGGGGGAGATGGAGAGAGAAAGGAGGGGAGGGAGAGAGGGGGTAGGGAGGGAGAGGGGAGGAAGAGAGAGAGAGGGTGGGAGAGAGGAGGGAGAGAGATAAAGAGTGACGGGGGCAGGGAGGGAGAGAGAGGGAATGAGGGAGGGAGGAAGGGGGAGAGAGGGAGAGGGAGAGAGAGAGGTGGAAAGGGGAGGGAGGGAGAAAGGGGGGAGAGAGGGGTTAGGGAGGGAGAGAGGGGATGGAAGGAGAGAGGGATGATGGACGTTGGGAGAGAAGGAGGGGGAGAGGGGAGAGAGGGAGATGGGAGAGAGGGAGGGAGGGATGGAAAGGGAGAGAGGTGGAGGGAGGGAGGGAGAGAGGAAGGGAGAGAGGGGGTAGGGAGAAAACAGAAGGTAAACAGAAATCCTTATTTTAAACCCGGGCAAAGCCGGGTACTTGCAACTAGTATATATATATATTAATATATATATATATCTCTATACTTATAAGAGGCATTTGATGTCTGTCTGTCTGTCTGTCTGTCTGTCTGTCTGTTCCCTTTTAACTCAAGATCCAGATAACCAAATAATGTGAAATTTGTAACACATACACTTAATTACATGGGGAAGGTTATAGGACAGGTTTCGTTTCATCTCGATGGGTAGTTTAATTGTAATTATTTTTTTTTTATTTTAGTATTTTACTATATTAAAGTAATCTCGACGGCGCCATAAATAAAATTCCTCTGTGACGTCATTTCCCGATTCGAATAGAACTTGCGCGCTGGTGCTGTATTGTGCCTTTGTGATGCAAAGAATTGTTGATGTTTTTTCATGCTTCCCTATTTGTACAGCTCTAGGAAGATAAAGGAATGAAGAAGGAATTTTAGAAGAAGTGTGAAGCCATAATAATAAGTATATATATATATATATATATATATATATATATATATATATATAGAGAGAGAGAGAGAGAGAGGGAGAGGGAGGGAGAGAGATAAAGAGAGAGAGAGGGGGGCAGGAGGAGAGAGAGAGGAAAGGAGGGTAGGAGGGAGGGAGGGTGGGGAGAGAGGAGGGAGGGGGATGGACAGGGGGGAGAAAAGGAGGGGGAGAGAGGGAGATGGGAGAGGGAGAAGGGGGGAGAGGGAGATGGGAGAGGGAGTAGGGGGAGATGGAGAGAGAAAGGAAGGGAGGGAGTAAGGGGGTAGGGAGGGAGAGAGGGAGAGGGAGGGAGAGATTGAGGGTGGGAGATAGGGAGGGAGAGAGATAAAGAGTGAGGGGGCAGGGAGGGAGAGAGGGAGAGAGGAAGGGGAGAGAGGGGGAGGGAGAGAGAGAGGTGGAAAGGGGAGGGAAAAAACGGTGAGAGAGGGAGATGGGAGAGGGAGCAGGGGGAGAGGGAGATGGGAGAGGGAGTAGGGGGAGATGGAGAGAGAAAGGAAGGGAGGGAGAGAGGGGGTAGGGAGGGAGAGGGGAAAAAGAGAGAGAGAGGGTGGGAGAGAGGGGAGGGATATAAAGAGTGAGGGGGGCAGGGAGGGAGAGAGAGGGAATGAGGGAGGGAGGAAGGGGGAGAGAGGGGGATGGAGAGAGAAAGGAAGGGAGGGAGAGAGGGGGTAGGGAGGGAGAGGGGAGGGAGGGAGAGAGAGAGGGTGGGAGAGAGAGAGAGAGATAAAGAGTGAGGGGGGCAGGGAGGGAGAGAGAGGGAATGAGGGAGGGAGGAAGGGGGAGAGAGGGGGAGGGAGAGAGAGAGGTGGAAAGGGGAGGGAGAGAGAAAGGAGGGAGAGAGGGGTTAGGGAGGGAGAGAGGTGATGGAAGGAGAGAGGTAGGATGGACGTTGGGAGAGAAGGAGGGGGAGAGGGGAGAGAGGGAGATGGGAGAGAGGGAGGGAGGGAAAGGGAGAGAGGTGGAGGGAGGGAGGGAGAGAGAGAGGAAGGGAGAGAGGGGGTAGGGAGAAAACAGAAGGTAAACAGAAATCCTTATTTTAAACCCGGGCAAAGCCGGGTACTTGCAACTAGTATATATATATATATCTCTATACTTATAAGAGGCATTTGATGTCTGTCTGTCTGTCTGTCTGTCTGTCTGTCTGTCTGTCTGTTCCCTTATAACTCAAGATCCAGAGAAACAAATAACGTGAAATTTGTTACACATACACATAATTACATGGGGAAGGTTATAGGACAGGTTTCGTTTCATCTCGATGGGTAGTTTAATTGTAATTAATTATTTTTATTTTAGTATTTTACTATATTAAAGTAATCTCGACGGCGCCATAAATAAAATTCCTCTGTGACGTCATTTCCCCCATGATCGAATAGAACTTGCGCGCTGGTGCTGTATTGTGCCTTTGTGATGCAAAGAATTGTTGTTTTTTCATGCTCTGTGATTTGTACAGTTTGAGGAAGATAAAGGAATGAAGAAGGATTTTAGAAGAAGTGTGAAGCCATAATAATAAGAATATATATATATATATATATATATATATATATATATATATATAAAGAGAGAGAGAGAGAGAGGGAGGGAGAGAGATAAGAGAGAGAGAGGGGGCAGGGGGAGAGAGAGGAAAGCAGGGTAGGAGGGAGGGAGGGAGGGAGGGGAGAGAGGGAGGGAGGGGGATGGACAGGGGGAGAGGAGGGGGAGAGAGGGAGATGGGAGTGGGAGAGAGTGGGAGAGGGAGAGAGGTGGTAGAGAGGGAGATTAAGGGGGGAGGGAGGGGGTAGGGTTGGAGAGAGGGAGAGAAAGGGAGGGAAGGAAAGAGAAAGGAAGGGAGGGAGAGAGGGGGTAGGGAGGGAGAGAGGGGAGGGAGGGAGAGAGAGGGTGGGAGAGAGGGAGAGAGAGGTTGGGAGAGAGGGAGGGAGAGAGATAAAGAGTGAGGGGGGCAGGGAGGGAGAGAATGAATGAGGGAGGGAGGAAGAGGGAGAGAGGTGGAGAGGGGAGGGTGGGAGAAAGAAGGGAGGGAGAGAGGGGTTAGGGAGGGAGAGAGAGGGAAGGGAAGGAGAGAGGGAGAGAGGATGGGAGAAATGGGAGGAAGAGATAAAGAGAGAGAGGGGGCAGGGAGGGAGAGAGGGAAGGAGGAAGGGGGAGAGAGGGAGGGAGGGGGATGGACAGGGGGGAGAGAAAGAGGGGGAGAGGGGAGATGGGGAGGGAGTGTGGGAGGGAGAGAAATGGGAGGGAGAGGGAGGGAGAAGTAGGGAGGGAGAAAGGGAGGGAGGGAAAGGGAGGGAAAGGGAGGGAGAGGGAGGGAGGAAGAGAGAGAGGAAGGGAGAGAGTGGGTAGGGAGAAAACAGAAAGTAATCAGAAAACCTTATTTAAACCCGGGCAAAGCCGGGTACTTGCAACTATTATATACATATGTGCGTGTGTGTATATGATTGTATGATAGTGTGTATGTTAATTTGTGTGTGTAAATGTATGTGTATGTTTTTATGTGCTTTTATATACATATATTTATGTTTGTATATATGTTTATGTCTTTACGTGAGATTTAAAATTTGTATTTTACTCGATATATTTTTCAAGGTGTATGTGAGTGTGTATTAATTTTTTTTTTGTTTTTGTTTATAGTATGTAACATTTAACGTAGTCAGAGACCTAACAAGACATATCGTTTGTGAAATTAATTTACTTGATCAATGACTTAAAACAATTTCAGCGTGTGATAAAGGTTACTATGGAGTCAACTGTAAACAAAAATGCCCAAACAACTGTGACGTATGTCATGCTACTTATGGACAGTGTTACCGATGCCAACCTGGATTCCAGGGGAAGAATTGTACCGGTAATAGAGAGTATATGCTATTTTGTTATTTTCATAAATAATTTTCACACATAGAAATATACTTACATGATAAGAGAGAGAGAGAGAGAGAGAAAGAGAGAAAGAGAGAGAGAGAGAGAGAGAGAGAGAGAGGGAGAGAGAGACAGAGAGACAGAGGGGGGAATGAGAAAGAGAGAGAGACGGATAGCCAGAAAGAGGGATTATAAATCGAACGTCCTTAACTATTTAAATTATAACAATTTATAAAATTGTGAATTTTTTTTTTGGTTTCATTTTAGAATGTTTACATATAACCATTAAAATTTTCGATTAAGTGATAGTAAATATCTTTTATTAATTTCTTGTTACGTTAAAATTATTTAAACTGTAATTTGTCATTAATCTTTATTTCAAGTGTTGAAACTGTTTTATTTCAAAAAAATACTTACATATATCACTGATCGAAAATTTGACTTTGGCGAGTTGACTTACAACAGAGTTGTATGCACAAACATTATTTGATCAAGCCAAATGTCATATAATATTAAGAAAAGATAAAAAGTAATCTTTTGCAAAATAAATGTTATAATAGCTTTGGGCTAATTTTTATGTACGTCTTAGATTTTATTGTGTTCCTCCAGCATGTACATTTGGTCATTGGGGAATTAACTGCAATATGACCTGCAGTAAAAACTGTAAAGACAATAATTGTGATAAAGTCAATGGACATTGTAATAATAATTGTCTGGCTGGTTATCAGCCTCCAGACTGCGTTAACAGTAAGTTTTCGTATTTTATGTCTATGTTTAAAATCAAATAGTAAATCATTTAATGATAATGATTTACGTAATCAAAACGTGTGATGTAGAGCGTTCTACACCGGATGTCCTGATGTCGAACCTCCATGAGTCTCAGAATAATCAGTGCCTTTTGAAAGTACACCTCGCTTTAAATATGTATTTAGGTATGCTGGTCAAGTAAAGGAGGCCTTGCTTCACAATCCCTTAACATTTCGTGGCTACTGAATCATATATTTTACACTTTAATTGACACAATGAGCTCTTTATTGCTTAAACGGAACGTAATTATCATAGTTTTAGCTGAATTGATGTTTAAACGGCATAATAAATAAATCAACAATAAAACTACAGTAAACTAAAATAAAATGCTAGTCAGTATTGTTGACCTATCTTGTTCTTGTTGTAAATTTTTTTTTTTTAGTTTTTTACTGATGGCTATCGGGGTGTCAAATGAACGTATGTCTGTGAAAACTGTAAATTCAAACTCTGTAATAAGACAACAGGTCATATTCTGATTGGTTGTAGTAGTGGTCATTGTCGTATCCCTCTTTCAATCTAAAATAATAACACGACCATATTTCTTTCATGAAAAAGAAATGCATTATTTTTATACATGATATTACTAGATGATAATCCAATAAATATGCTAAATAAAATTGATATCTTGTTATAACATTAATAAATACATGCCTCAGTTCGTGTTTCTACTCTGTCTAAACTCTGATCTGAAAACATGTTACAACCTTCTAACATCTTGCACTCCTTGAACTACCATCTTCTTTTTTTTATCACGTTATCGTATTTTTCATATACCATGCCAGTTTAATGAGTGGCCAGTTCCCCCCCCCCAAACAGTAGGTGGAAGTTATTGCGTGGGTGTTCTAAGTGTATGTGTCGAATGACACAATTTATCACTGGTGTTGATGTACAAACCTGGCCACAAGCATACTAACATACAAAAAGGGGAATAATAAATTAACAAACATGGATAGATAACTAACTAGTAATAAAACAGTTATGTACCTCTATCTTGTGTATTTATCGCCACGACCTAATGAAGTTTTTTATTATTAGGTTTTTTATTATTAGGTTGTAAACATGTACATATGGTTTACATATTTGTATTTATTTTTATTAAAAATCCTGAAAGTTTGTACCAACAGCCAATGGGGAGAGAACTGCGTTAACAACTGTAGCAATAATTGTCAAAATAAAAGTTGCGACAAAGTCAACGGAACTTGTCATGGTGGATGCATCGCTGGATTCCAACCTCCAGACTGTATTCAAGGTAAAATTTTAGTAGTTAATTAACTAGTTATTTTATAATTTGTACATATTGATACTTATCCGCGTGAACTTTGATTTTTTTTTTATTTTGATATTAAAATACACGCAATGAGGCGAAAATATTTCGCGACGACAAGTAACCAGATTATTTCAACTTGATAAAAGTGCTTTTTTATCTCAAAAAAAGAAAACACTTTTCCATCATTTGGGAAAAAAATCAACTATGCATATAATTTTTTTTTGCTGAATGATTTAATATTCATTGATCTTAGATCTAATCAATAGCACCAAAATATTTTAAACTTTAATAGACTATTTAAAATGTATATTACAGATGATATATATTGATTGGCATCGGTAGAAAAGAACTGGGCCCTATAAATAGTCACAAATAAAACAGTGACTATAATATCTAGAGCAAAATTTTATGACATGCTTGTTTCAATTGATTGCATATAAGACAAGTGATTATAGAAATCACTTAGCAAAAAAATAAAATTCTTTATCTCATAGTGTAATTTATTTTTTTACGAAATACATAACGAACAATATTATAACAGCCATTCGTTTGTATTGAATTCAAAACTTACTTTCGTCATTATACCAGTTTTCAAGGGGCCCCCAACGGTGGAAATGATTGTTGTAGCAGTTGCACATTAGACATTTTATGTTCGGGCAACAAAATTGCTAAGCGACCCTACGGTTTTAAATCATTTTTATGCCGAGTATAATAAAGTCCAGGTGTTACGGGTCCTTTTTATATACTTCATACATGTTACAGGCTCTTTGGTTTATTCTCTATAAACGTCTCAGGCCCTTTGGTTTATGTTATGAGTTGTGCGTTTTAATTCGAACGTAGAGATGTCAATTTAGCTTAATGTCTGTCTGTTTCACTCTTATTTGCTCACTCCTTTGTTACAACTCAAAAACCAACCAAACTCGATGCGTTGTTAGTACAACAATTTATTTACATAAATGTACATCAGAATACAACAAGTCCATAAACGAATACACATTTAAATCCACAGTAATTTGCTCTGCCTCAACTCTGACTAACTAGAGATCTCTAAAACTCCTCAACACTAAGAACTTCTCTCATAACTTCTCCTTATGACTCGTAACGATCTCTCTTCTCTAGCTCGTCCTAACTCCTCTCATAACTACGAACTGCCCCCTCACTAACTAATGTCCGAATCCAGCCCCTATTTATACCCCTAACGTCCGTGCCCTAATTACCCTAAGTACGTCACAGTCTCTTCACTATCTAATCTTTCTAGGAGCGTCACCTGGTCGTCATTGATACCCTACTAGACTATCCGACGTCGCCTCCCGGTCTTCACACCTTTGCTGTCTACTATTCTATTGTTTCCCAACCTTGTCACCTTGTCACTATTATTCGTGTTAATCCTAATTCTTAGATATCTATTATATTAAAACGTCGAAGGGGATTGTCTCAGTCTCTACATCTACTTTAGCTCGTCACACCAGGATTAAATGAAGATTATTTTTTTTCTCCTAATGGTTAGGAATAGGGCGTGAAAGTCTGACGTCACAAGCGCCATTTTGGTTCCAACCATACTCGCCAGATAGTGTTGTTTTCATAGACATACATGTAGATGTCTATTATTGCTTTTAAAATATTGAATATTATCATAAAGAATGGTACAATATATTGCTCCAGACTGTAACCATCGACCGGAACGTGAAACTTGTTCTTTTTTTTTGCTTTTCTGATGGTGATAAGCAAAAACTTTACTTCAGAAATGGAATGCACTAATACTAATAAGGTAAGGTTTGTATGATGTGAGTGACTGTCTTGTTTCTATTTGTAACTTAATCATTAGTGGGACTGAAATCATTATAAAAGTAACCAAAAAAATATGTAAAGAATTTACTGTAAACATATTGTTTTAATTACTGTATTTCGCGATAAATTGTATCACGTAAGGATAATATACTGTCTTTACACTTTAATGATAACATTGAAAATTGATTTAATATTACTTGTGGAAATCGTACCATACCAGACAAATTAATTATCATATTAATATATAGTCAATTTTGATTCATTATATATTATTATGTACTAAATGAACTTATTGAGTTTTGTGCTGGTCTGTTAGTGTTAATATTGTTAATAGTCTAATATTACATTTTTATATTTGTAAAACTTATTGTTACTTCAATTTTTTTTCTTAGACAACAGGACAAACAACTTTCCAGGCTGTGATCATGTCAAACTAGAAATGGGACTAATGATATGGGATCTGAATCTTTCTAAGAAACAAAAACTCTTTCTTTAACAAGAAAGACCAAGTTAAAGATTAAAGAGATAGGGTCTACAACTGCCAATTTTATTAAGACAGTGAACTAGAAGATAATGTTATTTTTTTTGTATGGAAAATAAACAAGAAAGATATAATAACCGCCTTTAGTCTTAATTAAATAGTCAAATAATGAAATTTACAGAAATTCTTGATAAAGGTGAGAAACATTGCATGCAATCATAATATATACACCAGTCTAACATAATTATTTTGAAATTGTTTAAATATAAGAGTACAGTACCAGTATCACACATTTTTGAAGAATATATAAAGGCTATAAAAAGCATTGTCTATAGTATAGTCTCTCCATGAAATAGTTTAGTCTCTTCATGAAAACTTCAATTATGGCTACACCAGCCCATCAGCAGAACCTCCAAGACATTCACTTCCCTCTTGCCATATTCCAGTTTGAATGACTGAAAGGTTTGTTATGGAAGTGAAAATACTAATTGCCTCAGCTCATACAAAATTGAGTGTACTAGAGGTGTAGGGTTAAGTGCAATTTTATTCTTTAATCAGTTTAAAATCATAGTCGGCATTGCTTAATATTATCATCCTAACAATAATTCGAATAAATTAATATAAGCTAATTACTGAAATATCCACGTACCTTCACTTAGTAATCATTATTTTTCTTAATAGAATAATCTCTCCAAGTAGACAAGTGATACACATTGATGCTGTGTAAAGCTGGTTCCATGTCAGTGTAGTCTACTTCTCTACGACCATTAAATGTAATAAAACACTGATAAAAACATTTTCATTTTCGAACAATATCAGTCAGCTACAACATGTCACATTATGTAGCGTTTTTCACATATATCTAAAAATATAATATCCTTTGAAGCTATTTAATGAGAGTACACATTGACGCTATGGCTATTATCACTGGGTTCCATGGATGTGTGGAAACAAAATGGCGATCGTGACGTCACGACTTTCACGCCCTAATAGGGCAGAAATGTGTTAATGATATTTATTCAAAACAATAAACGAAAATGTATAACAAAAGAAATATAAATTATTACATATGAATAGTGATGCGCTAATTAATTTATTTTTATAATGGGTCATTTTTTAGTGTGTCCAGATGGTCAGTGGGGTGTCAACTGTAACATGACCTGCAGTAAAGGCTGTAAAGACAAACTTTGTGATAAAACAAATGGTCATTGTAGTAATGGTTGTTCTGCTGGTTTTCTGCCTCCAGATTGTGTCCACAGTAGGTAGCTTGGTGGTATAAATCATTTGATAAAAAGTTCATAGATATCATTTATGTCTACTTAATGTTATCAAAATTTTCGTTTTAGCTATCTGCAAATTAATCAAAATTAAATAAACATTCAAAAGTATTGATGTTACCGTCTTAACTATAAAAGATAGATTTTTATAAAGCTTTATTCAGTGTATAAAGTACATTTCTGCAGTGTATTTTTTTTATCAACAATAGGAATCTTCAATGATTGTTTGTCATTAGTTCTTATATATATATTTATATATATATATAGAGAGAGAGAAAGAGAGAGAGAGAGAGATGATCATCTTAAGTAAACGTTGCTATATCTGAAGGGGCAAATAACGTTTTTCACTCTAAACATGTAATACCACCTTAGTAAACCCTTTCGTTATCGTTTCTTACCATTGGCATTAGCAATTTTCTAAATAACGTTCAACATCTTTTTTATTACTTTTTTATTTCACCTGTTGGTTTTCTTAAAGGTTGTAACGATTTCCAATACGAGTATTGCAGCTACTATTTCCAAAATAAAACTTGTGATAAAGCCAACGGTTTTTGTCTAGACCAGGGACGTACCAGTAATGAAGGTAAAACTAAATACAACATAACTTTCTATTTATAGCAATTAGGTATACAGACTGAAATATCATTACTTCTTAGTTCTTAATTTGACTCGTTGTATTCCTGGTTATCACTCCGCACATCAATACAATTTATTGTAAAGCAAATTACTTTATCAGTTCAATTAATTTCATTTATTTCACCACTAATTTTTATATGCTATTTCATATTAAAACAGAATGCTTGCATGATGAATTGATATTTAACTATTTATTTTTCAAACTTCAACTTCAGAAAACAGCTCATGCACAGACTTCGATGTGGGTTTCGGGGCGGGACTAGCTACTGGGTTGGGTGTGTTCATTATTTCTCTTGTGATTCTCTACATTTGGTACAAAAGACGAGTACTCAGCCTGCACAAACAGTATCAACAGCAGCAATGTTACAGTCAGCTAGAGATTTCCCAGGTGGAAAAACACGTTTATGCCAAGGTATATGATACAGTCGCAGAGAAAGATCTACACAGCACAATGTGATGATGATGCAATCAAAACATGGCAAAACTTAATTATCATTCCCAGTTCAGGGTAGAAAAACTATAGGCAATGCATTGCAGCCTTGGGGGGCCCGTGAGGCTCGAATAGAAATGGGGGGGGGGGGGCTAAAGCCTACGTCATTCTATAATTTGTATTATAATTAAATTCATTTATTTCATTCATTTTTTCAAAAAAGTCTCTATGATAGTACGGCTTAATTTGAACGAGAGAAATGTTTTCGTTGTAGCTGAAAATGTATTTTAGACAGTATATTTTGATTTTATTTGAAGTATTCTTTTCATGCAAAATTTAATCTTCGTGAAGAAAGAATTGTTTTATGTACTGCATAATTTACCGTCATATTTATTCTTCTATGATTCAAACTGAGACAATAAGATGGAGTATATTTGTGTTTGTACAGTTTAGACACACAAAACTTTGTGACTTTGATTCATGAACTGGGTTATCCTTCTTTATTATGTAGAGGTATTGTAAAATAAGTGTCAGGGAAGGAATTTTTTACTGTAGAATTTTCCCCGTAAATATTTTAAATAGCCGGATTTTTAAAAATTTCCTTTCCATGCGTCATTTTTACTCTCTCAGCCGGCTCCCGTTAAAAAGTTTTATTTTTGGTTCTCTATGTGTTAAGATAAGTTGGTTGGAAATATTCCCTTAATCCCCTATGGGCCTATCTAGGCAGATGATATGTTCGTCTGTATGTGTAGCCTTGGTATAAAAAGAGATTTTCTATTTATCACAACCCTTAGACATCTTTACATCCCCAATTTAAAGTCAGGTCCCCATTTAAAGCTGAGTGGACTTATAGGACTTTAACTCATTTTCACCAGGACCTGGTCACTTTGTTACTCACTGAGAATCGAGCCCATGACTCTCAGGTCGACACTCAGCCATCCATCCCACTAAGATGTTCTACTATTACTTTATTTTGCGGCATCTAGATTGAAGTGATGGAATTTATGAAATAAAATGTTATATAAATGTGTGAACCGTTTGGATTGTAAGGAGATAATTATTTCATTAGTGTTTGTGTGTGTAGTGAATAAAATATGAATTCACGAACTTGAATTTGCATATTAAATGTATATTTCTTTCGTTTGGTTCCAACTACACGCACCCAAGAATAATAAACACAATAAACCACCATATTGATAACACTCATCAATTATACACTGACAATCTTATTAAAAAGATATTTCATGGAATAAGTATTACTTCTCTTTAACAAAAAGCTATTGTTCACTTATATCATTGTTTCATTGTTTGTATTATATGTAAAAAGACATGTTTTGAAAATTTAATAAAAATTAAAAAAAATAAAGTTTAAGAAAGTTTTTTTTTTTATAGTTATTTGAAAAGATAGCTAACGTTGGTCGAATTACTAATACAAAGTAGGCATTCAAAAGTAAATTTCCCTTAGCCCTACTGGGCTATCGGGGCAAATAAAGTGTAGAATTTATCTGTTTCCATAACCTCGGCATATGAAGGGATTGTGTGGTTAGCACATCGCCCAGCCGTCTTTACTTTCCCAACCAAGGAAGTTCATCAGACTTTGAAAACAATAAATCGGAAACACTCAATACACTTGTGAAGTATTAGATAAAATAATGAAGAGTATATACTTTTCCATATATATATATATATATATATATATTAATAAAGAAAGAAAGTGTTACAAACGAACACTACTTTTTAAAAAAAAAGAAATTATCGTTATTTTATTCATTCCGAAAACATTATTAAATAATATTTTCACTTCTTCAATGTAATAAATAAATAAAAAACTGTCTGTCAATGTTTCCCTACGTCGTTTTCACTGTATGTGTCACTGAATATATTTGACTCGTGTGTATTTATTAATCTGCCACGAGGTGTAACCAGTCCTAAACAGGGTCTATTGGCGTTCAGTTACAAGAGACCCAAATTACAGAGAAAAAAAGAACTTTTCTCTATCTCTTTCTCTCTGTTTGTCTCTCTCTCTCTTCGTATCTCTCTTTCTCTCTTTGTATCTCTCTCTTTGTCTCTCTCTCTCTCTCTCTCTGTATCTCTCTCTTTGTCTCTCTCCCTCTCTTTTTTCCCTCTCTCTCTCTCTCTTTATCTCTATCTCTATTTGTCTCTCATTCTGTCTATCTCTTTCTATCTCTCTCACTCTGTCTTATTACTTAGACTGGTGTCCTCGGGACCCTCCAGTCTAATGCCTTGTTTACTCTTCCGCCCACGCTTCCAGAATTAAACACGTGACCCCCCCCCGGACCAATCGTCCATCCCCACTTTTATAAACCGCCAATTAGTGACTATAGTTTCCCGCCATAACACGAGGGTGGGGTGGGGGTGATGAATACATTCGAACACACAAATACTAACTGACCAGGAGACTATGGATTTTGTTATTGTCGATGTTTAAGCCCAACTACATGTACTCATAACCCGTAACGGCCTCGCAGACGACTGTTAATAAGGTCGCTACAAAACTAAAGTTTAGAATTAACCTATCAAGAATCTATGCAACCCCAATTATATCTCTATTTCTTTATTTTATAGAATTGATAGTTTGTTAATTTGAAAAATAAATGAGGAACAATTTATATTTAAAAATTATTGTGTATTTCATTCGTTTTTTTATAAGAGTATATCTATGCAAGCATGTCGCGAAAAAAACTACAGTATTAAGATAAGATTAAAAAACGTAAAGATTTGAGACCTACAGTATAGAGCTTAACGCTCTTGTATCACACCAGCTATTATATTATATATTTAAAAGATGTAACCATGTTTGACAGTAATATGCGTCAACTAGGAAGTAATAAAAGTTAAAATATTTCCCAATTAGTCAAGAAAGCTGTTTAAAGACTATGTGGGAACAAAATTTAGTTTTTATTTTTCAGTTTAACTAAATAATTATTAGAATTAAGAAGCAATGACTGATACTAATCAATCATTTTATCTGGCATTGGGGAAGGGGGGGGGGGGTTTAAAGGGACAGCACTGTGCTGTTTATTGCTCTAAAAAACAATTTTTCTCTCCCTTTAGTCTCTCGGTCATTACTCTATTTGTTTTTCTATACATGAAACAAGGACATCTGATTGAAACAATTGTTTTAGAAATTATATTTTCATACAGTGATACGTTTTTTAATGTCATTGTAAACCCATCTATCTATTTGTGTGTCAATCACAGCCAGTTTTAGACAAATTTGACCGATTGTTCCCCGTAATTTATACTAAAAGTATTTATTGTACAAAAAATTATAAGAGGATCCTCGCAAACTTCTGTTAAATCTTGACCTAGTTAGATTACAAGTTACACACGGGTTTGAATAGAAATAGTTCTTTGACTTCTAGAGACTTGCTAATGCAAGCTTGCTTTTCTGCTACTCTTCGTACTATGGTTGAATTTATGTGTAAGCAATATTTAATAATACCACAATATCAGTAGATAACATTATTTATTTACAAAATCAAAGTTTTCTAAGAAAATAAAATAGTTAATCAATTAAATTAAAAGTGATTTGCCCTTCTCAGGTACATGTATTTTTTTTTTAAACAATAAAAGTGCTGAGTTTTTTAATAAAAAAATTGTTTTTACAAGTAAATGTTTTTGTTTAAAAGTAAAATGCATTGATATGATAATATGGACAGAGAACCCACCGAAAGACAGTTCTGGCTTTTAAGGGTGGCTCGTAAATTGATTGCTAAGATAGACTATTCGATAGTTTAATATCAGTGTATTAGTTCGAAATGTGTTTATTTCTTACCGAAGTCTTCCATGTAAATCATTTATCCCTATATCAAATTTCAAGGCCGTTAATAAAACATATAATCCAAAGTGTAATTAGAGATCATTTAGGACTAATGGATTGTAAGAAAAATAATTATTACGTTTAATTTAAATTATCTAAATATCTACTATAGTGTTAACTGGTCTGAAACTTCTTTCAACTAGAGTGTCAAGGATACAGAAATATAAAAAAAAAAGAGTTTTACCTTACACGTCATTGTGTTTAAACATGTAAATTGAATGGTGTGACGAAAAAGACATTCATAAAATATTAAACATTGAATAAACAAATCAGTAGTATTGCGTTCAAGAGTCTTAATTTTGTTAAAGTAAAATTAGTATTGAATTATAGAATTTATTTAGACATTCCACCTTTCCAGATTAATAGGGAAAAAAAAACTTTTCTATTTCTAAAGGGGAGGGAAGCTTTACATTTAGTCTGTTAAATGCTTTATAGGCACTTAACCCAGCAATACATGGGGAGATTAATCTAAAAAAAAAAAAGCTATCATTTATGAAATTGTTTTTTAGTATTTGGCCTGAAAGAATTTGTTTCAATAATTGCCCACTTGACCAAAACATAGTTTTTACTACCAACGGGTTTACTTTAAGTAATAATGCCTATTAAATATGATACTACAGCAACTACAAATGGTACCATTGCCATTTGGGAACGAAACGACTAAAATTTGATGTACTACAGTAATATAAGCAACTCTCATCTAGCTGCATTATCATTTTGTCTTTTATAACAAACTTAACTTTATCCTTGTCGGTTTCTCGATAATTTACAACACTTCTAGTGGCGTGTCAATACACTCTTACACGCATTTGTAAGTAAACATTGTTATCTATACAGTTTCTATTTTAAGTACAAGTCCTTGTGATTTCCATTGACTGGTAAGTCAACCACACCTTTAAACATGACACATATCTCCAGATCTTACTCCGGTACACACCTATAAAAAGACATGATAAAGTAAAGAATATAAAGTGATTAACGTTGTGTATGTATATTGACCCACTCTGTATCACCAGTGTCGTAGTTTGTATAATAAACTTTGTTGTCCGATGTCTCCATTGTTTTCTTCTGTTATTTAACTAATGACAATAAAATTTGGATGAAAACATTTTTTTTTTAAATCCTAAAATTATATATTTATAATCTTTAATGTGAAATTTTGATTCAACCGATTTTAAATCAAGGTATGTATATGTTGTGGAATGAATGGATGTATTTATATAATACAGATATAAGTAATATTAAATGTTATATTTATTAAATTAGTGCATTAATAAATATTTCCCCTACTTCACTTTAAAAATTAATGGGACTAAACTTGGTCATCCTTTTAGTTGAAACATTAAGATAAAGAATTCACTTATATATATATATATATATATATATATATATATATATATATATATATATATATATATAGTGCTTTTTTGTAAAAAAAAAAAAAAAAATAAGCGCCGGTAGTCAGTAATGGACTGTCTAACTTTTAACTACCAGTTCGCACCTCGATGCAAACTAAATCACAACTGCAAAGATATTATTTTAAAATAACTAAATTTTAACAAATTAATAATATAATAAATTAATAATAAACGTTAAATAAAATAAAAGTAATAATTTTTTCCCCACATTGAAAAAGGTGCCGGTACGCCGTACCGGTGCGTACCGTCACAAAAAAGCACTTCATATATATTGGAAGTTAAATCGATCTTTATTATTTACATTTAACAACAAACAGAAAACATAACACAATTAACATGTTTTCCAAAACGACAAATAAAGTCCCAGTCATGTTTAGATGTTATTTCATTTTCGTAAAATGAACTCGGGATTTTTTTTTTTTGGAAATTTTCAACTAACCAATCAGTATGACTTGGGTCGACTTTCTAATACCACGGTTCACGACCAGTAATACGCGTACCTCAAGGGGTACGGGAAAGGTTATGCAGGGGCATAAAGAGTTTGACGAAAGTCATCAGATTGCTGCGTAACTCATCACTAAGCGACGTGCCCAAGTATGGCATTATAAAGATCAACACACTCCCTTATGAAAATAAGTTGACCTACAATTATTTACTCGCTAACTTACGTGTGATGGGATACACGTGGACATACTCTCCCACCCTTTGGGGTACAGTCGCTAAAATGTTTACAACCGCTGCTTTTATATGTTATTTTAAGTATGAATACATATTTACACTTTGATTAATATCTTAAAGATCACTGACGTTAATGATGAACAATGAGACACAAACAATTACATTCCCTATAAGATTTAATTTGACATGTGAATCTAATTTACTGCTCCTACTGTCAAAATGCCCTTTCAAGTATCAGCAACAATTATAACGTGTTATCGTTTAGAACGCCTTATAGAAAATTATTGCTAGTTGATAACGGATGAAATGTTAGGTCCTGCAGTATAGAAATGTGTTGTGATTGCACAGGAAAGATTGACTTCCTTTTCTAAAACTATGGTCTGACATATTATGAGAACTTGCGTTATTTTTTTTTATCTTTTCCATAGCTATTATAATGCACTTCATATGACACTGATATAGACATATTAACCTGAGTTTGAATCTTGAATTAGTTCTACTTCAAAGCTATGATATTACGTAATTTAAAAACAGAAATAGTTCTATTGCTATATATAGTAACTGTGGACTTAACTGGCTCTGCAGATATAGCAAAAGGTGAGTGTTTGTTTGTTTTTTTAAAGAAAATGCCTTTAGTGTCAAAATATTTATGTATGTATCGATCTATTTTTGTCTCGATCTCTCTCTGTGTAAACATATATATCTATTAATACATCTACTCTCTGAAAATATGTATAATTCTTTATGCAACAAAATTTTTTTTCATAAAAGCATTTCAAATACATTAATAAACATGAAAATGGACGTCCATTTAAATATTATTTTTTAAATCATTGATATAAAATATAACAAAAAAAAATATCGACATTTCTTTAAATGACAATTAAATACCTTATTTTTTTTTATTCATTGCAATAACATTTTTAAAGCACACCACTTAAATTTTGATTGACCAATGGCTTTTTTCACAGATGGTTTTTTCGGACCAAATGGTGAGTACAAATGTCATTGTGCTGATGGTTGTAACACTGATGGTACGTGTAGCAACAACGGCCAATGTTCAAAAGGATGGTTCGGACTAAAGTGTCAATACCGTGAGTGTGTTAACATATCTTATAGTTGCTGGAGTTAAATTATCTGCTTTCTAAAGAAGTGTGTTAAATATGGTAAAAACGAATGAAGACGTATTTATTTAAATGAGCTTCCAGTAAAAATATGTATTTACAAAGTATTTGTTAATCAAATCGCATTTACCAAAATTCATTATGGGAAAATATTATGTAATGTAAAATAATTATTATTAATTATAAAAAGACAGACATTTTTAATACTCAAAAGTTAAATTAAATCTTTGTCTCATATTTAGCATATTTTATAGTTGTTGGATTTAAATTATCTGCTCTCTGTCTCAGTCTCCTTCTCTCTCTCTCTCTATCTCTCTCTGTCTCTCTCTCTCTCTCTTTCTCTCTCTCTCTCTCTCTCTCTCTCTCTCTCTCTCTGTAGAAATATGTCAAACTTCCCTTTACCAGCACAACTTTTTTTTCGAATTATTGCTGGTAATCCAAAGATTTGTATATACATTTTCTTTCCCGAAAGTAAATTCGTCAATTTGCCTTATTGATTCCAATTAAATATAAAATAATTATTTTGCATTATAAAGATTATAATTTATTTTTTTTTATTTCTAAACAGTAGTTATTTATAGAATCGTAGTTATAGATATGTTTACCGTTGTATCGTTAATATTGGACTTACCAAGTGAAAATTGCTTTTTTGTAAACTGTTAAGATTTCCTGTAGATGTGGCATGTCATGTTCATTAAACAGATTCACATATTTGTCTTTCTAGTGTTTCCCCCATTTTGCTGACGACTCTATTTTCATTTGAAGTGCGGGACAACTCACTATTTATTTCTTGCTGTGGGTTGCTCTTTGCTGTTATCATACAGTCAACACTCTAGTAAACAATATGCTGTTACACAGCTGCTGAATTTGCAGTCTCAGGACAACTAGTGAGACTAAGCGTGGGAGAGAAGTAACATAGGCTCAGTAGTGATCTCATAAAACTTGGTCAAAAGAAAAGCACCACTTGAGTACTGTTGGTACCGTAAGACCTCGCTCGTGTGTTTTAAGTTACAAAGAATTCAAAATGGTTGCATGCCTTGCGAGTCATTTTAGAAAAATCATTGACAGTTTGTCTCGCTTTGACAATATTCAAAAAGCAATTTAAATCCAAAAATGGACTTTCTTGCTCTCTCTGTACCTCTCTTTCTCTCTCTCTCTCACCGTCTCTCTCTCTCTCTCTCTCTCTCTCTCTATATATATATATATATATATATATATATATATATATATATAATGTTTGTTTATATCAGAGGATTTGGCTACTATAGATGGCACAAATGTTCAACCACTAGCAGCAGAAAAACTTACAGACAGAAATGATGCAACATGTCTGCAAAACAATGAACAAACTGTAAATGTTACATTCAATACAACTTACGTCTTTACCTGGATGAGAATTGTTGTTAGCAACGAATGTAAGTGTCACTTTTCTAAGCACAGTAACTGTTTATGTTATTCGCTTGTCTTATTCCAAGCTTTGTGAAATGAAGATTTGATTTTCGCAATATTATTTATTAGCTTTTTATATACAAAAAAACGTTTCTGTCAGAGTTAAGTAGTGATTTACAGTTTTCCGCTTCTAATACTCAAAGGAAAAAAATTGTTAGAAAACACTTTAAAATAGCTAATGTATTGGTTTATCAGCTAGCATAACATCAAGCGGTTCGAGACGGACACACACATTAAGACAGTAAACAGTTAACAGTGAAATAGTAAAAATTTTTGGTATCTGTGCGAAGATAAATGGCATTTATATTACTAACTACTTTTAACATACGTACAAATTATTCTTACTTTTGTGTGTGCTTATCACTCCATTGAGAATAAATATCGAATTTCTACGAAAGTTATCACAATGAAGCTTCAGTGGTATAAATATACATTAGTCCATTCAAATAATGTTCCAGCGTCATTTTTAGTCCAGTTTAAATTGCATCTTATCTCTTCCACCCCCTCATTACTATTTAAGCTTATGCAACATTTAATTTTGAAAAGTTACTGTTAGATCTAAAACAATATGTTAAACTGTATAAAACGTAATAGCGGGAAAGGTGAATAGAAAATTGAATGACTTGTATTGTGCAGTAAAGTTATTTTTTTTTTTACCAAACATGTGGCAACAATCTTTATTTTTTTTGCAGCACTTGTGTCAAACTTTACATTTCAATTTACAAATCGTTCATCTGGCTCAGACATCCTAGATTGTGAGAAAAAACGACTTTCCCTTATAAATTCTAAAACGTTGGATATTAAATGCTATTTCACTCGGATAATTGAGAAAGTGTCCGTTGGAGGAGCAGGAGTTGCATCCCTTTGCTCTCTATATATTAATGGGGGTAAGTATATTCCAATTATTGTCAATTATAAAGTATTTGCTCAATCCAAATTCATAATACAAAATAAGGTAAACCTTAAATCTTAAACGACGGTATACAAAGAAATGAGCCATTTTTGGCAATTATTTTTAACGTAATACAAATAATATTATTTTTTATTTTTTAAAAATTTAATTGTTATTTTATTGTAATAAAATGGACTTAGTACATTAAAATTTAAAAAATATTTACGAAATTTTATAATAAATATAAATTCTCGCGACTTTAAAAACGTAAACAAAGCCGATAACGACACTTCCTCCGAACGCCATTTTGAAAGCCGGCAGAGTCAAGGCTCACTTCGTCCTGCTCATTATAATGGATTCTGACTCAGATTTTCAGCCTGATTCCGAGTTAGATTCAAGTGATGATGAAGTCTGGGATCTAACCGACGTTTCTGATGTTTCAGATGATGAAAATGTTTCGTTCAATGGAAGTTTTAATGCATCTAATACTCATGTGTAAGTATACCAATGCTCACAACAACATGCTGTATTTTTTTTTCGTTTTATTTTTTACGAGTTATGGTCTGTTATATGCTAAATAATCACCTAATATCAAGCTAGTTATAACATTTTAGCAGAAAAATATTGTAAGTGTATTAATAATATAAAAAACTTAAAAATACATGTTAAATATTTTGTTTTTCCATTTAAAGCATGGTACTATATAAATCTTTAGCTCTCAGCTGATTGATAAACAAAAATCAGCTGATAGAAGAGCACACAGATATATGTACTATAGTCTTCTGTTTTGTTTGATATATATTATTTATATATTTTATTATTACATTTAAAACATTATTTTATATGAAAAAAAATAAAAAAAACTTAATTTATAATTAATTACATTATTTTTATTTGACACAGCTTCATTGGCTAAGATGAGAAAGTGACCTCCTTCAATTCTACCACAAAGGGTTCCAGGTATTCACTTGAAAGAAGTTAGAACAAGAGATTGTGCAAAGAGGTTCTTCCATGCCATGGATTACTTCAAACTATACTTCACAATGGATAAAGTAACTCGCATAAGCCAGTATACTAATGATTACGCAAAGATTCATGGACCACAAAAGTAAGTATTTACAAGGGTTGGTTTGGTATTACACCAGAAGAATTTTATAGCTTTTGTGGGCTGATAATGTATGCAGGAATAGTTAAAACCACTAGTATTGACAGATTTTGGAGTAAAAAGCCTCTTTATTATAATTAATTACATTATTTTTATTTGACACAGCTTCATTGGCTAAGATGAGAAAGTCACCTCCTTCAATTCTACCACAAAGGGTTCCAGGTATTCACTTGAAAGAAGTTAGAACAAGAGATTGTGCAAAGAGGTTCTTCCATGCCATGGATTACTTCAAACTATACTTCACACTGGATAAAGTAACTCGCATAAGCCAGTATACTAATGATTACGCAAAGATTCATGGACCACAAAAGTAAGTATTTACAAGGGTTGGTTTGGTATTACACCAGAGGAATTTTATAGCTTTTGTGGGCTGATAATGTATGCAGGAATAGTTAAAACCTCTAGTATTGATAGATTTTGGAGTAAAAAGCCTCTTTATTTATAATGGATTCTGGCCTTGTGCATTTATGTCTTTTGACAGATTTAAAGCTATTCTGAGTTTCTTAAAAAATTACAAATCCTGAAAATGAAAACCCTAATGACATATTATGTAAAGTAAGAACACTACTGACATACATAAAAATGAAATGCATGACATAGTTTCAACCATATGAAAATATTTCTATAGATGAATCTTGAGAGTTACACAGACCTAATAATTATGGACAATTACATTTTTCTGAAGAACTCATTGGAGACTTTGGTAATATTTCAGAAAGTGCTCCAGTACCTCTTGCGACTAAGCCACTCTTTTTTTAAAACATGCAATAGACCCAATAATAGTAAATAAATGTAGTAAATGTAGATTGTGCTATTCAAATGACAAGGTTTAGAGAAGAACAAATGTCAAGTGTAGTGTGTGATAGGTTTTTGTGCGTTATGAAAGATAGAAATTGTTTATCTCAGTATCACAAGCTAATTAAAAAATTTTTTTTCCCTATATACATATTCAGGATACCAAGTAACAATTTGTGATTTCAAGAAACAGTTGGGTCATTGATGTAGAGAAAGATCTGAAAGCTACAAGTGCAGAGGAAAGAGTCCATGTATCAAGAAGAGTGGGAAAGAATGCTGTGTGGATTTAGTTCGGAATTATCTTTTTAACGAAAATTAATTAATAAAATTTACTTTTAAATAAATCATTTCTAAATGCTTTGTTCTCACATTTAGATTTTTCATCCAGAATTGATAGTAGTTTATGTAAGCCAAACATTTTAACCAATTATATATCTTTTTCTTTTTGCATTCAAACCTGATTATTACTTAGTCTTATTGATTTTAATATATTGATAATTCTAATAAAATAGCTAAATATTATGATAAAATATAGATTTAATTAAACTACCATTTTATTATCAAAAGAATGATATATTTAATATATACTGAGAAAAAAATATTTAGGGAAAGAAAAAAATTGAAATATACCAATTTTATATGAATAATGAGGGAAAATATGCATATTTGAAAAAAAAGTCACCAAACATTTATTTGTTGAAGAAATTGATTGAAAACTGAATATTTCCTTTCAGAAATAAATATAGATTAATAAAATGTCTGAAAAAATGTGTTTGTTTTTAATACTAGTTTTTTGTCTTATTGGTGTTTGTACACTTTTTTTAAAAAAAAAATTTTTTTTTTTTTTTTTTTTGTTAAATTCTTTTTTTAAAACATTATCAAGTCTCATATTCACAAAAATAAACTGCACAGTTTTAAAGCTTATCAAAAGTAGAAAAAAATATATGGGCTATAAAGGAAACAGACAACATAGGCCAAAATGTAAGGACACCTGTTTGGTAATGAAAAATGGCCAAAAACCTGCCGTCGATTAAGAGTTAAACCCCTTTAATAGTTCCTTGTAATGAAATTTTAAAAAATGTTTTGTACCTTTAAAGACAAGTCTCATACATTGTTTATTTCACCAAATGAATATCATTAAGAAATCACATCACAATTTAAATGTCCTCGTACATTGAAAAAAAAAAGTGTCGCCACTACTGTTGATAGTGTTCCTCAAAAATATTGAAATGCAATAGAATTTTTTTTTTAAATAATCACTTCCGACATAAGGTGTAACAAAAGATCAATAAATTCTGAAAAAAAGTTCGTCCATTTTAAATAAATAACATTAAAACAACTAAATAAAAGGTTACAAATAAAGATTACATTCTTATCATAGGCTTTGGCGATTAAGTATCATGAGACGGTCGTTAAAATTATCCATCAGGAAAGTGGACACCCCGGACAGGTCAACCCCGGACAGTTCGACCCCGCCATTTCGACCCCGCCACACTTCGACCCCGAAACGTTTTTATCAGTTAACGGGTCGAACTGTCCCGAATTCGAATGGTCTCGGGGTCGAAGTGTGGTGGGGTCGAACTGTTCGGGGTAGAAATGTCCGGCCACCAGGAAATTCTGGTACAATCTCTGATCATTGTCTGACCCTAGCGCTCCGCATAAGTATCCACTTTTAAGTTCTGATGCCTGGGCATGAACATTTAGACAAACATTTGGGCCTTATGAGAAAGTATATTTCGGGGCCTGTAAAGCAATAGATTTTATATGACTTTGGGCTAGAACAGACCCTTAGGAAACAAAAGCATTGAGTGGTCACATAGTATACAGAGAGTTTTGAGAGAAAATAACTCTATTTTTTATGGAAACTGCATTAAGCGATTCCATCCAATGGCCAATGGTCCTCTGTTATGAATGTCTCCATTGGCCATTTATTATGACTGTCTACAATGGCCATCTATTATGACTGTCTCCAATGGCCATGTGTTATGGCACAGGTAGCAGGCGGGCGATGTCGATCAGCAAACAACTAATGTTATGGTTTCTACTAATATTGCAAGTTATCTTACACCACGCTAATCAGCCCCTTTCAAATTGGCTGTCTTAGTCCATACTTCTATAGACAAAATCAAGTTGTTCATAATTTGAATAAATAGGGGTGCTTCAATGAAGTCTCCGGGACGCCGTACTATTGTACTGGTAGGTCCCCATTTTAAAGGGCCTGATACAAATATGCGGTCTTTCCCAATGTGTGGTATGTATGAGTACCCCAGGGTGTACGCGAAAAGTATTGTAGGTCTACGCGCTGCACCTGACTGAGAACATCAGGTAAACATGTACGGCTAAATCGAAAATGAGGGAAACCATGACAGTGAATATATGATCATGTTTTTTTAGTAGGGGTATTTAGTATTACGAAATTAAAGTAGAGGGTACACAGGTGTCGAGAGTTTGGGAAACACTGCAGTAATGCATAACAATAAATCTTTTAGAGATGTGTGCTTTTTGTATTATTTTAACTTTGTGGATCATTTTATGGTTATATAAATTAATATGTACACATGTTTATAGTTGTACATATTCATGAAAACTACAGAATTTATTTCCTGACACTCAACTCTGTAAAAAAAATCCGACATTTTTTATCTATATTTTGGAAAATTGCTTTTTTAGCGATTTTTTTCCCTCTCCAATTTCATATAACATATAAAACATTTATCCTGCAGGTCGTAATATTGCATTGAAGCAGGTGACATTGCAAAGCAGCAATTATTCTGAGAACAACATTGTATATGATGCATCAAAAGCAGTAGATGGTGACACTAATGCTAATTTTTCTCAGAATAGATGCAGTCATACACAAGGAGGAGATAAGACACCAACGTGGAGTGTTCGCTTTAATTCTTCAGAAATCACCAGATACATTTTATATAACAGGAATTGTATGTAAATATGTACGATAATTAATGAACTGTATCACTATTTACATATAAAAGCTTCTTTTATTCAGGCCCGTAGCCAGGAATATTGGAGGGGGGAGGCGAAGACATTTTCAAGGGGGCGAAGAATTTTTTTTCGGGGGGGGGTGCCGAAGAAATGATCCTGGGGGCACAGGGGCGGATCTAGACAACTTTGACGGAGGGGGGCAAAGCTTTGACCCGGCGAGGGGGCAAAACTCTTTTCGTTGTTGAAAATTGGTCTTAGAACAAAAAAATATTTCAATAATTTAATGATGTGTTACCTAAACTTGCGATACCAGGGGGGTGCATGGCGCCCCCCGGCCCCTCCCCCTAAATCCGCCCCTGGTGGGGTAGAAGAAATGTTCGGGGGGGGGGCGAAAATGGAGGCGCGAAGCGCCGAAAGCTTGCGAACGGAGAGTAGGGGTTTGGGGAGGGGATCTCAGTGAGTCCTCTCCCCAAGAAATTTTTTGCAGTTCCATATCTGGAATAGTGCATTTTAGTACCGATTGTTTAGCTATTAATTAGAAATATATAATTTAAACTACGTTTCAATAATGCATGGCATGTTGCAGTTTTGTTAAAAATAATCTAAACAGTAAAGAGTTTTAATGATAAAAATGTATTGAGGCTGAGCAATTTCTGATACCTGTTATAAATATATTGACCATTTGTTCTGCTACACAATTGTTACATAATAGATACCTGATTTATATTATTATACTGTTTGTTTAACGTACAGCCCGGGAAGAACGACAAAGATGCACGAATATAGCTTAGCTATTTGTGTGATAATTCTTATAAAATATTGAAAACAAAGAACATATCTATCAACAACAACAATCGCATTTATTCAATTTTAAATTAAATTAATTCTGCTAAAAAGTAAATTTGCAAATTAAATAACATCACTCAGAAATCACGGAGTTTGTACATTTTTATTTTATTATACATATGTATAAAAATGAAGTCAGAAGTCAATGTTATTTTATAAACTTATTTAATTTGCTAGTTGTCCTCAGAAGATATCAATATATAAAACTATTACAAGGTTGCGAACAGGCCCATCGACAGAAATTTCGGGCTCCTGGGCAGGGGTGACACGGGCCCCCGTGCTGATATTAATATTTTAAAAAGTTGATTGGCCATCTCAGTCCGAGTCCCTAAAACTCTCCGGGCCCCTGGGTATTGCCCCCTGCCCCCTCCCACTCGTCGGCACTGGTTGCGAACTTATATTATAATACGTTTCAAATTTGCAAACCTCGTGGTTTAGCACTGAATTTACCTAAAAATGCTTCAGCATTCAGATTGTGTGTTAAATCTTTTTCAAATGCAAGCAGGAAAAGATTGCTTAGACGCCTTTGTAACATTGATCTGCGATATGGGGTGAAGCATGCCAATGTTTCCCAAAATACCCAGAAGTGAACTTTAATAAGATTCAATTTTTTATGCCCAAAAATTAGATAAGCAATATATGTAAGTAAAATAGCCTGAATGATTGCCAAAATATAAACTTTTAAGTTTTTATTATTATTGATTTATTGAACAAAATGATTGATGTTTTATAGCCGTTATTATTAAAATTTTGTCAAAAAGCTCCAATCATGCACGAGGGGGCTCAGGTCATGAACGGGGGGGGGGGAGGCTCAGCCCCCTAGCCCCCCTCTGGCTACGGGCCTGCTTATATTGTTAATTTAAACACAAAATAATAAAATTACGTTCAATATATTCTAATTTGATAAAATAAATAAAAATGTATATTTAAATAAACGAGCTCATAAATATTGAACTATAGAGTGGAAAAAAAAAACATGCAATTGTTGATATGAACCGATGAACGTCTGGATTTATATTGTGTGTGTGTTAGTGTGTGTTAGTGTGTGTTAGTGTGTTAGTGTGTGTGTTAGTGTGTGTGTATGTTTGTTAGTGTGTGTGTTAGTGTGTGTGTTAGTGTGTGTGTATGTGTGTTAGTGTGTGTGTTAGTGTATGTGTGTGTTAGTATGTGTGTCAGTGCGTGTGTGTTAGTGTGTGTGTTAGTGTGTATGTGTGTTAGTGTGTGTTAGTGTGTGTGTGTTAGTGTGTGTGTTAGTGTGTGTGTTAGTGTGTGTGTTAGTGTGTATATGTGTTAGTGTATGTTAGTGTGAGTGTGTGTTAGTGTGAGTGTGTTAGTGTATGTTAGTGTGAGTGTGTGTTAGTGTGTGTGTGTTAGTGTGTGTGTTAGTGTGTGTGTTAGTGTGTGTGTGTTAGTGTGTGTGTGTTAGTGCGTGTGTGTGTTAGTTTGTGTGTTAGTGTGTGTGTGTTTTTGTAAGTGTGTGTTAGTGTGTGTTAGTTCGTGTGTGTGTAAATGTGTGTAAGTGTGTGTTAGTGTGTGTTAGTGCGTGTGTGTGTTAGTGTGTGTGTTAGTGTGTGTGTGTTAGTGTGTGTGTAAGTGTGTGTGTGTTAGTGTGTGTTAGTGCGTGTGTGTTAGTGTGTGTGTCAGTACGTGTGTGTGTTAGTGTGTTTGTTAGTGTGTATGTGTGTTAGTGTGTGTTAGTGTGTGTGTGTATGTCAGTGTCTGTGTCAGTGCGTGTGTGTGTTAGTGTGTGTGATAGTGTGTATGTGTGTTAGTGTGTGTTAGTGTGTGTGTGTTAGTGTGTGTGTTAGTGTGTGAGTTAGTGTGTGTGTTAGTGTGTGTGTTAGTGTGTGTGTTAGTGTGTGTGTTAGTGTGTGTTAGTGTGTGTGTTAGTGTGTGTGTGTAAGTGTGTGTGTTAGTGTGTGTTAGTGTGTGTGTGTTAGTGTGTGTGTTAGTGTGTGTTAGTGTGTGTGTTAGTGTGTGTGTGTGTGTGTGTGTTAGTGTGTGTTAGTGTGTGTGTGTAAGTGTGTGTGTTAGTGTGTGTGTGTAAGTGTGTGTGTAAGTGTGTGTGTAAGTGTGTGTGTTAGTGTGTTTTAGTGTGTGTGTGTTAGTGTGTGTTAGTGTGTGTGTGTAAGTGTGTGTGTAAGTGTGTGTGTTAGTGTGTGTGTAAGTGTGTGTGTTAGTGTGTGTGTAGGTGTGTGTGTTAGTGTGTGTGTGTTAGTGTGTGTTATTGTGTGTTAGTGTGTCTGTTAGTGTGTGTGTGTTAGTGTGTTTGTTAGTGTGTGTTAGTGTGTGTGTTAGTGTGTTTGTTAGTGTGTTAGTGTGTGTGTGTAAGTGTGTGTGTTAGTGTGTGTGTGTTAGTGTGTGTTAGTGTGTGTGTGTTAGTGTGTGTTATTGTGTGTTAGTGTGTTTGTTAGTGTGTGTGTGTTAGTGTGTTTGTTAGTGTGTGTGTGTAAGTGTGTGTGTTAGTTTGTGTGTGTTAGTTGGTGTGTTAGTGTGTGTGTGTTAGTGTGTGTTAGTGTGTGTGTGTTAGTGTGTGTGTGTGTTAGTGTGTGTGTGTTAGTGTGTGAGTGTTAGGGTGTGTGTTAGTGTGTGTGTGTGTTAGTGTGTGTGTTAGTGTGTGTGTTAGTGCGTGTGTGTTAGTGTGTGTTAATGTATGTGTTAATATGTGTGTTAGTGTGTGTGTGTTATTGTGTGTTATTGTGTGTTAGTGTGTGTGTTAGTGTGTGTGTGTGTGTTTTATTGTGTGTTAGTGTGTGTTAGTGTGTGTGTTAGTGTGTGTGTTAGTGTGCGTTTGTTAGTGTGTGTTAGTGTGTGTGTTTGTGTGTGTGTTAGTGTGTGTGTGTTAGTGTGTGTGCTAGTGTTTTTGTTAGTGTGTGTGTGTTAGTGTGTGTGCTAGTGTTTGTGTGTGTTTGTTAGTATGTGTGTTATTGTTAGTGTGTGTGTTAGTGTGTGTGTTAGTGCGTGTGTGTGTTAGTGTGTGTGTTAGTGTTAGTTTGTGTGTGTTAGAGTGTGTGTTATTGTTTGTGTGTGTTAATGTTTGTTTGTGTTTTAGTGTTAGTGTGTGTAAGTGTGTGGTGTGCAATTAATTTTGGGTTCTTTCTTCAATTTGTTAAAAAAACTTTTTAGTGTGGCGGGGTATGGGAAGGAGGAGTTGGTTCTTTATCAATAATTCCGTTGCGGCTTTTTTAATGAGGCCATTTTATCAGTGTGTGTGTGTTTGCGATTAAGGAGGACATTTAAAGTTAATTTGAGAGATGGATAGACAGACAGTTAAGGCAATAGATAGATATAGATAGACAGACTGAAAGACAAGACAGACAGACAGATAGATAGATATATAAATATATTGCTAAAAACCAACTCAATCTGTTGAAGCTTTTCAGGCACGACTTGATGGGTTTAATTTAGAAGCAAAGGGAGAAGGAGGAGAAAAGTTAACTTACAAAGACAATACCTCTACATCGCTGGTTTATACGGTACTGGACTCATTGAAACACAACGTCACAAATGTCACTATTATTGTCAAAGACAAGGCTGATCTCATATTGACTCTTTGTGAGGTGGAAATTTACGGAGGTAATCCATTGAAATTATTCAATTTTGGGTTTTCATTCATTTTAAAATCAAGTCAGAAAAATGCTTATTAATTAGATAAATTATATATGTTATTTTTTTTCTAAAGTTTTTCTTATATAAAAGTTTTCAGTACATGTAATCTCATTTAAGTTGTTCATTCTCATGTTACATAATGCAATTTAATTACATGCAGATATTAGTTAATAATAAATAAATTCAAAAATTCACACTAGCTTGCTTTTGCTTTCTTTATGTTGAAGAATTTGTAATTCGTCACCGTTACAAACGCATCCCACATACACAGTAGATAAATAATAGATGTTAATCAAGGGTAATCTTAAGTAAAATATTGTATGCGATCTGTTCTTAAACTTTTAAGTCAAAAGATAAACTAATTTGGTATGATAACCTTTTTCCTTGGCTTTGTCAGTGTCAGATATAATTAGCGAAGTAATGGAATATACTGTTTCAAGTGATAAAGTGTTAACATGTAAAAAGATTTTACCATTCAACAACCAGTGCAAATGACATTGATTTGAATGGCAACTGACTTAAGCCCATATTAATGCATACTTTGTAAACAATAAGCAAACTTTTATGAATTTAACGCTTGCAAACTAACAGTATACCTATTCGAATTAAAGCTTTTTTTCGAAAAAAAAAATAAAAAAAAATATTGCTTTTGCCACAGAATGTCAAGCAGGTACTTGGGATCTAGGATGTAAAAGTTGTCCATCGTCATGTTCTGACACTTGTCATATAGACGATAGTTCATGTAATATGGTTTGTTTTGGTTTCAAGGATCCACCTTATTGTACTCAAGGTAAGCTAAGTATCCTATGTATACTTGTTTCCTTTCGTTACAATTAATGGTAGGTATTGTCTGCAATGACATGTATTTGTGGCAATGCAGTAATAAAGGTGTAAAGTAAGCTGGTGATTTAAAAGACAAAGAGATATCATTGCAATAGAAAGAAGTCTGATTTTTTTTGCTGATTTCAATTGCAATAGCTCAAGGTCAAGGTGTCAAGTCATACCGGAACATTTACAAAACAAAATTTTCAAAATATACTAGAAAGCTTTTATCGGATTGATCATTGCTGCAAACAAGCAGATTAGATGTACACACACAAAGTTTGATCTCTGAAAGAACATATTTTTAATATGAAAACTTTTTTGAGTTTTTTTTAATCAAATCTATGCAAGGATTGGTTTGCATCTCTTAGATCCTATATGCAACAAATCGTTTCGGTTTCTTTGAATTCTTCTCACCCACTTGGTAGCCTTGGAGGCACCACTGAAATGTTATGTAAAAGAGAAGTTAAGAGAATTGCAATGTCCACTTTAACCATTTATATCAGTTAACGGTTTTAGGCTGTGTGGTTTTGGGTATTTTCTCCAAGACTGTCCGTCTATCCTAGATTTCCTTTTTTCTAAATGATAATCAGTTTGACTAGAATATGTAGCTGAAATAATCATCAGTAATACTATACAGTGATATACAATCGTATTAATCGTATGTGAAATTTTCATAACGTCTAGTCCTTGTTCTCATTCATATCATGCAATTATTGTGTGAAAAAAAAATTCAAAAAGGCAGCATAATACACTAATATAGTATTTTTTTTTTTTAATTTCAATGTAGTAAATTAACACATATGTAATTATAACTAGAAAAAGGTCTATAAATGAAGCATTGTGTTGTAAAGAACATCAATAATACAAAAAAAGTTAGATTATTCAATATGACAGCATAAAAATGATATATATTTGTATTGACACCAAATACAAATTTGCCAATTGTGCAGTTTTATGATTCCAACCTGATGTATGACATTTATTAAGTTCATTAAAAAAATGTACGAATTCCGATATATGTATATATATATATGGTTGTTTATACATACGTCTCAAAATATATCAATATATATATATATATATATATATTTATATATGTAACGCTGTGTTTTTTATTTTGTTTATATTTTGTTTGCATCATAGACTGTGGAGGCTTTTCTTCTTCTTTTCTTCTTCGGAGGCGTTCACGGCGTGTATATATTCACATGCACATACATCCAATTAAGGTAGTCGAGTCAATAATGATTCATTTACTTTATTTCAACACAACACAAAGATACATCATGAATACGATAATTCAAATATCCTATCAACAACTTTACAATTATTATCCTCTTCTCGATCTCAACTAAACTTCTTAATCGTCCTCTCTGCCCACTACTCCCTAACAGTCTCTCCACTTCTCTCCGTCTGACCCCCTGTCTCTATCTCCGTGTCTCTAACCTGCCCTCTACCTCTGTCTGGTCTCTCACTCTCTAAAAACTCACTTACATCCCATTATATGTGGTGATGATTTATCACGAGCCCCAAAGCCCCTGAACTTTTGATTGGATCCTAAACCCCCTTTCTAACTCATCTACATATTAATGACTCTTATTCCAGCCTAGGGAATGGTGCGGCTAAAAACTCACTGTGGGCTAGTATTCCTTTGTCTCCCTAATTACATCTATCGTCACCTATATCTAGAGGTCACCGACCTGTGCTGACAGACTAACTCTACCTAAAACAAAGATCAACCGCTGTATTTCCAGTTATCAAAATATATAACTGTGTCCTGGACCCACGAACTTTCCATGTTGACTTAGCCAATTAACCAGTGGTTCTAAAATTGTATAGATCTATCTAAAGCTATTGTTACAATATATATATATATATATATATGTGTATAAAATATATATGTATTTATTATGTGTGTGTACTTATATCTGTGTGTATATATAATCATATATATATATATATATATATATATATATATATATGTGTGTGTGTTTATTTATATGTGTGTGTATATTTATATGTGTGTGTATTTATGTGTGTGTCTTTTTGTATGTGTTTGCATTTGTGTGTGTGTGTAATGTGTGTGTGTGTGTGCATGTATGTGTGTGCATTTATATGTGTATGTATCTATGTGTGTATATTTATATTTGTGCATATATATGAGCTTTCAATAATTTTTCACTTGATATAGTCATTACAGTATGACAGTTTGCATTAGTTTGTTATTTGTTTATCGTGTATAACATTTAAAGTATACAGATACTTAGCTAGACATCTTTTTTTCAGTGAGTAAAAAAACTTTTAAACAATTTCAGCGTGTGATAAAGGTTACTATGGAGTCAACTGTACACAAAAATGCCCAAACAACTGTGACGAATGTCATGCTACTTATGGTCAGTGTTACCGATGCCAACCTGGATTCTGGGGAGAGAATTGTATTGGTATTGTTTATTTTTTTATATTTTGTTTACAAATGTTTGTACACATACACAAATATACATACATTTATAAAGTATAACATCCAAGTGTACGTTATTTAAAGATAGTCTCGAATGATTTAGTTATTTATCAAAAGTTTAGATTTAATTGTGATTTTCTTTTAGGGTTTACTTTGAAAAGGTATACATATAATAATAAAATAATAGTCGAGTAAGGGTAGGTAAAACTCTTAGATTAATATTTTTTGTTAGGTTTAAATAGTTTTTGATGTTAATTTTCATTAATTTTTATTTCAAGTGTTTTATGTCTAAGTAATAATAATTAGAACATTTTTTTTTAGTTCTATAACAAAACTACTTATATGTCTCATTGAAAGTTTAACTATTTTGTGTTGACTTGTAACTGCGTTGTTTATAAAACCTTTATCCATAGATCTTTATGTCATGTAATAAAAAGAGAAATCTTGTTTTACTCTTGCCAAAAACTTTTTAACATTGCTTTCTGTTAATTTTTATTTCTTCTTCTGCCAGTTTGTCCAGTTGGCCAATGGGGAGTTAACTGTAATATGACCTGCAGTAAAAATTGTGAAGGCAATAATTGTGATAAAGTCAATGGACATTGTAATAATGATTGTCTTGCTGGCTATCAACCACCAGATTGTGATAAAAGTAAGTTTTCGTATCATTTATTTATCTTTAAAATGAAATAATAAATCAGTTATAATGATAATAATTTACGTAATTATAACCTGTGATGTAGAGTGTTCTAGGGTTGGAACCTCTGTGAGTCTCAGAATTTGTTCAAGTACTTTTGAACGTCCTGAAATGAGTAGCCTACCTGGCGTAATTTGGGGAAGTATAGGCGGCCTGGCATTGTGCTTACAACACAATCCCTTAACATGTCGCGGATACTGAAACTGAATTTCCATGTTTCATCAAACATCAGTTGCCTTTTATGGCTTAAGGGAACATTATTACCAAGTTTTAGCTCATAGTATACTTCTACGGCATTAAAAATAAATGAACAATGAAAGTACAATATGCTAAAGAAAAAAAATGTATTCATTTTGTTGACATTTCATATTCTTCTTTATTGTTTTTTTTTAGTTTGTATTGATGGCTATTGGGGTACAAATTGCACATATACATGTGGCAACTGTAAATTCAAACCCTGTAATAAAACAACAGGATATTGCCAGGGCGATTGTAATAGTGGTTATGTAGCTCCACTTTGTGTAGAAGGTAAATATCGCTCCGACCCAATGTATCCTATATTAATACATTCGTATCTTATCAATACATCTTAGGTTGTAGTAATATATATACTTCAGTTTGAAACATTTTATATTTATATTTTACGTATGAAAGATTGTCCTACCGGCCATTGGGGAGAGAACTGTGTTCACAATTGTAGCAATAATTGTCAAAATAAAAGTTGTGATAAAGTCAATGGAACTTGTCATGGTGGATGCGTCGCTGGATTCCGACCTCCAAAGTGTGATCAAGGTAAAATTTTAGAAATCATTTAATTTTGTTTATAATACCTACTTGTTAATACTGATCGGAGTCAACTTTCTTTTCTTTTCATTTTTTTTTAATTTTAATAATCAAATGCACATATTGAGGCTGAACTATTTCGTCTCGACATGCAGATCCCTATTGATACTGAAGCTCTAATATCTCCATGTCTACTGGTCTTAAAGTGTGACGTATTGCAAAATCATGAACCACCAGCATTTTTTATTAGTAGTACTTTTTGTTTCAGAGATAAAACTTTTTTTTACGACTAATATGATTATTTCAAGTAATGATCAATCAAAGTTTACTTCTGTACTTTTTAAGATTTGTTTATGTAAATGTACCAGAATGACTCAACATCCTGACCATAAACAATTAAAAATGAAATTCTCTAAAAATAAATGTGGAATTAATTTCCAAAATTTTGATAAAAGAATTATAATATATTCATAAATATTTGTTTTTGCCTAGTTGTTTTATATTCATTTGGCTTACATGTTTCAATTGAAACGAGCATATCATAAAGTATCTCTAGATATTGTATTTATTATTTAACTCGTTACTATTAATAGTTCCTTTCTACCAATACAACCTGGATTCTGGGGTAAGAATTATACCGAAAATAGATTATATATATTTATTTTTTTTTAATAAATGTTTTACACATATAAGTATACATATGGGTTACTAGAGAGAGAGAGAGAGAGAGAGAGAGAGAGAGAGAGAGAGAGGGAGAGAGAGAGAGAGAGTTAGAGAGAGAAAGAGAGATACATGGGGCATGACAGAGGGATCATAGATCACAGGTCATAATTAGCTGTAGTATTACAATCCAAATCTACATATTTAATTAAAGATAGCTCCAAATTATTTAGTCTTAAATCAATATTTTTACATTAATCTGTTATCTACTTTTTGTTTTTAATTTTTAAAAGTTTACTGATAACAAAGAAATGATAGTTGAGTAAGTGTTAGAAAAATACTTTACGATTACTCGTTATGTTTAATTTGGTTTAAAACGTATTTTTTTAAAATATATTTTTGATCTTTATTTCAAATGCTTTATATGTCTTTGTGGAAATTGTTTGGAAAAAATGTTTTAGCTCTATAACATATTTACATATATGTCTCATTGAAAGTTGGACAATTTCGAGCTGACTTGTAGCTGTGTTGTTTATATAATCATTATCCGATTGAGCTCTATGCCCTGGCTACAGAAACATATACATTTAATACTATAGTTATAGCTCAAAAAATGTTTAAACCATAATCAATACTATAATAACATTTTGCTGTAAAAAAGGTATTCTTTTTTGTGAACATATCATATCAGGTTCCACATCGTCAAAGAATTTTTGTAAAATGATCGGCATTGATATAACTATTTCTATTTTGGTTTATGTTTGTATGTTGTCTAATGTATTTCTTTTAGTAAAAGTTTCATGTTCTTCTTTGTTTTTATTTTAGTTTGTATTGATGGCTATTGGGGTACAAATTGCACATATACATGTGGCAACTGTAAATTCAAACCCTGTAATAAAACAACAGGATATTGCAAGGGCGATTGTAATAGTGGTTATGTAGCTCCACTTTGTGTAGAAGGTAAATATCGCTCCGACCCAATGTAGTCCTATATTAATACATTCTTATCTTATCAATACATCTTAGGTTGTAGTAATATACTTCAGTTTGAAACATTTTGTATTTATATTTTACGTATGAAAGATTGTCCTACTAGCCAATGGGGAGAGAACTGCGTTCACAATTGTAGCAATAATTGTCAAAATAATTATTGCGATAAAGTCGATGGGGCTTGTCATGGTGGATGCATCGCTGGATTCAAACCTCCAGACTGTAATCAAGGTAAAATTTTAGAAATTATTTTATTATTTTATAATTGCAGCTTGTTAATACTGATCGAAGTCAGCTTTGTTTTCTTTGATTTTTTTTTATTATTTTAATAATCAAATGCACATATTGAGACTGAACTCTTTCGTTACGACATGCAGATACTTATTGGTACCGAGCCCTGGAAGAATTTTAAACTAAGCTTTTAAAGAATGTGCTTGGTAATTTTATGTTCCTTTGGCTTTTATATAGTCACTTGCAACTAGCATTATATAACAGTATCTCTAGATATTGTATTGACTGTTTTGCTCTTAGCTATTCATACTTTATTTCTATCTTTATTATAATATTTTTTTTTAATTCATCAGGTTGTAACAGTGGAAATCACGGAGTAAACTGTTCACAAAATTGTTCATCACGCTGCGATGAATTTAAATGTAATTCTTCAACGGGTTTCTGTTTTGCCTGTATTCCAGGATATCATGGAGAAATCTGTAATCAAGGTATACACAGGTGTTGCTTTCATTAACATTATAAACTTTAGCAATCAATGGTCATTATAAATTTACGTATAGAAAGACAAACGTTATTTTAAAATAATAATAGCTATTTCGTTCCCGAAACTCTATACCGAATTACTCGGCAAATTAATGTGTTACTTTAATTTCCTTATTGGCTTGATGGGACTCACAATTCACCATTGACGTTAAATCATACATGTGCAATGTGCAATGGTTGTGCAATGTTTGAATAGAATATGTTTACATGTAGCCTTTAAAACAGTGCCGAATATACATATTATTAATTTGTAAAAAAAAATAGAAGTAAAAAATATGTACAACAATCAGACAATAAAATAATAAAAACGTAATGTGTAATATGTGAATTTAACGTATATTTTATTTCGAAGATTGCATTCTTAATTGACATATGTGCAATCTTTTCAGAACTATATTTGTTATGAGCTGATAAATATTGCATCACTCGGACGGCTGGTCGTGCACTGTAGAGTGCACAGATTCGAACCTCAGTGAGAATCATGTGATTTTTCAGGCTCTGGGGAAAGTCCCCTTGTCCATTCCGCTTCAAATGGATACCGGGGGGGAGAGAATGGGGGGTTAAAGGTGGTAGCCACATAATCCTTCAATATGCCTTAGCAACTAAAAGATATAAATTATACACTCTATCTGTACAGCTGATCCCTTAGGGGCCTTAGGGACTTCACACTTTAGTTTTTAAATTATATTGTTTTAATTCCAAAACTGGTTAGAATTTAGCTTCAAAAGATGTCAGATAAATAGAATAATATTGGTAAAGGGTTTTGAAACGAGTAGAGTTAGTTTAATGGGCCTGACACTTTAGTAGCAAGTTCTTTGTTTTCAAGCTACGAAACATTTTGTAAGGAGAATTATGTGCCTCACATCTCTGCATTACGCCGGCTAAGTACAATAACAATTTTCTATGCAAATGTATGTTTATATATATATATATATATATATATATATATATATATATATATATAATGTATTCTATATATAAAAATGGGTTTGTAGTATACGTTTTAGGGTGTCAACTGTAGCCAGTCTAGTAATCCTTATTGCTACAATGTATTATGTCACAATGTTGATGGTCATTGCTTACATTAGCTTATAACTTAAAATCAGACCGTAATACATTTATTTGAATGATACATATAAATAAAAAATGAATTTCTAACTGTAAAACACATAATGTAACATCGAAATTACATAATAATCACGTTTTTTTAGTTTGCCAACAGACAACATATGGCCCTGGCTGTACGTTGCACTGCAACACTTCCTGTAGCAATCAGTTATGCGATCCAGTGAACGGAACCTGCAACGATTGTCCAAATGGAAGATACGGAGACCAATGTGACAGTGAGAACAATCTTTTGAAAGTTATCTTTATTTTTACAAAACTACATTTATTGTGCAGTACTGTGCAGTAACATACAGTAACGTGCAGTAATGTGCAGAAATTGAAAAAAACAACGAACAAAAACAATTGCTTGCTTTTATCTGGATGCCTAAAATATTTTTAAACATCCTTACCCACTTTGAATATCAAGATTTTTTGCTGACAAAATAAAATTAATAATATTTTACAAAGAAAAGAACTCTTGGTAATATACTTCAATCAAATTAATATTAATGGCATTATGATAGGAAAAATACATGTAATCCAAATGTTTCGTATATTCTTACAACACAGTATTTCTATTAACTGAAAATAGTATTACTATGATGAATTAATAAAAACATATTATAACTTAATTCATAGGAATTTTAATCTATCATATGTGATAACGATATAATCCACATTCACGTCTTTGTATTTGTAATCATGTGCGATCATATTCGGCTCATTAATTTGAACTTCTCTACATTTTCGTCCCAGTGTGTTTCATTGACTAACGATTCGCATACATGTTTATTCAATTATACAAAAAATATTTCTCTAAACGCCGCAATGAATCGGATTATACAGGAGAGCTCATAACAGCTCAATATATTTACCTGCTGCAATCTCAAATGATATACCTATGGTTCAGTACTTAAATGATATTCAGTTATTTTGGATACATCTATATCACCCAACCCCCTAAATCTCTCCCCCTTTCTCTTTAAAATATTTATCTACCCGACTGGTCCACCCTCTGGTCCGCCAACAAAGCTCTGTCAAATAGCCCACTAAAAGAAAAAAAAATCATTAGACAATACAAATATACATATAAATTATCAATAAGTGTATTCAGAGATGTATCTCATTAACTATATTGTATTCAACCTTCTTATAATAGATTAAGGAATTAAACCATACTATTTTAAGTTAATAACACCTTTATAAAAAAAAGAAGGTTAGTTTTGCACTTTACATTATTGTTTCTATTATCAAAGGCATTTTTTCCGTTTTATACCTTAGTTTGTCCTTCTGGGAAATATGGCAAATATTGCTCTGAAACTTGCAGCCTTTACTGCAATATTAGCAAGAAATGCACACCTGAAAACGGAACCTGTTTTAATGGATGCCAAGATGGATATAATGGATCCATTTGCAATACTCGTAAGTATTCAAATGGCTAAAGGTGTAGCCTTATCCATTTGTTACATGCAGATGAGAATAGAAAATTTGCTTTCACTAAAAATATTTTTTTTGTACTTTGACATGGACAATTTTAATGCTATTCATTTATTCATTGAACCAAATGATTCTCCTGTTAACCTTTAACTTGAAGCCGATTTATCACATATATCATGTTAGTGTGATGTCTTTCTGGTGCTTTATAATTAGCGAGCAATGAATTCATAATAATGTTTTAAAGTTCAAACACCATCTTATACTCATATATAGTTCATTGTACAGTGATAACATATGACTCGTATACCATCTATTCTGTTTTTTTATGCTAACTGCCTGTTTATCGTCGGCCACATAGGTTCACAACAGTCATTTATACCAACTGTAAGACTGAGCCCTATTACGTGCGAGATCAAACAGATTAGCTTTACGCATAGATATATAAGACTATGGTTGAACTCAAGTTTTAATCTATTTTAAAAACATCTAACGATGGGTCATCTTATGCGCATGATCCATATACAAAGGACGTCACTGCTGTCTGACATACATGAACTATATTAAGTATAGTGTCTATTATATAGTTTGTCATATAGAGTATATGCTTTAATAGCTACAGGATACTTTTTTTTTAATTTTATTAAGTGTCAAAAGCTTATGTTATCGAGTGGTCAGAAAAACTATACTTTACTAGTTTACTATAATGTAATCCATGTTCATTCAAAAACATAGAAGAACCCTTTCAATTCATTACAATTAATAGTTTTAATACATAAAAAATCAACACTAAGAATCATTTCTTTTTTTTTTCCAAAGCAAGCATCGTCAAATAAATGTAGTTGAAAACTATTTTCTTTCAATCTATATTTAGCGTGTGTTGGAAACAATTACGGCCCAAAGTGCCAGAAGACCTGTAGTGATGGTTGTGTATCAAATCTATCGACGGTATGTCACCACATTAGTGGCTTCTGTCTGCTTGGATGTAAAGATGGTCATTCGGGAGAATTATGCGTTAAAGGTAAAGAATTGGTTAGTCCACTTAAATGAAAACGTGTTCGGATACATTACATATCAAATAATTTTGCTAATAACCACTTGTTGAAAAAGCTAGTTTAAATAAGTCCAAAACGTTATATATATATATATATATATATATATATATATATATATATAAGTTTTATTAGTTGTTGTTTTTTCTTTGTTACTGCCAGATACAGAGAGTTCAGTTGGTGCTATACTTGGGGGTATCTTGGCAGCTGTGGCAGTCATTGCTGTGATAGCTGTTGGCGCCATTCTATGGAAGTAAGGGATTTATACTATATAATAATAACTAACACAAACACATATGCTCATATATTAGAATTTACAGCAACCAAACTATACGTATATCTAATGAGTAACAAGTATACCTGCTAGTTTATTGTACACAGCAAATGCAGTATACTCTTTACTTGACTTACTAATGAGGAAATGACATTAAAAATATCGTACACTTATGTCCTGCCAACCTTTCAAGTTATGCATTGGGGTGTAAAAGGTAATGCGGGAGGACACAGTGAGTACTTAGGGTCCACGATATGCTCCATCCCCCCCTCCTGCTTCTCAAATTGTTTGCACATTCACTTCTACACAGACCTAACAGGATATGCTATTGTTTTAACTTTTTTCAAGAACATTGTCACAGAGTGTCTGTGTGTGTGTGTGTGTATGTGTGAGTGTGTACATGGTAAGGCTGTATGTGTGATTGCTTTGCACGCAAGTCTGGAAAATAGTATGAATGGTCAACTACCGATAGTTTTGGAGACTGGATCGTAGAGCACGTGGGTATGCATGCGTGTGTCTGTGTGTGTATGTTTGTGTCTGTGTGTGTGTGTGTGTGTATGTGTTGATAGGCTGCGAGAAAGAGATGAAAAATAAAGATTTGGTGTCCATCACTCGACGGGATAGGTGAATCAGTGCTATAGGAGATAGATGTGGTCACGTGTGGTGGTAATGTTTTATTCACATGTGGAGTTTCTGTGTTATTTCTAAAACCACTAGACATGTGTGCATGTGACAAACATTAAATCCCTTACATTTTATTGTGTAACAGACGTAAACATCGCAAGTCACCAAAATATGTGAAAGAGGTAGACAAAAATTTCATAAGACTTCAACGTAAAAATAGTTTCAATGAGCAAGAAGTAAATGGTAGGAATTTTGTTTTGTTCTCATAAGCAATTTATTTTATAAAATTGTCTATAATTATTAAATATTAACCTTTTTCTTTATTGTTAAATATTTTTTATTACTTCTATTAACGCTACTTAAGTTTTTTTTTTTTTTCTTGAATGTGTGCCATTCACAAACAGTTAAAGACACTTTCATATTGTAATTGCTTCATTGTCTGATAAACCAGTGTCATATTTATGAATAGAAACATTAACTGACTGCCTTGGGCCCCGGACTAAAATTAGTGTATCTTAGAGGGTTGACAGTCAGAGCCCCAATCTTCAAAGATTCATTGAATCCTTATGTATGGACGCGGTGGACGTAACAATTTTGTTGATGGCTCCCAAATTAACTTTGCCTAAGGATCCCAAATATATTTTTCCTAGGGACCTTAAATGTCCCTTTCTTTGGGTCGAATAAACGTAATAATAACTATGTGGAAAATCCCCTTACCTGTCTGATGTCTGATTGTTTTCCAGCATGTTAGTGTAAATCGTTATTTGCTATTCATTACTGTGCTTTTATAATTGAGCCGTTAAATCAAGTTGATACTTTAAACCCTGATTTTATTCAATTCCTATTTGAATTAGAACCAGATGTGGACTCAGCCTACTCCAATCTTCCTTTGATTACTGAAAATACTAAAATTGCCGTAAACAGCCTTGATGACTATCTTAAGTCACACAACATCAAGACACTCGCTGAACATTATCGGGTACACATTTGTTTTTTCAGTTTTTTTTTTTTGTATTACTATTCAGTAGGATACGCATATAAGAGACAAGTTTATATGTTTCACTTAAATTTTATTCTAGTTGATAATTGTGGTGCGAAACTTAGCACAAATATGTTTCAGATTTGTTTTATATAAAGCTAGTAGATAATGTGAATCAAATGACGATTTAACATCTCTTTGTCATATTTTGTTTTAAATGAAAAAATCTTTAAGTGTGCGTAGATAGCTTACCTTTTAATGTAAAGAAAAATATATTTTATTTCACTACATCCTTCGCTTGTAACCTAAATTATTTCCTTTTTTTTAAAGGGGTGGGGATGGTGGACCCTTAAAGACAAAATGGGTGCCCTCCGATGATCCAAGACATTTTAATGAAAGTAGATTTTGATATATTTTTTTTTTAAAGTTTATTTTTGTGTATACACATTATTTATTAACTTTTAATTGCATTCCATCCTGATAAATTGAGTTTCGGTGCGGCTATTTAAAGTTTGTCTTAACTATTAAAATTTGATCTCATGTATGGGTCAACTAGATTAAACAAGTATTTTTTTTTTTTTACAGAAAATACCTAAACCTAAAAATGTCAGCTTAGATGTGGGTCAAAGTGAAGATAATAAACAAAAGAACCGTTACAAAAACATCTGCCCTTGTAAGTACTTATGTAAAAACTGTAGCTTTACTTTGGTCAGTTTTGACCCACAGTAATCAAACTTCGATAGGGGCAGGTCATGTAATACGGATATGGTAATTTCCCCCCGTTTTGTAAAGAGTAACTGTGTGTAGCCTACTCGAGACGAGTGCACATTGAGAAAAAAAGGGATCGTTTCAGGTCAGACATGTCGATTAGTTTGGAGACATGAATTTTTAAAACGCATTCGAAAAGGTGGAGGTTAACATTGAATGAAATGGCTGCCCGTTCAGCGGATTCCTGGGTTACATACATGGCTCGATTTAGCGCCGGGGATGCCGGGAATATCCCCCGGCACTGAGACCTGTCATTCCCGGCTCTGCTTTAGCTAATATATCCCAGCCGGGGATGAAATCATAGACATTTATCCCCGGCTCTGCAGACATTTTATTTCGTCCCCGGCACTGGTATTTTCTTAAATCGAGCACTTGTTATATACTGAGTAGTCTGGAAAACGATTTGATCGACTTCCTATTGAGATCGATGAATTGCCAGGACGCAACCTGGGGGTCGTAATTGTAGCTCAGTAGAGGGCCCATTTGTCAAGATCTGTGAGTTTGAACAAACTGAGTGGTTCTGAAGTTGAAACAACGGAATAACAAGCATAAATGTTTGGACTCAAATTGAACGGTTGTCTTATGTTGACTCTTAGCGGCCGCTCCAGAGAATGAGCAGGCATTAATTACCCATTTCCGCGCTGGGCATTGTCTGATCAGGAGTGTACTTTGGGTTGGACCGCCCCCTCCATTTCTAATGTTTATTGAATATTGAATTCATTGAATTTATTGAACTCAAATATTTGGATGAATTTAACGGCAGACGCACATTATAAGTGTCCAAGACAGTGCCATAGTGAGCTTAACTCGCGCCCTGGGCACAATACCTTTTAATACCTTTTTAGAGCCCCCCTCCCATTCGAAAACCATATAATATTATATTTAAAATATACCATTTGGCGCCCATTTGTGAGTAGCACCTGGGGCATGATGCCCCCTTTGCCCAACCCTAGTTTCGCCTCTGGTCCAACAGGCCTAACTTTGTACACGTGAAACCCAACTTTATATTCCCCCGTTTTGATGTCTCCCTGAATTAAGATGATCCATTACTATCTTCTATGCCCCAACGGACCTTAATCCACATCTTTCACACGCAGACGTAAGGTCTTTAACAGTTTCTATAACCTAAAGCCCCTTTCAATACCCTAAGAACGGCTCTGGTTTAGTAAGGTAGTAAGGGCTTTTATGTCACATATTTTATGTAAATGTATTGTAATTTATGGCTAGAAGCGAACCAAGGTCAGATGAGGCAGTATGACGCAAAAGAAAATGCTGAACTTTCAAAACAAAAAACCCTTACATATGAAAGAATTTAAATTACATTTAGATTAGGTCTTTCTGTGGATCCCCAGATCCCAGGGCCCATAGCTCTCTCCTGGTGCGCCCGCTGTTAAATCCGCCCCTGTTTATGGCATGACAGAGGCAAAGCTTCACTAGGCTATTGTGTAATTCAGAGGCTCTCATAGTGTTAATTGCTGATGAATTTTTTTGGTAGGTCGACATATGATTTAAAAAGTATTATGAATGGATCGAGAAACGATTGGTGCAAAATTAAGACTCTAATTCTCTATATGAAACAAACCTAAAAACGTGTTCATCTGCAAAGCGTAATGACAAATTTATATATAAATAATCTCGGACAATTTATTTTTCGTATTGCCACTTTTTAGAAACACAGTTCGAATTAGTTTGATTGATTATCCGAGTCGACTGATCACCATACTTTTTTTGCTCACATATTGTTATCGAGTTTTAAGACTCTCTGTCTGTATGGCTGGGTGATTTCAGGCATGCGCTAATTTCGTCCACTTTTTGCCCTTTGGTAGAACAAAGTCTGAGGAAAGTGCCCTGATATAACTAATGCTATGCCTCCAGTGGCGTAGCGAGGGGGCGGGGGGGTACATACGTCCCCGGGCGCCGAGGTTCAGGGGCGCCAAATGGTATATTTTACATATAATATTATATGGTTTTCGAATGGGGGGGGCGCTAAAAAGGTATTAAAAAGGTAAAATGCCCCGGGCGCAAGTTGCCTTGCCCCCCCTCGCTACGCCTCTGTATGCCTCGCATAGTGGTAGATTATTCCTACTTTATATTTTGTAAACAATGGCCCGCTGCCTCTATCGCTCTTTTGTGTGACATTGCGCATTCACACACACACACACACACACACACACAAACACACACACACATACAAACATATGCATTTTTAGCGTCAATATGTAAAGTAGAGAGTTAAGAGAAAGGAGTATCTCTATTTCGCTACGTAACTCTGTACATTTCTAGCTTTTGAAAAACAAATGTTTCCGTCTATCAATCTATAAATTTATTGGTCTATCAATCCATTTTAAACTATCATAATGTGTGTCATTCTTTAACCCTAAAGTCAACGCTAATCTGTTGACTCCTAATTTTTTGCAGATGACCATTCCCGTGTCCACTTAATGATCAACACAGAGAAGCACGAAGGAGACTATATCAATGCATCTTATATCAGAGTAAGAAAACATCCATTGTGAGATCACTTTCAACCTAATGCGATATTAAGCATAGGTTTAATTATTTTTAATGAGGGGTGAAACACTCATAGAACTATATTTCTTTGTGCCTTTATTGTGCCTTAAGACTTCTTTGTTTAATTGAATTATCTTTCTTCTTAGACTTGTAAAAGTTTCTCTTTTATTTCATAAATATTTCACCTTCATCTGGCCATTTCATTCTTTTATTTCATAAATATTTCACCTTCATCTGGCCATTTCATTCTTTTATTTCATAAATATTTCACCTTCATTTGGCCATTTCATTCTTTTATTTCATAAATATTTCACCTTCCTTTGGCCATTTCATTCTTTTATTTCATAAATATTTCACCTTCCTTTGGCCATTTCATTCTTTTATTTGTAAATATTTCACCTTCCTTTGGCCATTTCATTCTTTTATTTCTAAATATTTCACCTTCCTTTGGCCATTTCATTCTTTTATTTCTAAATATTTCACCTTCCTTTGGCCATTTCATTCTTTTATTTCTAAATATTTCACCTTCCTTTGGCCATTTCATTCTTTTATTTCTAAATATTTCACCTTCCTTTGGCCATTTCATTCTTTTATTTCATAAATATTTCACCTTCATCTGACCATTTCATTCTTTTATTTCTAAATATTTCACCTTCCTTTTGGCCATTTCATTTTTTTATTTCATAAATATTTCACCTTCATCTGACCATTTCATTCTTTTATTTCTAAATCCTTGTTTTTAAGTCCAAACAATGCATAAGTAATAATTTGAACATAATTTAAAACGTATGGACTTTTAACATGTTGAAATAAATTTTCATTTTAGGATAATCGAAACGATGTGAAATTCATTGCAGCTCAAGGTATATATATATATGTTCAATGTATATTTGAATGTATTTTGTTAGGTTAGGCGCTAAAGATAATACAGGTAAATGTTTGAAAATTAAGAATTATTATCCTCATGGAGTTATAGATAAAACATATTTCGCATTATACTGATTAAAGAAATGTATCAACAAGGAGCTTTAGCCTACACAAAATCTATTTAAAATAACTCATAGTAATCTGATGGCTTTATGCTATATGATATATTTATATATTTATTTCTGTTTGAGTTATTTTTGTTGGAGTTAGATGAACAAACTGTAAGATAGAAATGAATGTCAAATTTACATACATACAGAAAAATGACAGACGTATGGACAGAAGGACAGACAGACAAACTGACAGATAGATCGATAGATCGATAGATAGATGCAAAATGTAAACAAAGTTTAGTAAACATAGCCCAATAAAAAACTGTATGAGCGTCCAGTTGCGCAACCAGCGAAAAATGCTGGGGGGGGGGGCTCACATTATGAAAAAAGACAGTTTTTATTGACAGTTTGACAGTCTTTTTTGTAACTTTATAACATTAATTATGTATTGATGATTTGGCCTGAGGGGGGGGGGCTCAAGCCCCCCTGCCCTCCTGCCCCCTGGTTGCGCCACTGGTAGCGTCCACTGACCCAAAGTGTATGGTACCAAATGTATACAAAACTTAGTAAACATAGTCCAGTAAAAAAAACTGTAGTAGCGTCCACTGGTGTGTGACAACTGACCCAACACAAAATGTAAACAAAGCCTAGTAAACATAGCCCAATAAAAAAACTGTAGTAGAGTCCACTGGTGTGTGACAACTGACCCAACACAAAATGTAAACAAAACTTAGTAAACATAGCCCAATAAAAACTGTAGTAGCGTCCACTGATCCATGACGATTGACCCAAAGTGTATAGTCAAAATGTAAACAAAGCTTAGTAAACATAGCCCAATAAAAAAACTGTAGTAGAGTCCACTGGTGTGTGACGACTGACCCAATACAAAATATATATATATATATATATATATATATATATATATATATATATATATATATAGATATACTGTCGATAGATTGATAGATGGATGGATGGATGGATGGATGGATGGATGGATATAGTTAGATACATAGACATATTTAGACTTAGATAGATATATATATATAGATAGATATATAGATAAGATATATACTGTTTGCACGCGGGCGGCAGATAGGCTAGGAACAGGTATGGATAGATTGATTGTTGAATGGAAGGATGGATGGATGGATAGAGATAGACATTCATAAATAGATAGACAGACAAACAGACAGATAGATAGATAGATAGATAGATAGATAGATAGATAGATAGATAGATAGATAGATAGATAGATAGATAGATAGATAGATAGATAGATAGAACTGACTGAAAAGTGGCTACGTGAGTGGATATTAAGGACTAATAACGTATATTTTAGGACCATATAACACAGTGCTGAATGACTTTGTAAGAATGCTCTGGGAACAGAAGACGGAGAAAGTCGTCATGTTGACTAATCTAATTGAAGAAGGAAAGGTTTGTTTTATTACCAATGATTTTATAATATATCGCTGTTTTTGTTATTTTGTTAATATATCATGTGGTAACGTTTATGAATTGCTACATATATGTTAAATTGTTGATATAGTGACTTTTTTTAAAATAGTATTATAAATCACGGACATTGTGTCTTATATTCTATTTTTACGCCAACAGGCCAAATGTGAGAAATACTGGCCAGATAGTGGTAAAACTATGTTTGGAGAGATTAAAGTGAAGTTGAAAGAAACTCATCATTTCGCAGATTTTATTATTAGGAAAATTGAACTGGAAAAGGTAAGTAGGTCATATTTTTTTCCATGAAACTTGTACGCAAGACCACTCTTTCTAAGTAGCCTAGAATTCTAAAAATATGTTTTGGTGTTTTTCTGATAAAGACAGGCAGACAGTTATACAGAGAGACAAAGAGTGAGACAATGTGTTTGTACAACTGCGTGAGTATGTGTGTGTGTGTGTGTGTGCGCGCGCCTCCCCCTATTTCCTTGCAACACTATCTTGTCAATCCCACTGTAATAATATATTTGTATCAAACATTTGGATGCTACTTCTTTATTGTAGTTGTAACTAGAGTTAATTAGCCATTCAATCTTCGACAAAAAAATTGTATTTCTTTGTGCCAACTGATAGTACTTGTTACGGTTTGTTTGATTTTGATACCTTGAAATTTTATTTGATTCTTCCTTTGCCTTTTCATTGCTCGCACAATATTTTTAGGGGCCATTCACTTACTACATAAGTTTTTGTTTTTCTTTATTTTGAGTCCCCTAACCCGCGTAACGTTTTTGTGCCATTCTTCATCATCGCGTGTCGCAATTAGGGAAGGCCCGTAGCGTGCGGGGTGAAGGGGGTTGGGGCCCCCTGCGTTTTGTCTGTCCCCCCTCTGCTTGTTTGCTCTACTTTGTAACATTTATTTCCTGCCCCCACCCCTGCTATTGCCTGGCTCCTGCTGTAGAATGCCTGGCTCCTGCTGTAGAATGCTGGCCCCTGCTGTAGAATGCTGGCCCCTGCTGTAGAATGCGTGGCCCCTGCTGTAGAATGTTGGCCCCTGCTGTATAATTTTCACGCTACGGGGCTGAATTAGGGCGACCCACCGCCTCTCCTCCAAAGGCGTTACGTAATTAATGGACGGTCGGCTACCTTATATTTTTGTGATTTATTAATAACTGTATATGTTTTGTAATATATAATGAATGAATCTTGAAACAGAAAGACGAGTCAACGCGCACTTTGACACATTACCACTTCACTTCCTGGCCTGATCAAGGTGTACCTTTAACTCCATGGGCCCTGGTAGATTTTGAACAGAAAGTAGATGCCAGTAAAGCAACAAGTCCCATAGTTGTACATTGCAGGTATGTAAAAACTTAAGAGATGACCCGGTTTGTTTTTTCTTGCCGATGACGCCTCTTCATGTTTTTGTTTTTTGTAAGGGCTTTCGACTAGCCTGTCTAGTTCTATTTATTGATAGCCCATTGGCGTTGGCCGTAATGAATCTTTGAGATGTTAAGTAACAAAAAGTGATTCGCTTACTGTTCTATATGTTATTCGGTCTCTAGGAGAAATTGATACCAATATTTTAATATTCTGTTTCATTCTCATTGAAACTTTTATCGTCTGTTTTTAGTAGTTTACTGGTGCATCCTGGCCAAATGAAAATTGAAGCTAAAAAATTTTCAGCGACAAAAAACTGGCCTTTCCTCTCAGTTCAATGATTCTCTTCGTAAACAAGGCTAAAGGTGATGGTCGTTGAGATGTTACCAAAATGTTTAACGAGAATCGATATAACTTATAACTAACTATCGATTAGGCATACAATATTTGATAGATTTGATTTGAGTAAAGTTTGTTGACTTAAAGCAGAATAAATTTTTAACTTTGTATCCACACATAATCAGTAACAGGTAAAATGACTTAGCAGTTTGTGGTAGTGATCAGCAGAGGAGTTCAATTTAGAAAAAATTGGCAAGGGCCCATGCTCAGGAGCGTAATTTTAGGTATGGCAGTGGGATGGGGGACTTATGATTAAAGCTGAGTGTGAACTTATAATGGGATATTTTTGCGTATAAGATCTACAATGGTGTCTGGATCTTTGGGAATAACTGGCAGAAGACCTATATTATATTCTCCTTCTAAATTTATTATATTTCTTTTATGAATATAATATTTTAATTTTACTATTCACAAAGTGCTGGAGTTGGGCGGACTGGAACATTCATTGCACTGCACAACATCATGAGACAAGCAGAAGAAACTGGATATGTAGACTTCTATAACACTTTAGCTAAATTGAGGGAAGACAGAACACTTATGATTCAGACAGCAGTAAGTTATGTTTTTCTTTTAATGTATAATTAACATGTTTCATTCATACTTATAAGCTTCATGTAATAATATTGTAGCCCTTATTCCACAGGACCAGTATATTTTCCTGCATAAGGCTGCCCAAGCTGCAATAGTCTGCATTGGAACCACAGTGACATCAAACGACATCAGAAACAGAATAAAGCACCTAGAAGACAATGGGTTGAATGGAATATCAAACATGGAGAAGGAATTTAATGTAAGTGTCTATTTAGTGTGTATGTTAAGATTATGAAAATATGCACATCAATAATTTAAAAACATAGATATGTCTAGTTACTTTGTCTCAGTAAGTGGGCACATTATTGAGTCCAGTGAAAACTTTTATTTTTTTGCCTTTAATTTTTGCTAGTAAAATGGTTATCTAAATTCCTAATCAGATACTGAATTTAGACCTGAAATGTCTTAATTATATTAAATTGTTTTAAAATAAACTAACTAAACATAGGCTTATGGAACTGATAATCATGTGGCATAGAGCCTCTAACTGGTGACCTAGGGTTCCAGGGTTTGATATTCAGTCACAACAAGGGGATTTGTTTTTCAGGTCCTGGTGAATATGATGTAGCTAAACTTTATCTGCTCAATGTTCCCAAGGGAAATTTACTTACTGCTCTTAGACATAAGCTGGTTGTAAATGTAATGAGTTTCATCTTTTCAAAGATTTTTCTTCAGCTGTAATCAGGAATGATCCTCCTAATAATATACTTGTCAGATTCTTTAATTTTAGACTATATAAAAATGTATTTGATTACGTATGTTATTTAACCACTATTTTACAAACATTGTCTGTTTTTCTATACCACTGGGCTTCAGTGGGCCTAAAGATCCAATGAAATGAATTCAATGTAGAAGAATTCATTTAATATCTGTTTCTCATGATTAGAAAATATTTTAATACATATAATTTAATTATGCGTTCAATTTTTGTCTGAATTATTGATGACTGTAAAATTAACCATAACGAATAGATTTTTTTAATGTTCTGATATAATATCTGTATGAAAGGGAATCTCCTGATTTTGTAATAACCGTTTAGTTGTGTTTGGACTGTTTTTAATCTTCTAATATGACCTAATTTGCTATGGTCCTATGTCCATGGGAAGTTGTTGATTGAGTGTAAACCAACATGCTAAAGATATATACTGATATTAAATTAAGTTGCTTTATTTTACCTCTCTATGTGTGCTAAACAATTATTTCATTATGGCTCACTGCAAAAATTATTTCTTAAGTGATTTTTATTACCTTGCAGAATGTTTGTGCCACTTGTATGGACAGAGAAACCCAATCAGAGAATGCTGACAATATCTATCAAAACACAGAAAGTATTACAACTGAAACAAATAGTGATGAAAGAAATAGATTTCCATCAATTACTCCTAGTAAGTTAAAAAAAAATGTTTTTTTATTTAAAAAAAAAAATCTTCCACTTTCAGAATTGTAACTTTTGTTGCCTTTTTTTTTTTATTTTTTTTAACTGCAAGACAAAAGCTGTCATTAGTTTCAACAAACAATGTAGTTTAGACTTATTGTTTATATAGTAGTTTATGTTACTTATTGATCCAAACTTTTTAATGAGTAATGTATAACTTCACTTCAAAGCAAACCCAACAAAAAATAACTGAATAACAAAATCATTGAAAAAAATTATATTTGATTTTTTTTTTCTCAGGAAACTCCTACAGACCATATTTAAATTGTGAAACTCAGGAAATGGAAAGTTACATCAATGCTGTTTTTGTACCGGTACAACATAAATACATATTGTCTAAATATTTAAAACAGTTTTTACATTCTAAGAAATTTAGATAGAAATGTACAAATAAGTGATTTTTCCAATTTTCTATTATGCCCTATCTAAGATTTAAAAAAAAACAACAAATACTCTATTGAGTATTCAGTTTTGTAAAAAAAAAATTCAAATAATTTATATATATTGTTAAAATGACAACATTAAAAAAAATGTTTGTGCTACTTAATTTTTATAATTTAGTTATCATCCATACAAGCAAGCAGAAATTTCTTTTCAGATAAGCTTTACCATTTATTGTGGTTATACCAAATGAAATATTAAAAAAAAAAATTGTAGCTTGCATGTAATTAAATTAAAATGTAAAACATTTCCATATTTCTTTTCAATCAGTCAGGGTAGCACATTTAAATTTTATTTTTGTTCGTCTGCCAGGGCTTTCAAAAAAAGGATCAACATCTGTTAACTCAGCTTCCGATGCCAACAACTTTCATTGATTTCTGGAGGCTGGTCACCCAATATAAAGTATCTCTAGTGGTGGCTTTTGAGGTGGACAACATGAAGACTGACAAGGTATGACATCTTCATGTGTAGCTTATCATATAATTACTATTATTTTTTTACAAAAAGAATTGCAGAGAGAGATAGAGAGACCTAAATGTACAGTATTCATAAAATAAATTACTATTATTTTTTACCAAAAGAATTACATTTTATGAATACTTGTCTCTCTATCTCTCTTTCAATTTTATAATTTTTGGAAAAAAAAAAGTAATTTTAATGATATAGATGAAGCAGTATGTTAATATTTTAAGAAATATCTAGTCTATTTTAATTTTCTACATTAGGCTCATAGGCAAGAGTCTACTGTATATTTATAATATATTTATAGAAATATTTATATATATATTCTTTTTGTTAAACAGACCATAGCCAACTATCTTCCCAGTGGTAATCAACCAATCATCTCATCTGCTCTTGAGATCCATTCTGAATCAATCAAAGAGGACAGTTTATGGGAAGAACAGACTCTCAAAGTTACAATCAATAATTCTGTATGTGTAAGTTTTTTTTTCAAGTAGGCAGTAAAGATTTTCCTTTATTCTTGTGTGGTTTGAAAATTATGACTCATGTTGCTAGCCTTTGTAAAAAAGTTTTGTATTAAGTGCACAATTTTCAGATGATTATATGAAATTTGAATCTTTTATTTAAACAAAAGCTCCAGAGAAGTTATTGAATCATAAATAATTTTTTTCTCAGTTACATTCTTTTATTATTTTTATTTTATATACTTTTTATTTTTATGAAATGTTACCTAATTTTACATAAATAAATCTACTTGACTTAATTCATTGGACACCATGCGGAGCAAAGGGCCTTAGCAATCACTCCGGTGCATTCTGTTTTGGGAGGTCTTTTTCAGTTCACCCCATTTTAGGTTGCACCATTTCATCTATTTTTTGCACGACCATCTCCAAGTGGTCTGTGGGCAGCCAACCATTCACTGGCCCTGGGGATTCCACTGAAGAGGCATTTTTGTAATGCCTTCTGGTCTCTTCCTGAGTAAATGACAAAGCCATCTCAATTTCCTTCTGGATATTTGTAGGTCTATGGGGGTCTTGGTTGGCCCCTTGTCAGAGATTTTCATTCCTTACTTTATCTATTAGCCTTATCTTTGCCTCCTGAGGCAACCATTTAGGAACGTCTTAATTTTGTTGGTCAATGTGTGACTCTCCATGTTTCTGCACTACATAACAGGACGTATTTGACATGGCTATTTATTATCAGGAGTTTATATTTTGTAGAGACAACATGTTTTCTACACAGGCTTCAGTGAGACTAAGGGATGTCCCGCCTTGCATATTCTGGGTTTGACATCTTAGTCTGATGCACCTTTGTATTAAGTTATCATTTATTTGAAATTTATTCTTTGCTTATGTCCTCTAATACAGAAGTCAGGTCACCACAGTTTGATACACATGAAATGTAAAGACACTGAACTCAATGCCAGGAAACTGTTGAATCTTGTGAACAAGTTCAGGTCATATAATGCTCAAGTTGATGGAAGGATATTGTACACTTGCAGGTGCATGATTAGAAATAGTAGCTAAACATGTTTGATTGTACTATGATAAGCATAAACTAGCCTTTATTTCCTCTGTTTTTATACTATCTACACTAATAATAATTTTTAATGGAATTCTGTTCAATGCTAGTCATTTATTTTTTTTAAGGTTTAAATGATCTGTCATATTTTTGCCGTATAATTTTAATAAACTTTATTTTGTTACCTTTTTTTAATTAAACTTAAGTATTTGCCACATGATCAACATTTTTTTTGTGAACTGATTCATTTTTTTTACAGAGATGGTGCATCCTTGAGTGGACTGGCATGTGTTCTCTCCCTTCTGTTAGACAGAATGGACCATGACTCTTGCTTAACTGTTCCACTTGTTGTCGGCAGTATAAAATCTATCAGACCTGAAGTGATCCCTACTTTTGTAAGATGAACTTTATTATTTTAATTTCAAACTTCACACACACAAAACATTGCAATATTGTGAATACATATACTATATCATTTAAAACAATGCATCTATTCTATAACTAATTGAAACTAATACGACTGTGGGTTTAGTCTCCCCCTGAATAAAATATAAATGGCTAATGTTTAACTTTGCACATAAAATTCCTTAAAATGCATGTAAAACTCCCAAAAAATCAAAATTTAAATGTATTAAAATTTTTATCTTTAATCAAAGCTTTAACAAAGGTGCAACAGTTTAAATAAAAAACATAATTCAACTAGCTTATGGGTTGTTGTCCCTCTTGATCTGTGTGAATCATTGCTGCTTTAATGTAGTGGTTTAAATTCCCTTATATCATTTATGTACTGAGTGAAGCCTTTTCAGCATTGAAGACTTGCTCTAGGCTGAGATGTAGAAAAGAAACTACTAAATATTTCCCATCACTTTTTCAGACTGGATTTTTTTAGAATTAGAGATTTATTACTATGACAGTTTAATCAAAATAAATGATTTATTCTGTTCTCTTTAGAAATAGCAAGGGAAAATTCAATAATTGATTATAATCGTCAGACATATAATCCTTGTTCTTTAATATATAAAAATGATTAATAAAAAACAAACTCTTATGTAGCTTGCATAATTTTTTTCATGTACACACAACATTCTCTCCCTTACATTGTAAAAAAATTACTTTTTTTTTTTAAGATATCTATAAATTACTGTTTAATATGTGTACTGCTACTCTGGTTTAGGCTGTCAGACTAATTCTTTTATGAATAAATGAAAAACACTTCTAACCTTAGTTACCTACAAAATTTCCCTTAAATTCAAATGAACTTTAAATATCTCTACAGGAGCAGTACAAAATGTTGTATGAGGCTCTGAACAGGTATAATGAGACTACAGCTACGTACAGCAATATGGATGAGAGTATTTTCATTAAATCAACCAATTCTATAAAAGGCCCCAGTCCACAGCCACATACGGATGATGGAAATGTTTATCACAATATGTAGTTTTACTAGTTCTCATGTTTACAGGAATACATGTATTTATCATCATTTTTAGATTTATTTATCGCAATATGAAGTTTTACTAGCTCTAATGTTGACAGGAATATTTATTATCGATTGTAGATTTATTGATTACAATATGTAGAGAGCTATCCATAGAATATACAACACAAAAAAGTCTGTATTTACCTAATTAACACTATGTAAACAATGATAGGACCCCCCCCCCCCCACCACCAAAGATCCAACCCTTCCTCCGGCTGCTGACCATTTTCAGATTGCCAAAATGGGTAGCAGGCAGAATCATCAATAAATATCTCATCCATTTCAACAATAAGAAGCAAAACACTGTAATATAATGATTAAAATGTATACATTTCCATTGAATAAACAATTTATGGTCCATTTAAAATACATTAAACAGTTTATTTGCTGACAACTTGGAGGAGAGTCCTTCTTGCAAATTATTTCTTCTAAAACAAAAATTCTTCTAGTGTTAGGCCAGGGTACCCCATTTAACATCTTCCGTTGATGTCGGGCAAATCTCAGCAAGAAATATCATTCATAAACATTGTACTCATTTTAAATTGTACTTCAAAATTAAATATTCTACTATAAAATGTTAGCCCCCTTGTTACCTTGTACACACCTGAGCTGACCTCCCACTGTGAAGTTATTTTAGCCATGTGACCCTGGAATGTTAATTCCAGACTCTTGGAAGAACTGTTGTTAGCAGTATAGTATAAACTTATTGGAATGTGAATCTCACCCTTAGATTTTCTTTGTTACTCTAGTAAATAGCCTTAAAAGCAGTTATTTCAGATTAGTAATTATATACTTTTAAAACAGGAAGAAATTAAATATTGAAATTTATATGGGATTGTGAAATATTATATGTCTTAAATTTGTATAGTTAAACTCAACAAAGAAATTAAAATGTCCAATATACTTGTCAAAAAAACTGGAAACTGGTTTTTCCTGTCACAGACAATTCCTCCATAGATAGAGATATTGAGAAGCATCATATGATTGTGAGATTATGTCGACAAAAAAACAAACATCACATTTTCCCTTTTTGGAATGTGAAGAATAATCTAAGAGAATCTTCTGAGAAAGAACAAAATCATTATGTGCCTACAGTTAGAGCTATTTGTTGATTTTTATGTTCTAAGTGAATATTTATTGCATCATTCTTTTGGGATTTAATTTTCCAGTAATGTTTGTTCATATTTTATCTAGTTTGTTTTCCCCCACCCCACATTAAAAGTTTGTGTTATATAACAAAATCAACCTTCACCCCTCATAAAACATATTCTAATGAAATCTGGAACTTTCTCCTGTCCCTTTCAAATGTTGTACATGTATAATATTTGCACAGCTCCTGGTAACTTTTGGCCTTTTGGCTTGTAGTTTAAATGTAATATATAAAGTTCCATTAGGAGAATTATTTACCCCATACTGTGTGTAGTTATAGACAATTGTTTAAACAATTATGTAGTTTCCTTTGTGTAAAATGTGAATGTTAATTTGGATGAAATGATTCCATTAATTTTTCAATAGATCTCTAAATGACTATCTCAACCATATTGTAAATATGAATATTCATTTATGTCAGCAATGGCTACTTACTTTTCTTCCCAACAATGTATGTGTCAGTAAATAATTTAGAACTAATTGATCTTATATAGTCCTACTTGATATAATGGTTAGAGGCGATGGCATAAATAGCGTTTCTTGCTGCAGTGTATAAAATGTTCCCTTTCTTTTGAAAATCTTTATGTACTCTTTAGTCCTTTTCCCTTGCAATCATGTCATTTGTATACCATTTATAACATTTCTATGTGTAGCGAAGTAAAATTCCCTTAAGCCTTTAAAGGCTGATCGGGGCAGATGGAGTGTAGAATTCATCTGTATCAGTAACCTCTGCATTTAAATAGATTGTGTAGTAAGCACAATGCCCAGCTGCTTTAAGTCAGGTACCCAAGTAAAGCTGGGTGGACTTGGGGGAATTGCACCGGGACCTGAAATAATTGCAAAGCTCTCGCTGAGAGTTCGAACCCAGGACTGTTGGGTCCACAACACCGCATGACCTGTGTAGCGAAAGTATCTGATATTTTGTTAAAGTTGTTTTGTTTTTTTTTTGTGTTTTGACTTGTACTGTTTTTAAATTTACATACAACCGAAGTCGTTTACCAATCAAGTGTATCTTTAAAATGTATACCTTATATTAGCCTTAGCGACTGACATCTATGGCAATAGCCTTTTCCCCAAGCCTTGTATCAAAAGACATTTTTTGATTTCTCTATTATATTAGAAATATGAGCTCATTTTTTTTATGATTTCACTGTAAAAGAAATTTTTTTTGTTCAAGTAAATATTCTCAATATTCTACACATTAGTTAATGAAAATAATTTTCTTTACCCAAACATTTTTTTTATATTGTTACTTTCATTGATGTTTTTTTTAATTTAATCCCAATAAATAATAACGTATAAATAAAACATAAGGTGTTATATTTTTACAAATTTGCAATTTAAAAAAAACATGTGTTGTTGTTTAACTTATTAGAGTGATATTATTGTGTGCTTATGTTTCATTCCATTGGTTATCAAAATATTAGTGGTCGATTTATTATACTCATTTTACAATGCTTGAAAAAAAAAATTTTCTTCTGTAAACATTATATTATAAATTTGAAATCCTGTTTTCTGATTATAGTGGGAATGTGTTTCTACTAGATGTTTTTCATGTTTTTTTAATCTTTGTTATATAAATGAGACCATTGCTACCCATACAAAGAAAATTTTTTGATGAGTATTATAAGTCAACCCTTCACTAAAACAGTTTTAATCAGGCAAAAATTAAATTCATAAATTGATATGATTATAAAATATATGTAAGAACTGGCCAATAAGTAGTACATTTGTTTTTTTTTATGTATATGTGTTCAAATTATAAAAACATATTTATTACTTTTTTATCTTTGTATATTAATTTTTTTTTTTTAATTTCATATAAATATATCTGTTGCTTATATTGAATTTTTTTTATAATAGGCCGTGTCATGTTATTAAACAAGTTTCTTATATAAATAAATAAATGTGTGTTTATTATTCTGTTTTTAATACATGTATTTATCAAAAGACTTAAAGGCAGTGTGGTAGACCAGTGTCTAGCAGTGTGGTACACCAGTGGCTGGTAGTATGGTAGACCAGTAGCAGTGTGGTACACCACTGGCTGGCAGTGTGGTAGAGCACTGGTACACCAGTGGCTGGTAGTGTGATAGACCAGTAGCAGTGTGGTACACCACTGGCTGGCAGTATGGTAGAGCAGTGGTACACCAGTGGCTGGCAGTGTGGTAGACCAGTAGCAGTGTGGTACACCACTGGCTGGCAGTGTGGTAGACCAGTGGCTTGCAGTGTGGCAGAACTTTTGAATATTAACCGAAAGTCTCTAGACCCAGTGAGTGTCGGGTCATTCCTCGTGTCCGATCGATGTCCCTAAGTCCACCCAACTTACTAATGGGTACCCGACATTAGCTGGGGAATGTTAAGGCTTCTGGGCACTGCTAGCCACTCAATCCCATATCAATAGATTTGATTACAGAAACAGATGTAACCTACATCGAGTGAAGTTGACAGTCTCTATAGACTATTTAAGGGGAACTTTACTTTTTTAATTAGTGTGTTGGGACAGGTCAAGATGAGTGGTGGCAGGTCAAGATGAGTGGTGGCAGAACAAAAAAAGTTCGAGGGCGAGTATTTTATGCGGGACCAAGAGTAGGCAATCTCTTCATCGCTTTCCTGAGTGCGGCAATGGGCAGCTACTTTTGCCACCACCCTCAATGGCCGCCTCTGCAGAGCGCACTGATTATCCCGAGAGGAGATATGCAAACAGATTCTAAGACACATCTGGAACTATAACAATCTAAAAACGTTAATTCGTGATATGGTTATAAGGTGCCAAACCTTTTTCTAAAACTCTATAGCCTTTTTTTTATGAAACATTATCAAGGAAACAGTTCAATGATATCATATTATTACTAGAACCGTACCGGCGAAGAAGTCAAACTCTTCTACTAAAAACACTCGGACTAACTGTCCTGTGTGACTAAAGTGCTTGGAATGACTGGACTGCCCCGTGGTTATTATCTGTCCCCCCCCCCCGTGTCATGTGATCATTGACCAATCACTAACCCCTCTACCGGTCTACCCGTCAATAAAGCATGCTTGACCTAATTAAGCAATATGTAACATCTACAAGCATACTAACATACAAATAACGTGTCTAGGGGGATGAGTAGGGATATGACAGATATTTAACCTACTTGAAAAGATCCTATTGTGTGGACCCCATTAAGGTGCGTAGTCTGGAGTGTTCCACCACCAATCACCGGTACTTCACTCAGGTACAGTCTAACACCACGTAAATACTTTGATAGTGATTTACATTACTTTCTTTCAACGTATTGTAGGTTTAAAAATAAACATTTTGAGTGAATAACAGTATGGACGGGTTGTAGAGCGATGTAGAGCGCTGCACTGTTGACAAGAGAGTCCCGGGTTCAAATCTCAGTGAGAACCTTGGGATTTTTCCACCCAGCTTTAAATAGGTACCTGACTTGAATTGGGGGGAGCAACGGCTGCTGGTTGTTGTACTAACCAGGGCTCAATTTACCGCCGGCGAGAACCCCGGCACTGAGAACTGTCACCGCGGCTCTGCTTTAGCTAATATATCCCAGCCGGGGATGAAGTCATAGACATTTATCCCCGGCTCTCCAGAAATGTTTTTTTCATCCCCCCCCCCCCCGGCATTGGTTTTTCTTAAATCGAGCACTTGTGCTTACCACACAATCCCTTCATATGTCAAGGGTCACTGAAACAGATGAATTCTACACTTCATCTGCCCTGATGAGCCCTTTTCAGCTTAAGGTAAACAGTTTTTTTAAACAAAGAATAACTGGATATCTAATTATGACGTATTTCAGAAAATTTAATTTTTTTTTTGATGGCTCGCAAGTGACGTCAGACGAGACCAAAAGTCTGAGCGATCTGAGAGACGACAATAAAAACTCACATTTCTGAGAATGGAAATCAAAGAAGGTGGGTGCCAATAGCTGAACTGACAGCCAGAATTTTATTTTAAGGCTTATCTAAGCTGCTTTACTTCGCAGACCAAAAATTACAAACAGTTAAAGAACTATAACAGCCAATAGTGTGCAACGCATTCTAAACGTCATTATACGAGACTCGTGGTCTCTAAACCCACTAGCGTCATTATACGAGACTCGTGGTCTCTAAACCCACTAGCGTCATTATACGAGACTTGGGGTCTCTAAACCCACTAGCGTCATTATACGAGACTCGTGGTCTCTAAACCCACTAGCGTCATTATACGAGACTCGGGGTCTCTAAACCCACTAGCGTCATTATACGAGACTTGGGGTCTCTAAACCCACTAGCGTCATTATATGAGACTAATTTCTCAATGATTGTGTACATTTAACGTTTTAAAATAAAAAGGTATTTTACCGTTTAATTGAATGAAGATTAATTTTATTTCATTTTCCTGATGATTTTGAATTGATTGAGCCGTAATGTGTTTAAGCAGTTTACTCAAACCAATGAACGAAAATGTATCACACATGGAAAATAAATAAATAACTACATATGAATAATGGTGCGCCAATTAATTTAACTTTGTGATGGAATACTTTTTTTTTTCAGCGTGTCCAGATGGTCAGTGGGGTGTCTGTGAGGTCCATGTAAGAATTAGATGGAATCTCTAACATCCTATAGGAACTAATGGGACGGCTTTTATGGTGCCCTTCTTTCACCTCCACCATTGCCGATTGTGCAATGGTCATGAAGGCACCACGGGAGTTATAGCGGGGATGTAATAATCCGATTAGGCTACGATATTGGATTTAACGTGGAGATTTATTAATTATCTGGCCACTTAGTAGCGGAAGTAGAGAATAGATGTAACAAATAATTCTACAACTATTCTACCATAAAGAAATATACCCATGAGAGGGGACTTAAGCCATGACCTGAAATATCCATTGGTCCTCACCGGAGATCGAACCAGTGACCCTCAGGTCGACAGTCAAGCGCTTTACCAGACGACCATCCGTCCCCTCAGCGTGTCCAGATGATCAGTGGGGTGTCCAGTGCAACAAGACCTGCAGTAATACTCCAGTCCCATGACTAGTAAGTGTTGAAGCGAAAAAGTTTTTTTTTTATTTAAAGGCTATATATGAAAAAAAAATAAAAGGGGAAATAAGAAATGTAAAATGAAAAGATACGATCGAAATTATAACCCAGTGCTGCTCCATTTCTTTACGTAAATTTCCCTTCCCCCTTTTCCCTTCCTAAAGCTGTGAAAAATTTATGTTTTAAAGTTTACGTATCACATTACGATTGTTAATATAAGTGGCGTCCTTTTACAGTTAGTAGACAGACACAGATATATTCAGAGAGTGTGTGATATTTTATAATCTTTTGTTTACATCAAACATACTTAACATATCCGTGGCTCGAAGAGCGATTGGGTTTACAAGGTCGATGTTTAACAAGGAAGTAAATCGGAAAATGTAACCCAATTGCAACCAATAATTATCATTAGATAAATGCCGTTTATTTCAAATTAATTACAATTAATTAGTCATTTTGTGTGTGTGTGTGAAAAGAACATGTTTTTATTACAACGATTAAGTCATTGTCTTCAATAATTACAGATTAAATATATTCATGCTCACATTCAATGTGTCAACGAACCCACCCCCTTTCCCCCACCCCTCCTCCCCGCCTTAAGTTATAAAGATGCATGTTGGTACATTAGAGTTTTTTTTTTTCACTCAAAGCATCATTGTCAGTAAGTGACCTGGAATTTTAAATGAATATTCCCTATTTTGTTTTCAAAATATCTGCTTACTTTACACTGTGGCTTCAGAGAACTGAACTACACTTAGAATATAAACATATATTATTACTATAATAAGTATTGTGAATGGTTGTAAAATAGTACTTTGGTCACATTAAGATAAAGCTAACATGAGTGTTAGGAAAGACTCCGTGATATTATCTTATCATAAGTTACATTTTGACTTTAATAAAATACTGATATGTTTCCCACTTTATTTGTATCGCTATGAATCGTTTTTAAACTCAAGTTTTCACAGTATTATATTTCAATACCATTCATAATACATTCAAATTAACATATAATTAAAATATGTATATAAATGTATATTCAATAAGACGAAGTGTGCAACGTACAACACAAGACTAAGACATTTTTTTTTTCGTTGTTTTTGTACTTGATAAGTTTTAGTTTTTGAAAGTAAGTTGAAGACGGGGGTAAAAATGAGATGTGTCACGACACACTTTCCTCAATTCAGATGCAAACAATGCTCATTATCTATGTTAATATGTGTGTGTGTATATATAGCATACACGTTCTATTTTAAGAAGTTGTCATGATCCCTACCACTCCCACTTTTATTTTACCCGACAGTTGACAAGCACACACACATTGACGACAGTCGCTTTCACCTGTTCTTATTATAACACACTGATAGCAATGATAACATAACTTTTCTCCCCTTCGCAAAAAGTTTTTTTCTAAGGGTTAGGGTTAGGGCTAGGGTTAGGGTTATGGCTAGGGTTGGGGTCAGGGTTAGGGTTAGGGTTAGTGCTAGGGTTATGGCTAGGGTTAGGGCTAGGGTTATGGCTAAGGTGAGGGCTAGGGTTAGGAGGTTTTCAGCTAGAGCCCATTGACTTCTGTCTCTTTGACGGTAATATGACCCCCCCTCTCAGGTCGTGGGCAAATCTTATGATGAATTACAATGAGGTTCTTTAACTTAGCCGCTCTCCCCCCCTCCCCAAGTATGAGGGATATGGTCAGCAAATACATCAAGACAGCTCACCATTAAATTGTTCTTTTATAATGATCATGTGAGATAAGCAGATTGCCCTAATCATTTTAAGGTTTTAAATGCGGCATTTGTGTTTTCTAATTAAGTCTCCCCCCCCCACCCCCCACTTAAAGAGTGAAATATTTCAATGAATGCCATAGTACAAGGAAAATGAAATCAAAACAGCGTCTAGATTTCAGAATTATTCCCTTCTAATATGTGTGTTAATTAAAACAGTGACAACTGCATCAAACTTGGCTGAAAGCATTGATTCACATGGGCTGAAATGTACGACACACAGGGAGGGGGGGGGTGGCACATTAACATTGCATGTACATCAAGATGACAGCCAGATGTTTATTATACCTTGTATCATATATAAACAATTGTTAAATTGATATTATTAAACATATATGCTTCGTAGTACTGATCACATAACATATCTATCGCGTCCGTTAGGTTTATCTCGCGTTGTTTACAACCCTGTTGTGACTGCTAAAGGTAAAATTAACTTCCTTCTCAGAAACTTTGGTATGCCATTTAAGGTTTACACAAGAGTTTTATTTTGTTTGGATTCTAGAGTGGCATAGTAAAGTATAAGAAAAGATATAGTTTTAGGTAACTAGGCCAATGTGTGTTCAGAGAGATGGTTTTAAACAAAGGGATCTTCTTTTTTGTTTGTCTTTTTCTTGTGACAGTAATTCATGCTCAAGGTATTTATTGGAATTTTGTCTCAAACTTATAATTAAATAATACAAAATTATAGTTTTAAACTCCTTTAAAAACAAATTTTAATAAATTTATATCTTACTCCAATCAACATTTTAAAACAGATCCAACATTTGTTATTGTGAGGTTGATTTTGTGGAAGTTTTTTATCATTAAGAAATAATATTGCATTACTCATTTATTTTTTCTTTATTAGACTTATTTATTTTAAGACTGTGGGAAAACTGGGTCATAGTACTTATATACAGAAATACAGTATACTATCAACTGCCTAATGAATCGGAACGGAAAGACTTTAACCCAACCAGTAGATAAGACCGGATTTCTGTACATAGACATGTTTTCTGACTCTAGTATTATCAGAAAAGCCACAAATTGTACACCATATTTTTATATTTTCTGGTTGTAGTAAAGGTCACATTTATAGAAATGTATTTTGCTTACTTAATATAAAGTTAGTTTTCATTTATTGCAGGAACTGAAATCTCAAATATATAAATTTTAATGTTAACCATATATAAAACTCAAGTCCTGTACATCATTAGGTATGAATATACACACAAAAGTGCCCCTATTCTCACACACACACAAACAGAGACACACATTTAGAGTGAACACTAATTTTAGATGATTCTTAATTTATTCGAATATTTTTAACTCATTAAAATATTCACTGATTTTAATCAGTTTTTTTTTTGTTAATTTCCTGAAAGGAGAGATCATTATTTTTAAGTCTATAAACCAGTGGATCCCAAAGTGTAGTAGCGCACCCCTGGGGTACCCGATGAGTTGTGGGGAGGGGGGGTAACTCATTGCCCTGAAATGAGAACTTTGGAAAAGTTGCGACGGCTAAAGAGAAATCGATAACATGAGAGATATCAATGAGCATATAAGCAAACGTTGCAAGTTTTTGTTTGTCTTACAGGGACCAGTATTACGCTAATAATAAAGGGGGTGGGGGCGATAAAAAGGGGTACGCAGATGTCGATAGCTTGGGAACCACTGGTATAAACCATTAAATAGGACAGTTTGTTGTTGTTGTTTTCCCTTATTACACATTTATAATACCCCCTCCTCCCTTATCAAAGTGTAGTGTTCCATGAACTTGGCGAGACCCGGAAGTTATTGATTAATGACTGCATTAGTCCGTAGTTCAACCCATAACCCACAGCGTGCAGTTCAACCAAATCGCCATCTAGTTGCCCCTAACTCTAAAATATCGTGGCCTTTTTTCCACAGTCTATCAATTAGATAAATATTCGATGGGGCCCTTCATTGAACTATTTTACTTACATAATTGATACGATACTTCCGGTATAAGATTATATACAGTATAAGAAATGTCTTCACTATTATTTATTCTCACTCTAACACATTCATGCTCACGTGGGGTTGAGACATACTTGGTTGTTACAAAATTTATCGAGGAAATTAATCCTGAACTACTATTCTTTATCAGCATATTGTTTATATATGCAAAACCTGGGATAAGTAGAACATAATTGATTTTATAACATTCAAAACTATATGGTAAATAACATTTGATGAGATTTATATTTGGTAGCTACTCGAGATGATTAAATTTAAAAGACAGTTGTAATTCCTTGTTCAAGTGTACGTAGGAATATAAATATTTATTTTTCATAATATAACTATGAATAATTTCCCATAGGTGCATGGTTCGGTCCAAACAATAAGTACAAATGTAACTGTGAAACCAGCAGTTGTAACACAGACGGAACTTGTACTAGTAACGGGAAATGTCTAAGTGGCTGGTTTGGGCTGAAATGTCAGTACCGTAAGTAGGCTAAATTTTTCATTCTATGATTTTATTTAAAATGTGAAACAATAATTTGAACAATTCAATAGTACGATCTCATAACTTAATAATAGTATCGTAAAATCAATAGAGCATACTAATTAGAAAATTAATTCTCACATACTTTACATATTTTTATAAGTCAAGGATCACTAAAACCTAAGTCTATGACTTATATAAGAGCAACAAAATTGGTGAATAAAAATTAAAGATAACTAGCAATAACATAAAAACTATAGAAATTCATGAAATACTACATGATTAAATCAATTTCGTTAATAGGCGATATCACCATAAAGTCAACCATGCGATGATACATGTCTTAAACAATTAGAGACAAACAGTTGATCGCCTAAATTCACTACATCACTTTTATTTTACCTGTCTGAATGAAACATTTACAAATATTTTATTAAAACAAGCATGTAAATTATAAATTCATTAGATTTGTTTTTCGCCCTGTGTCTGGTTAACTAGGCTACGACTGATATCTCAAAATTTATCTCGCCTTTATATGGTGCAGTGTTGAGGGCTCGACTGTCGATCGGAGGGGTCACGGGTTTGAACCTCACTGAGAACCTTTGGATTTTCAGGTCCTGGTGAAAGTCCCACAAGTCCATAGAGCTTTAAATGGTTACCTGACTCTGTTGGAGAAGTAATGGCGGCTGCTGGTTGTGCTAGCCACAAAATCTATTTATAACCGAAACATCTGAAACAGATGAATTCTGCACTCTAGCTGCTTCGATTCTCTGGAGTACCATGCTAGAGCACGTATGAGATGCTATAAAGAGCATACTGCAGCCAAACAGCTAAACACGAAATAAAGAGAACTTATCCAGTGCAGTATCCATGAAGTATCCCGAACAACTCAAATTTTTAAGGGTGCACTAGAAAATAAAGAGCGACTAACTAATGGACTATGAATCATAGTTAATGACTGTTTATATTTCAGAGGATTTAGTTGTACAAAGTGGAACAACTGTTTCACACCAAGCACAGATAGGCTGACAGACAGAGATGATACAACGTGCTTGGAGACTGATGGAGATGTTGTAATAGATTTCAACAGATATTTTGTCTTTACCTGGATGAGGATTGTTGTTAATAACGAAAGTAAGTCAATTTACTACCTGTTGTAAATACTCAATAAATCTATATTTTCATAATACAATTACATATATATATTTATATATATATATATATATAAAGCAGGATCCCCATATTCATTAAGAGCTATAGGCAAAGGTCTCGCTTGCCTATCCATGAAAACTCATTGTTCTATGTAGAGAAGTTTCTAAGATGGTTAGGCAATCTGGAAGGCTGCCAAGGGTCCGCGAGTCGAGTATTTTAAAATTACAATTTGATTTGTCAGTCATTTTGAAAGTTACATATTTCTAGAAATGATGAGGCGTTTTCAGATGAAATATTCTTCTTTCGATTACATCTTTCTTTTTTTTTAATTGTGAAATGTTTAAAAAAAACCTGTGTTAATTTTAAATGAACAAAATGAAAAATGAAAGTCTACTAGTATGTTGGTAGTTACAACTCTTTTTTCACATTTTTCTGATGCTCAATTTTTATTTCTTTTACTTCAGATATTGCCAGTCATTTTGTATCACATTAAAATGTGTCACTTTTAGTTAGAGTGGTCCCATGTTATATGTCACTTCTAGTTAGTGACCCCATGTTATATGACACTTTTAGTTAGAGTGGTGCCATGTTATGGGTCACTTTTAGTTAGGGTGGCCCCATGTTATGTGTCACTTTTAGTTAGAGTAGCCCCATGTTATATGTCACTTTTAGTTAGAGTGGCCCCAATTTATCAGTCTGACACAGACTAAATGTAATATAAAAGTTGCAATAAAGCTTCATCTGCTTCTCAAAAAGTAGAAATGGCAGAATAAAAAGTTTTTAGTACTTCACCAGACTGGCCAGACCAACAGGGTGAGTGTACTGTAGATGGGTCAGACCATCAGGGTGAGTGTACTGTAGATGGGTCAGACCATCAGGGTGAGTGTACTGTAGATGGACCAGACCAACAGGGTGAGTGTACTGTAGATGGACCAGACAAACAGGGTGAGTGTACTGTAGATGGGTCAGACCATCAGGGTGGGTGTACTGTAGATGGACCAGACCAACAGGGTGAGTGTACTGTAGATGGACCAGACCAACAGGGTGAGTTACTGTAGATGGGCCAGACCAACAGGGTGAGTTACTGTAGATGGACCAGAATGGTAAGGCAGAGGTGTTTTTTTTCTGCCACCACGTACAGATTGGAAGGGTGTGTTTTTTATATCAGACTAGCCCCATGGGTACTTTTGCCGACGTCCTCTGAAACCCTAGAGACTGTCCTGTGTCTATGCTAGTCACACGAAACAGTACCAATAGATAAATCATGACCCTTTTCTTTTCATGCCTGGTAGTAAAATATCTGGCAGAATACTATAAAACTACAATTAAAATGTCTTTTTAATTTTGCTTTCAATTATTACAGCACTGCTATCGACTTTAACGGTACAGTTCAAAAAAGGTAAAGACAAACCAATGATAGACTGCGACCAAAAACGATTCTACCTTGTGGGAACCTTGACGTTAGACATAAGATGTTACCTGAAGGAAGAAATCCAGCAAGTTATAGTTACTGGTACTGGAGTGAAGTCATTATGTTCACTGTACATCAATGGAGGTAGTATACATTCATGAGAATATATGGAGTAGTTTATACTATTTCCGCGCTATATATATATATATATTAATGAAACACTGTTGTTCCACATATTATGTATCATACAGAAAGAGTGTTACTATTTAAAATGTCGTCTACCTATGACTAATAAAAATGTCGCCATTTTTGGTATTTTCCTTTCTAATATTGTAGCATCTAAACAAATATGAAACACAGATATGGCGACTTAGTAAAATCAGTTTAAATTTAACACGACGCGCCTTCTTTGTGATTTATATTCTGTGTTTGTTCGTATTTTCTTACTTATATTATCTAGTCTTTTTAATACAACTACTGTTTTAGTTCTATTTTTTGGGGCCAAATCGTTATTAAAATATGATTATTTTAAGATTATTCTTTAAAGTGTCATTTTTCCTTTTCAATTATAAAATAGCGCAGTCTAATTAATTGAATTTTTTTTTATTTTGTTCCATAGGTCGCAATGTAGCACTAAAACAAGAGACTCATCAAACAAGCAATTATAACGACAGTACCATGTTTTATGATTCATCTTTAGCAGTGGACGGTAAAACAGATCCTGACTTTCGTCAGAAGAGTTGTTCACATACACAAGTGAATGATACTGCACCCATGTGGAGAGTACACTTCACACCTTCACAAATAACAAGATATGTTTTGTATAACAGAGATAGTAAGGTTTATTTTTCTCTATTTGTTTTTTTTTTTTTTTTTGTGTATGAAGAAAGTGAAAATTTAAATTTGTAATTTGCAAATAGGTAGATTTGAAAGAATTGGAAACAATATTAATAATTTATTGTGTATAATCACAATAATGTGGGTATATATATACATATATATATATATATATATATATATATAACACAGAGGTAATCCGCTTGTACAGATTGGTATATCTAAATAGATACCTATAGATTTAGTATAAATAAATTAGTACGACCACCATTTTGTCAAGGGCCATTTGGGTTGGGGAAAAATTTCAATAAAAAAAAATAAAAATAAAATATCGATCAAGAAATAATTTTGTATTACGAGCACTACAATAATAAATGTAAACAATTTAAATCAGATCTCTGTATTAGTAAATATTAACCTGTGTGTTAACCTGTATGTTTTCTCGCACTAAAAGTAGATCACGTTTGTATAGTAGGTGCACATTATAATTATACACAATTAATGATCAAATGGCGTAATCAAATATTTTTCTCTCAACTATCCTCTCTATATAATAAACTTTGATTAATGCGAAGTTATATAGTTAAAATGTGGTTTATTATAATTATCAAAATGACAAAAACAAACAGTACAACAGTAGTGTGATACATTGGACTGTGCGCTGGAGATGAGATGTTTCCGCAAGCTATGTAATTTACATAGTATAACAGAATACTATCGGCTCAATCATTCTCCAAAACAGACCTAATAGCAGACGAAAAATGTGTTCATAAGTGTCTCTTTCTAAAGCGTTCGTTAAATTGTACTAATCCAACTAACAATTACTGTTAAACAATTTGTTTCTACTAAGTCATTATAATTAACTGATATGACGTAATCTGTGACAGATAAAGTGTATATTGTGTAAAAACACTTTAGTTGTGAACTAGCAGTAGTTAGTTGATCCATCTAATGGTGTTGGGTTTATCCTTTAGAAAATGTACAATTGTCACTCCAGTCCTTCTTCCCGAGCAACCCCGGGTACATGTCTAGTTTACTTTACGGAAGCACGTTCCTAAATTAGACAGTAAAATACGTAAAAGAAACGTAATAGTATGTAATTTCAAAAACGTACAAAATTACATAGAGATGTAATTTATGACTTTTAAATTAGAACATTTAAAACATGTTTAGCCTATAGTTTTTAAATCTTTCAAAATTAAAAAACATTCATTTTTACTTACGTACATTTTGAAAATATTTGTACAACAACATTCTAATAAATTCCTAATTAAATATTTAAGGTGACCAGGATCGACTCAAAGGCTTCACTTTAGAAGCAAATGGTAGCACCAACTATTCCTTTACATACACAGACACCAGTACTTCCAATACACTAGTGTATACAGTTTTAGATGTACAGAACCGAATCATTCAAGACGTGAGAATTAAACCAGGAACTATTAAAATACTTACGTTATGTGAAGTGGAGATTTACGGAGGTATGAAGGTTGTTATACTTTGAAATTCATTTAAAATTAACTATTTAAAATGTATTTCAATAATATTGTGTATTATAAAAAACATATATCCTTAACTCTGTTCAGTTCAAACCCGTTTCATTATAGACTGGTTAACCCATATATTATTTTTAACTTTAGTTTCTTTTATATTTTTTTTCTTAAAAATTTTTAAAATAGGTTTAATGTCAAAGGTGATAAATAACATTAGTTGAAATCTTGTTACTGTTATTTTCCTGTGATCTCGTTAACACTAATAGCAAGTTTGGCGGCCTGAATGTGCAAATAAAAATAGATAGATAAATAGATTTGTTGACATCTTCATCGACTTTAAAAAAGCATTCGATAGAGTGTGGCATGCAGCACTGTGTGCAACCATGCACAAATTCAACATTAATGCAAACCTTATTGAAGTTATCAAAAAATTGTACGACAAAGCAACTAGCGCAGTACTCTTTAATAGTAAACTGGGAGATTGGTTTAAAACTACTGTTGGTGTCAGACAAGGATGTCTACTTTCCTCCATTCTCTTCAACCTCTTCCTTGAAAGGATTATGACGGATGTGCTAGAAGACCACACCGGAACTATCAGTATCGGAGGGAGAACCATAACCAACTTGCGCTTCGCCGACGACATAGACGGCATAGCTGGCAGCGAGGACGAACTGCAAGAACTCACTGCAAAACTAAATAAAACAGCAGAGGCGTATGGTATGGAAATCAATGCCGAAAAAACTAAAGTCATGACAAATAGAGCCTTCGTAAACGACACTCGGATAAATGGGCAAAAACTTGAAATTGTCTCCTCCTTTAAATACCTTGGGGCCATAATATCCGACGAAGGATCAAAGCCAGAAATTCTTGCCAGATTGGCCCAGACAACAGCAGCTCTGAGCAAAATTAAACACATTTGGCAAGGCAACAAACTATCGCTGAGATCCAAAATTCGACTAATGCCCTCCCTGGTGACATCGGTCTTCCTGTATGGGTGTGAAACTTGGACGCTTACTGCAGACCTCCAAAGAAGAATAAGTGCGCTGGAGATGAGATGTTTCCGCAAGCTATCAAACATCTCATACACAGAACACATAACAAACGAAGAGGTGCGCAATAAAATATTGGCTGCCATCGGCCCTCACGAAGACCTTCTCACTATAGTCAAGAAGAGGAAACTGCGATGGTACGGACACGTTGCGAGATGTGAAGGTCTTGCAAAAACAATCATGCAAGGTACAACCAACGGTAGAAGGAAAAGAGGAAGACAAAAGAAGAGATGGGAAGACAACATCAAAGAATGGACCGGCCTGTCGTTCGTCGACTCCCAAAAGGCAGCTCAGGACCGGAAAAAATGGCGGGAACTGGTTTTCAGTCAACAACGGTGCCCCAACGACCCATCCACGGGTTAAGGGATAAAGAAAGAAAAGAAAGATATTACATTAAAAAACGTTTATGGACAGCTGCTAGGGGTTCGAAGTTAGAAAAGTAATAAGATAAACCTATATGTTTATAAAATTTAGAAAAAGTTCTGAAAATGTGATTGCTTTTATTTTCGATAAACTCTTATATTTTATGTATAAAAATTCCGTAGTACTGTTATAAAATTAATTTTTAATAAAAGTCTTATAACCTAATTCCAAATGTATCTCTCTGTGTGTAGAATGTCCTGCTGGTACATATGACCTCAACTGTACACAATGTAAGACATCCTGCAAAGACACCTGCCATATAGAGGATGGTTCATGTAACATGGTTTGTTTGGGCTACAGTAATCCTCCTGATTGTAACAAAGGTAGAACATTCGGGGCAGTCATTTTTATTTGACCGATGTGACCGATTTGTCTGCTTTGGTTTGTTCTCAAATCTCACCCAGCTGTTAAATATTCAAATTGTTTTTTAAGTACTCACGAGAAAAAAATAACGCAGGAATGAAACGTGAAGTGAAAACTTGGCTGAATAAAAGAAATAATCTGTTACTCCTTCTAATCGTCTCTATCTATGTGTCTAATTATTTCATTCTCTCCTTTAAACACAAACATGTTACTTTAAACTTTGTTTAAAAAGTGTAATAGAAATAAATTTATTTATCTTAAATGTTGGATTTATAACAAAAATATTAAAACATTAACGTTTTTAAAGGACAAAGTATTGATAAATTAAACAGACCAGGAACTCACAGAACATTGTGATGTTTCATCCAATAGGAGATAATAAAAGCTTTTACTAGTATAAAAAAATACCAACTAAACTATTCCTCTTTTTCTGTACAGTAATCAGTAATAACTAACCTAGACCTAATTAAGAAAAACAATGACAGAGTAGCATTAAAATGATCGAACAATTTGGTTTATGATTTTCTGATTTAAATTGCCTCTCTCTCTGTCTCTCTATGTCTCTCTGTGTCTCGATTCTTTTTTTGTTAGGTTGGTTATAAATAAACTAATGTTGTTTTTCATTTCAATAGTCGTTTTTTAAAGCTTTGAATTATATTTCTATAAGATGAGTCATATATATATATAAATATATCTCACATGCAGATTGCACAGGCAATCGATGGGGACTTAACTGCACTAGATCATGTAGTCCATATTGTCAGAGTCCACCATGTAATAAAATTAACGGCAACTGTCCTGGAGGGTGTTCAGCTGGATACCAGCCTCCAGACTGTGTCAGAGGTAAACAATTTGTTAGATGACGAGTTATTTCAAAAAAACTCATATCGTAAATTATAAATTAATATTGTTTTACAGTGTGTTTACTTATACATGTTTACTTATATGTTTAAGGAGAACTATTAGGCCTATTTAAAATCCAAAATTAGGATAAAAAAAAATGTTAGGTTCATGGGTGTGCATTTTTTAGCTTGTTGATTATAATGTTATGCAAAAAAAAAGCATTAGTTACATACATTAATAAGCTTAGATCTAAATCACGGTGTCTCAAACCCTAACCCATAAATTGGTCATAATCACACACTGTTATACTCCCTTCGTATATTGTGACATCTTAAGTATTAGCTGTGGAATTTTTCTTCAAATCCCATTGCTTACACTTAAGGAAATACGATAAATGGAATTCTGTTTTTTAACTAACTGCTTACCTGTATTAGTCATTAGCTTATATAGCTTTATATCATTTCATACTTTCACACATTGTATTCTACACGCAGTTTTATTTTTCGCTTCAAGTTGGACTTTCCCTCTAACATACTGTCTCTTTTTCTCCCTCTCTTTATCTCTCTTTCTCTTTTTTTCCTTCTTTCTATATTTCTCTCTCACAAGCTATCTCTCTTTCTTTTAACTTTCTCTGTCAGTCTTTATATATATCGTTTTCTCATTCTATTTGTCACTCTCTTTCTGTCACTTTCTCTTTCTCTGTCACTCTTTTTCTCATTCTCTGTCACTCTTTTTCTCTTTCTCTGTCACTCTTTTTCTCTTTCTCTGTCACTCTTTTTCTCTTACTCTCCTGTCTCTTTCTCTCTTTCTCTCTGTCTCGTTTTCTCTCTTTTTCTGTCATTCACTCTCTTGTTTTGCCAATCTCTCTCTCTTTCTCTCTCTCTCTCTCTCTCTCTCTCTCTCTCTCTCTCTCTCTCTCTCTCTCTCTCTCTCTCTCTCTCTCTCTCTCTCTCTCTCTGTATGTCTCTCTATCTCTGCCAACAAAAATAATGTGTTACTGACAGCCTTATTCTCCTCAACTTAAAAAAAAAATATCTCACAGGTTGTTCCGATGGCCATTGGGGCGAAAGTTGCTTAAAGAACTGCAGCAGGTACTGTCATGATAATAAAACCTGTGATAAATTCAACGGGAACTGTTCGAGTGGATGCATTGCTGGATATGAACCGCCATTATGTAATAAGGGTAAAAATAAAATTTTATATCTCATCAGCAGGTAGAACCGTAAAAAGACGATCTAATTTATTTTGTAAAGGTTTTTATTTTGATGGATGCCAAGCTGGAATAAAGCCATATGACTGTGTTGAAAGTCAAGGTTTAATTGTAACTGAAAATATTTAGTGATACAATTTAAACTCTAAGTAACATTTAAGTTATCCCAAAAATATATATCCTTACTTAAAGCCTAAAAGTAAACATTCTAAATTTAACAGAATATATATATATTATTTTCTGGAAATAGGACAGTAAGATGTTTTATTTAGCAATAAGGCTAAACAGAATAATAATATTAATTTACACCTGTAATTCAGCGAGTGCTGTTATATTTTTTTTAATTTGAAAATGGAAACATTTTGTTTTTGTTTCTATTCCCCTTTTGGTACATGTTAAATTATATCCTTTGAATAGAAAGTGTATATTTCTTGATTCAACAGTAATGGGTTTTACGCTTATTCTAAGTCTTAATTTAAATACACTTTAAAACTGAACTCCGTGAGATTTCAGCAGATACGCATTATTTTATTTTATCTTTTTAAGATTGCAAAGACGGTACCTGGGGTATTAACTGTAACATGAGTTGCAGTCTTAACTGTAAAGATCCAAACCAATGTGATAAGTTTTCCGGCCATTGTTTTGGAGGATGTGCTGCTGGATTTAAACTTCCTGACTGTGTTAAAAGTCTGAAATTATTTTTTAAAGTATCATTAAATGTTACATATATTAACACTATTGACAGTTTGGATAAGTTACAACTATTTCTACTTGTTAGCTTACCACATTATTAAATGAAAACTACATTTCAAATTTCTTTAAAGTGTTTCTTTGTTGTTTTTTTTTTGTTTCCATCCTGATATTTAAGATTGTGCTGATAATTCTTGGGGTGTAAACTGCAATCAGACGTGCAGCAATCACTGTAAAAGTAAACCGTGTAACAGGGTCACAGGTCAATGTCCTGATGGATGCCAACCTGGGTATTCGCCCCCCAACTGTAACACAAGTAAATATATTCAATCTTGCATCAAAATTGTCTCTATCTCTTACTTTCTCTCTCTCTCTCTCCTTCATTCTTTCTCTCTCCCTCATGCTTTATCTCTCACCTTCTTTCTGTTTTTTTTATCTCTTTCGCTATCTCGCATTGTCTCTATCTCTCTCACCATCTCTGTATCTCGTTTTCTTTTTCTGTCATTCACTCTCTCTTTTAATCACTTCCTCTCTCTCTCTCTCTCTCTCTCTCTCTCTCTCTCTCTCTCTCTCTCTCTCTCTCTCTGCCAACAAAAACAATGTGTTACTAACAGCCTTATTTACCTCAACTTAAAAAAAATCCAATAGGTTGTACCGATGGCCATTGGGGCGAAAATTGCACAAACAACTGTAGCCGGTACTGTCATGATAATAAAACCTGTGATAAATTCAACGGGCAATGTCCGAGTGGATGCATTGCTGGATATGAACCGCCATTATGTAATAAGGGTAAAAATAAAATTTCATTTCTCATAAGCCGGTAGAATCGATGAAATGTACTAAATGTTGATTATTAACCTTTGCCAAAATTATGTCTTTTAAATTGAAATGGAATTTACACTTGGTCAATCCATCTTTTCTATAATATATACAGTGATATAAATAGCCGAGTTTACTTTGAAGTACTTAATATTTTTACACCTTGTGTGCACCCAACATTTCCTTCTACGAGTAACTTTTAACATTTGCAGTTGCTTATCAAACTTAATACTTGACAAAATAAAACCCAACATATTTCAAAATATATTTTTAATTTAATCATCTTTACACTAATAGGTAGTAGTAAAGATAATAATTGTTAATATCAATGTAATCAGAATGTGGCGTTGGATATTGGGGAGTCAACTGCAGCCTGGAGTGTAACTTTCAGTGTCTGAACAACTCGTGTCACCACAAGGATGGTTATTGTTTACATGGATGTATTGATGGGTATCAGTCTCGTGACTGTACACAGGGTAAGTGATAGTATACATTAATTAATGACAGTTTCAAAATTTTATTATTCTAAGGAGTGAAGAACCTTTTTTTTTTTTTAATGACTTTATAAAAATAACTATATATATATATATATATATATATATATATATATATATATATATATAAACCTTGTGTGACATGCCCGAACTACGTCTGCCTTCAATGTAGCCATCATGGTTCCTGAGAGGCCATTAGGCTGCTTATCACTTTCTGACATAATTGTTTGTCATGTGCTTCACTTATGAGATTTTGGGCAGTTTTATTAAAGGCCTGGTCTTAAAGGCATGTATCATTCTTTATGTTACCGCATGTAGAGCTCAGGATTCAAACCCGTTGAGCAGGGTAGATAATGATTTGTTTTCATTCTGTACTTGCTGCCAAAGTTAGTGACCATTTCCAGATCAAACTAAGTCTGGTTATAGCAGCCATAACTACATCTAGCAGCGCTCCTACAACAACGAGCATGGTGGTGGGTCTCTCGACATAGATTCATAGGTTTTTTAAATTTGGACAGTAATGGACCTTTTTTAAAAAAGGACGTTTATCCACAAAACTATTTCCCTTTCAACACTCAACGTCCATTTTGTTCAGACTGGACAGTTGTATCATGCTACTGGCTGAAATATTCACTCTCCTCATTTACTTTACATAGAATGTGATGAAACAAAGTATGGAGTTCAACTGCTCAATGGATTGCTCCACAACCTGTACTAATCAGACATGTCCCCATATTTAATGGCACGTGTTACCGTTGTGATCCGGGTTACCTAGGAAACTTCTGTAATCAACGTAAGTATACTTATAGTGCTTTTAATATATTTAATACTACTTTTAACATTCTTTTTTGTGAAAATAAAAAATGTAAGTGCAAAGTTCGTTGTATTAATCTGAAGATCATTTTGACGAGCAAGTTGGGTGGATAGGGGAATCCCGCCACCAATTTGGGCAATTTTACTTTTACAACGCTTTACATTTCGTGATACAAAAACGAATGCAAAAAATTAAAATAGACAATATTACATTTTTAGATTTCTTTTTCTTTAATTCACCTAGGAGGTTTTCAGTGGTTGTATGTTAAAACATTTGCCTACCCCTGCCCCTGTTCCCCCCCTTCACCCCTTTTGCAAATGACGCCCCTGATTTAGCTCTCCCCTTGAAGCTGTAGACATTTATCTAATAAGATTTATAATTCCCTTTTGATGTATAGTGCTATTATATAATCTGTTCCTGATGTATGAAACAGAAAAAAAAACTAACATTTACACCAGCAATAGTTTAATCACAGCGCAGATTTCTGGGATAAAAAGATGACGCAGCCATCTAGGGCCCTGCTAACGAAGGGTCCCCATGCTAGGAAAAAAAAAAAATTCTTTAAATTTGACATTTTTTCAGTCAAAATGTTGAACCAGCATCAATTAGTATATACGTTGCTATTAAAATTAAATTAATTATTTGGAGCGGAAATATTATTGAAATATGGTTCATCTCTTAAATCAATACCCCAAGAGAGAATATTTGCTAAATGCGCCTTAAAAATTTTAGAGATTATCTAGTTCATTATAATGTTTAGTTCAACAAATATCATTCCAGATTAAGTTGTGTCACCTGTGCAAACATTAACAAACTCATTAAAGACGTTTTTTTTTATTAAGAATAACTTATTATTTCTAAATCAGTGTAAGATTTTTTTATTCATACCAGTTTGTCCGGATACAACTTTTGGCCAGGACTGTCAACTGAGATGTAACACGTCTTGCCTAAACCAACTTTGTCACCCGCCAAATGGCGTCTGCAAGAACTGCGCAGACGGCAGACACGGGGATCAATGTGACAGTAAATTGAATTTTAAATATTTTTGTTATTTTAATTTTTTTTTTCATTTAATCTGACAACCAGGGCCGACATTAGGCCGATTTGACCGATTTCTCAAAACTGGGCCCCGAACCTGGCATGGGCCCACGCAATTTACATTTAACATTAATAGTAATAGCTGTTATTGTAATAAGAATTAGAAGTTGGGCCTCGCAAGCATCCGTTAGATTGGGCCCGTAATTCTTAAGGCCGGTCCTGCTGACAATAGTAGACTAAACTTAGCTACATGATGTAAATAATTTACTAAATATAGATTTTTTCAATGAAAATACCTGCATGAATATATCACTCTAAATTAAACAATTGGAACTGTTCGTTGGATCGATATCGTAAACGGAATGGGAAAAAAATAAAAGTAACCAACTATAAAATTTCTTACCCAATTTTTTGGAATCGATTCTTTAGGTTTTTTTTTTTAATTTTAAGAACGTTTCAAATGAAGTCCGTTAGTTCTATACTTTGGGATCAGACTTTTGAGTGTTTCCTTTGAAATGTCAGACTTAATTATTATTATAAAAATAGCGTTCTTTAAATACCTTATATATTATTGTCTGTCTGATTGTTCAGTATTTTAGAAACTTCTGATAGCAAGATATTTTGTATTTCTTTCACCAGTCTGTCCCTCTGGTAAGTATGGTAAAAGTTGCTCAAAAGTTTGCAGTCTTTACTGTAACGGCAGCCTAGGTCACACTTGTAGGCCAGAAGATGGAGTTTGTAAAGATGGATGCGTAGACGGATACAGCGACACCCTTTGCATTACTAGTAGGTGAACTTGTCCCCCCCCCCCCGCCTCAACCTACTTCTTGCATCGCTATCCTTTTTTTTTTTAAAAGATGTTTAATTTTAAGTAACAGTCATTACGTTAGTCTCTATTTCATTCCAGTTACTGCATGCCTACTTTGTTACTTAACACTTATGACCCCCCCACACACCATTTGTTACTTAACACTTATGACCCCCCCACACACCATTTGTTACTTAACACTTATGACCCCCCCCACACACCATTTGTTACTTAACACTAATGACCCCCCCCACACACACACCATTTGTTACTTAAAACTAATTTTCTATATTTATTATGTTTGTTTACTACAGAGTGTGAAGGGAAAACCTTTGGTCCCATGTGTACAGGTCGCTGTAGTGACAGGTGTAGATCGAATTCAACATTCACCTGTCACCACGTCAATGGTGCCTGCCTCTTAGGATGTAACGATGACTACAGTGGAACATTCTGTCAAGACGGTCAGTAGCTAAATTAAAAACTTAAAGCTATAGTACTATGAATACTAATATTTGATTATTTTATTTCATTTTTAAATATAGTCCTATATAAAAAAACAACAACAGTATTGCCATTACATATTGGTAATAATTTATGTCTTGAGATTACGGATTACAGGCAGTAAAATTATTAGAGACAACATTATGTATTAAACCTTAAACTTTTTATTGACGTTCATTATAAGATATTTTTGATGCACAGAATTTGGCTAGCTTACAATACAGCTAAATGATATACGCCGAAAATATTATTTTTAATCTATTTAAATTACATATATATATATAATGAGAGATGGTAATTATACCTTGATTTATTCATTTATTATATTTTTAAAGCATTTTTTAAACCTGTTTTTGTAGAGTCAAAAGTTGGCGCCATTGTTGGAAGCGTCATAGCTGTCATTATCGTAGTTCTACTTGTTGTAGGTGGAGTAATTTTATGGAAGTAAGAAATGTTACAAAAAAATAAAACTTATAAAATATTTAGTCGTTATAAAAAAATTTCAAATTTGTCAGATGATATTCACATTGTTATAGCTCTATATGAAGCCAATTGTAACTATTTTTGTGTTTGAACTTTTAAAATGAATAAATCGATTTGTGTAAAATATTAAAGTTAATCTTCCTTATTAGATTAAAATTATTTTAAAATACTTACACCACGAAAGAAAAATTAATTTAAAATAAAATGCAATTTTATAATTATGAAATTATAATTTCTACATGAAGATGTCTTATAATGATTCATAATACTGATATAAATCATATATTGCAATTGTTTTATTACAGGCGAAAACATCGCAAGAAGCCAAGAAAACAATCGGACGACGAAAGACGTCAACATCTGAATGAATTTACTTATCCAGTAACTAATGGTGAGAACTCTAGGATTAGGTAGGTAGGTAGGTAGGTAGGGTAGGTGAGGTAGGTAGGTAGGTAGGTAGGTAGGTAGGTAGGTAGGTAGGTAGGTAGGTAGGTAGGTAGGTAGGTAGGTAGGTAGGTAGGTAGGTAGGTAGGTAGGTAGGTAGGTAGGTAGGTAGGTAGGTGGTGGGTAGGTAGGTAGGTAGGTGGTGGGTGGTAGGTAGGTAGGGTAGGTGGGGGTGGGTAGGTGGGTAGGTGGGTAGGGTGGGTAGGTTGGGTAGGGTGGGTGGGTAGGTGGGGTAGGTGGGTAGGTAGGTAGGGGTAGGTGGGGTAGGTAGGTAGGGGTAGGGGTGGGTAGGGGTAGGTGGGTGGGTGGGTGAGTGGGTGGGTGGGGTGGGCAGAGGAGTGGGAGGTGGGTGGGGGGGTGGGTAGGGAGGTGGTGGGTACAGGTAGGTGGGTGGGTGGGTGGGTGGGTGGGTGAGGCAGTGGGTGGGTGGGTGGGTGGGTGGGTGGGGGTGGGTGGGTGGGTGGGTGGGTGGGTAGGTGGGTGGTGGGTGGGTGGGTGGGTGGGTGGGTGGGGTGGGTGGTGGGTGGGTGGGTGGGTGGTGGGGTGGGTGGGTGGTGGGTGGGTAGGTAGGTAGGTGGGTGGAGGTGGGTGGGTGGTGGTGGGTGGTGGGTGAGTGGTAGGTGGTGGGTGGGTGGTGGTGGGTGAGTGGAGGTAGGTAGGTAGGTAGGTAGGTGGGTGGGTGGTGGTAGGCGGGGGGGGGGGGGGGGGGGGGGGGGGGGGGGGGGGGGGGGGGGGGGGGGGGGGGGGGGGGGGGGGGGGGGGGGGGGGGGGGGGGGGGGGGGGGGGGGGGGGGGGGGGGGGGGGGGGTAGGTAGGTAGGTTAGATAGATAGATAGATAGGTGGGTAGGTGGGTAGATAGATAGATAGATAGATAGATAGATAGATAGATAGATAGATAGATAGATAGATAGATAGATAGATAGATAGATAGATAGATAGATAGATAGATAGATAGATAGATAGATAGATAGATAGATAGATAGATAGATAGATAGATAGATAGATAGATAGATAGATAGATAGATAGATAGATAGATAGATAGATAGATAGATAGATAGATAGATAGATAGATAGATAGATAGATAGATAGATAGATAGATAGATAGATAGATAGATAGATAGATAGATAGATAGATAGATAGATAGATAGATAGATAGATAGATAGATAGATAGATAGATAGATAGATAGTAGTAATCATAGCCCCATAAAAAAACTTTAGTAGTGTCTACTAGTGGGTGACGATTAACCCAAAGTGTATGGTACTAAATGTAAACAAAACCTAGTAACACAGCCCAATGTAAAACTGTAGTAGCGTCCACTGGTGTGTGACGATGGACCCAACACAAAATGTAAACAAAACTTAGTAAACATAGCCCAACATAAATCTGTAGTAGTGTCCACTATTGCATGACAAATGACCCAAAGGGTAGTAAAATTGTAAACAAAGCTTAGTAAACATAGCCCAATAAAAAACTGTAGTAGTGTCCACTGGTGTGTGACAATTGACCCAAAGTGTATTATAGTACAAAATGTAAACAAAGCTTAGTAAACATAGCCCAATAAAAAAACTGTGGTAGCGTCCACTGCTAAACATTTTCATTTTCATTTCGAAATCTTTACCTAGGTCTCCCAAACTCGTAAGAAACGGTTTATTTACATCTCATAAGACTAATGTTTACCTTTGTTATTGGTTCACCCTCATTTTACCTTTATCCTACACATTGGTCTGGCTGGTAAAATGTAATAATGTAGCTGTAAGGACATAGACAGGCATAGATAAATAGACAGACACATTGTTAGATAGACAGACACATAGATTGATAGATAGTTATATAGATAGACAATTAATTATTGTATCAATGTAGATGTTAAAGGGAATTCCCTGTAGTACGGTGACGCACCAAATGAATGGGTTATTGAACGGAAGTGAAAAGGGACGAGACAGAGACGGCTGACGAGGAAAAGAAAGAGATCATTGTTTTTGACACCCTTGTTTTATTTGATTTTGGGAAAGGTGTAGAATCAGGAATGAGCTAGGAGGAGGTATTCTGGATGTAGGTTAGAGGGAATTCCCTGTATATATACTATGAATTGGTCTATTGCAGCGAGGCGAAATATTTTGATAGCTCGATTACAGACACCAGTATGAGTTGAACACTGAAAGACATTAAATAGTGACCCAATTAGAATACTGGTTAACTAAATCCTAGAGTTCTCACCATTAAAATAAAATAATATATTTTTTTTATTATTATCTTGTTATTAAATAATCTACTGAACAGAAACAGATATAGATTCAGCCTACTGCAACATTTCAGCTGTTGCTGAAAATACCAAGATTGCGGTCGATAGCCTAAGTGACTACCTCAAGTCACACAAAGTAGAAACCCTCGCTGAACATTATAGGGTAAAATTTTGACCATATTTCACCATTATCGTTTAGATTTTGTTGCTGAATGGTTAGCGGTTAGAGAGGGGCGGGTAATAAAGTCAATATGTTGGTCATTTTATAATGTGGTGTAGACTGTCGACCTAAGAGACCTGGGTTTAGTGATTGGTGAGAACCAATTGAATTTTTCTGTGTTATCTCAAGTTTACCCATCTTTAGTTGGGCACCTGAATTCAATGGGCACCTGACTTTCGTTGGGCAACTGACTTTAGTTGGGCACCTGACTTTAGTTGGGCACCTGGCTTTAGTTGGGCAACTGACTTTAATTGGGCACCTGTCTTTAGTAGGGCACCTGGCTTTAGTTGGGCACCTAACTTTAGTTGGGCACCTGTCTTTAGTAGGGCACCTGGCTTTAGTTGGGCACCTAACTTTAGTTGGGCACCTGTCTTTAGTAGGGCACCTGGCTTTAGTTGGGCACCTGGCTTTACTTGGGCACCTGACTTAAGTTGGGCACCTGACTTTAGTTGGGCACCTGTCTTTAGTAGGGCACCTGGCTTTACTTGGGCACCTGGCTTTAGTTGGGCACCTGAATTTTATTGGGCACCTGACTATAATTGGTCACCATATTTTAGTTGGGCAACTGATTAACTTGGGCACCTGACTTAAGTTGGGCACCTGACTTAAGTTGGGCACCTGCCTTTAATTGGTCACCATATTTTAGTTGGGCACCTGGCTTTAGTTGGGCACCTGACTTTAGTTGGGCACCTGACCTAAGTTGGGCACCTGGCTTTAGTCGGGCACCTGACTTTAATTGGTCACCATATTTTAGTTGGGCACTTGGCTTTAGTTGGGCACCTGAATTTTATTGGGCACCTGACTTTAATTGGTCACCATATTTTAGTTGGGCAACTGATTAACTTGGGCACCTGACTTAAGTTGGACACCTGACTTAAGTTGGGCACCTGACTTTAATTGGTCACCATATTTTAGTTGGGCACCTGTCTTTAGTTGGGCACCTGACTTAAGTTGGGCACCTGGCTTTAGTTGGGCACCTGACTTTAATTGGTCACCATATTTTAGTTGGGCACTTGGCTTTAGTTGGGCACCTGAATTTTATTGGGCACCATATCTTAGTTGGGCACCTGGCTTTAGTTGGGCACCTGGCTTTAATTGGTCACCATATTATAGTTGAGTGGGACGGATGGCCGAGTGGTGTAGATACTCGACTGTCGACCTGAAAGTCCTGGGTTCGATCCCCGGTGGTGAGGCCCATGGAATTTTTCCAGGTGAAATTTGTTGCAAAGTCGTCCCACAAGTTCACCCAGCTTTAAATGGGTACCTGACTTTAAGTTGGGGAAGTAAAGGCGGCTGGGCGTTGTGCTAACCACACAACCCCTTCATATGCCGAGGTTATAGAAACAGATGAATTCTACACTTCATCTGCCCCGATGGCCCGTTAGGGCTAAGAAGGGAACTTTTTATATTATAGTTGGGCACCTGGCTTTAGTTGGGCACCTGACTTTAATTGGTCACCATATTTTAGTTGGGCACCTGGCTTTAGTTGGGCACCTCGCTTTAATTATTGAAGTAAAGGGGCCTGGCCGTTAATTTAACCACAAAATCCTTGTATATTCAATGTTTTTCAATTATAAAATAATGTATTAGTTTCAATGTATCATTCTTGTCTTTTAGAAAATACCTAAGCCTAAAAATGTCACTACTGAAGTAGGTCAAAGTGATGAGAATAAACATAAAAATCGTTACAAAAACATCTGCCCATGTAAGTATTTGTATAATTTATATAATAAATTGTATTCACTTAATTAACACAAAAGTTTACATTTAATTCAAAATAACCAGAATCTAATATATGAAAGCTTACAAGTATACTGTATACGTTTAGTTTCTTTGTACAATTATATGTTAAATATCTTTTTTTGTACAAACATTAAAATACAATAGCTAGTTTGGACTAATCATATAGGTCATACTACTGACATTTTAAAGCCTTTTAACCTTTTACAGCATAACTTAACAAATAGAATCCAATGATAACATCTAGTCTGAATCAGTGAACAACCAACTCATGTTTATCTGTGTTTCAATTCAAAAATCAATATATTATCTTTGTAGGCCTATCTATACAATCAATTTAGATTGCCGGTTTGTATGTCAATCTATTTTACTTTATTTCTTACTTTTGGTCTGTTTATCTTTCTATATTTCAGTCTTTTTAATTTAAAGATCTATTTGTGTGTGTACATATTCAATTCTTAAACGTATAAATTAATAATTGATATCTGAATATTCACAGATGACCATTCGCGTGTCCACTTAATGATCAATACAGGGAAACAGGAAGGAGATTATATCAATGCGTCGTATATCAGAGTAATTATTTATTAAGTTGTTTGAGTCGTAAAAAATCACATTTTTTATTTTTTACAATATTCTCTTTAAGTTTAATGCATTTAACATAATGCCGCTAAGTACACATATCATATGGTATAATATATCATTTGTCAGCTATTTTTTTTTATTAAAGTTCTACCTTAAATTATTATTTCTTTCTTTTCCGATTTAGTTTGAGCTTATTCTGCCACACCCCTAATTTTTCTCTTTTTTTTTAATGTGTTCTTTGAACATTTATTAAAATATCTTTCAATTAATGAAATATTAAATGACTAGTTTGTCCAAAACAAAAAAAAAAATGTCCGATTTAACTTGTTGATTTTTTTTTTTTGGCCTTTATAGGACAATCGAAACGATGTTAAATTCATTGCAGCTCAAGGTAAATATACATGATGTTACTATATGTCTGATTGGTTTAGAGTTTAATTTGGAGCTAATAGCAGGAGTGGGTAATGGCCAATGGGTTCTTGATTTAGACAGATTGACCGGACCAAGAACTGTTTGATAGATTTTTATTTAGAGAAATACACATTCAGCACAGTCGGTGGTGTGAACGTCTGAAGGGGAGAGAACTGAATGGAACAGCTAAACTTGACCTGTGACCTACCAGGCCGGCAGACCGCAGATTGCCCAAGGTTGATCTAGGCTTGTATTTACCAGTTTATTTCTAACAGACTTTCGTATTTTTTTTTCTTATACTTAATTATAGGACCATATAACACAGTGCTGAATGACTTTGTAAGAATGCTATGGGAACAGAAGACCGAGAAAGTCGTCATGTTAACAAATCTAATTGAAGAAGGAAAGGTTTGTTTTAAAACATATGCAAACATCTTGTTGAATTTTTTTTTAAAACCATATAGGCTACAGTACTCAAAATTATCAAAATTATGAGATATTCAATATTTTTTTCAGTCGGTTAGAAATTGAAGTTTTATCTCCCATTTGTCTTTGTATATATTTATAAAAAATAAAGAGCCCACTAATGACTTAGTTTAAAGGCCTAATATGTTTCATGTGATGAACATAAGTAAATTTCTATTTTATTTCTTGCTTAACAGGCCAAATGTGAGAAATACTGGCCAGATAGTGATAAAACAATGTTTGGAGAGATCAAAATGAAGTTGAAAGAAACTCATCAATTTGCAGATTATGTCATCAGAATTATTGAAATGGGAAAGGTTCGTCTGATTTACTTTGAAAATGGATAGAACTAAACTAACGCTTTACTGGCAATTCTCATCCTATATTGACTATATTTAGTTGTGCCATGCTGATAAGTAGTTTCTTAATTTTAATTTAACATGTCTTATAACGTTTCTTAATGTTTTTATATTTATATAAAAAATAACAATTCTGGCATTAAAACTAGTTACATTTAAAAGAAAAAAATTGTATGACATTTACATTTATTTGCAAAACTAAATTTGTTTGTATTCACAATCAAAGGATGAAAAGAAAGAACCTAACTATATTAAATGGCAATTTCGATTGCCAATATAAAGAAAAAATATTAATGGTCACTAAACATAGGCCCTCCCTAGGCTTAGGTCATGGGCCTCCAGCCAGTATGATTGGAAGGGCCAAAGCTTAAGAGCGACCCCGTAAATCACTAAAAGTTACAAATAACATACTTTTTATGTGTTTGCAAAAGACTAATTGAAAATCTGAAGCATATTAAATAGCCTATATTTGAGCACCGGTAAAATATGAAACAACTTTGTAAGCTCCTACATAATAGCAAACTATCACTCTGATTTGCTTTATATAAATGTAGTACAAATTTCGCCCGTTTAAATTAACAATTATAATATTTCTTCAGAAGCATGCCGCTTCATGTACTGAAATATGTGCTTTCAAAGTAAACAACCTAATACAGTTGTAATTTTTATAACGCTTGTAGAATAAAAAATATTGCTACAGCCGGAGTCCTTGAATCGGTGGCCCTATACAGTCGCCTATCCATGACAACGTCCTGTAACAAATACAATATATTTTCACCTTCTATTGTCCCACTCTGTTAACAGAAAGGGGAGATAAGTCGTATCCTCAAACATTACCACTTTTCTTCTTGGCCTGACCAAGGTGTACCATTAACTCCATGGGCCTTGGTAGATTTTGAACAAAAGGTGGATGCCAGTAAAGCCACAATGCCCATCGTTGTACATTGCAGGTATGTGTAGTCAACGTTGTACATTGCAGGTATGTGTAGTCAACGGAACTCGAAGATTAATTACTGAAACTCAGTCATTTATACAAACTAGATTTCACGTTTTTGTTTTTTTAAATAAATTACGATTCTTTTATGTTTCTATGTTTATATCTATGTCTATCTATCAATCTATATCTATCTATCTATCTATCTATCATCTCTCTCTATATATATTAAGAACTTGGTGTCTGACTACTAGTTTAGTTATTCATTATTGGCCCGCTTAATTAACAACCATGTTAGCAGAATTTTTAGAGTAAAAATTGCTTCATTTCCCGATTAGTCGTTCTCACTGACGACATCAAAAAGATTCTTAAATGAATCCCCCCCCCCCCTTAAAGTATCATTTTTACAATTTTTTAAAAATAATTTTTCAAGTGAAAATATGGATGGATGTGAAAAATACTTTTTTCAAAAAATATATAAAAAATTCAGGGGTAAAAAATTTTTAGAGTAAAAATTGCTTCATTTCCCGATTAGTCGTTCTCACTGACGACATCAAAAAGATTCTTAAATGAATCCCCCCCCCCCTTAAAGTATCATTTTTACAATTTTTTAAAAATAATTTTTCAAGTGAAAATATGGATGGATGTGAAAAATACTTTTTTCAAAAAATATATAAAAAATTCAGGGGTAAAAAATTTTTAGAGTAAAAATTGCTTCATTTCCCGATTAGTCGTTCTCACTGACGACATCAAAAAGATTCTTAAATGAATCCCCCCCCCCCCCCTTAAAGTATCATTTTTACAATTTTTTAAAAATAATTTTTCAAGTGAAAATATGGATGGATGTGAAAAATACTTTTTTCAAAAAATATATAAAAAATTCAGGGGTAAAAAATCTGGCTTGTCCGTGGTTCATTAATTCTTATCGTAAACAAAACAAAAGGTTCCATTGATACCCGTCTTAATGCCAATGCTTGATAAGTAATTTTCAGTTTCTCAATCAGTCATACATAATATTGAAGACTTTTCCTCTTTGTTTTTATGTAACAAAATGAATCGTTATCATTTTTCTTCATCTTTTAACACAGGATATAATTAATTATTACCGTGTAAAGGCGTGTTTAAAACGAAATGATTGCGTCAGCACTGACACTGCCAGTGTAAATTGTCTTTCTTTTTTTAAGTGGAATTAATTTTTTTTTACAGTGTTAATAATTATAAACTATAAATCTGAATTTTGATTATCATACCATGAAAAGGTAATATTCTCCTAAGGTCCTACTTAATTTTTTTTTTTTTAAATGCATTATAAAATTCTACGATTATTTCAGTGCTGGTGTTGGGCGGACTGGTACATTCATTGCACTGCACAACATCATGCGTCAAGCAGAGGAAACTGGATATGTAGACTTCTTTAACACTTTAACCAAACTGAGGGAGGACCGAGTACTTATGATTCAGACAGCAGTATGTTATCCTTTGCTTTCAATTTATCCTTTCAGTCTTAAAATCTAGGGTCTCTGACAACTATGGCCACTCTTCCTCCTCAAATGATTTTCCTCATTTATTCCTGTTAAAATCACAGCTTTGTTGTATCAAAATAAATTGATTAAATTTTTGGGTATTAAAACCCGTTACACTTGTTTTTTGGCCCTGATCATTTACATAGTTCAACCTTAATTAACAAGCTTGATAAAGTTATGTTTAATGCATCATTAACTTTCTGTGTGACATTTAAATATTTTAGTCATAATTAACATGTTCTTAGTAATACTTATAATGCATCATTTCTCAGGACCAGTATATTTTCTTGCATAAAGCTGCCCAGGCAGCAATAACCTGTATTGGAAGCACAGTGACATCAAGCGACATAAGGACCAGAATCAAACACTTAGAAGAAAATGCATTTCGAGGAGTATCAAACATGGAAAAGGAATTTAATGTACGTGTCTTGTTTAATTTACCAGTCAAGATAATGTCCAATACAAAGATTAAATGAATAAAATTTATAATTCCAGTCGTTTTTTCACAGTGAATGGTTAATTTAGCAATATATATTTACTTTCTTTACCTTCAAACTTTGCTCAAATAATTGTTGCATACTTTGGACCCACCTTGATGATTAAAGAAATAAAACATGATTAATTGTATATAGGCCTATGCATTTCAATTTTAACATTTTAGATTTACAATAATTTAGTTTTGTAATGTATAGAGAAATAGTTTTAATTATGCATGTATTGATTCTAAATCTATTAATTATAAAATTAATAAATTTAATGGCCCACTTGAAATTCAGTAGGTCATGAGCCACACTCTGAGAAACAGTGCTTTAAGTGGATACTGGATTTATCACTGAAATGTCTTTACCTACATTAATGTCTGCTCTTGATTTAATGATACATAACTAGTGATAGAAGTAATATCATGTGACTATTTTTGTTCTCAACCTCATCGATTAAAATATTTTACTTCAGATTTAAAACCAATATTTTTTTTTTTACTAATAAACTTGGCAGATTCTTTACATTTTAGAATCTCTTTTAATTTAATCCTTGTAAATTACAATTTTAAAAGTTTCCATTAATTTTATTTCTTATTGTTCAATATGGCTGACGACTAAAAGTATTTCTTCTTTTAATCTTTTTTTTTTCACAGAGTATTTGTGCCACTATCGTGGACAGAGAAACCCAAACTGAGAATGCTGATAATATTTATCAAAATGCAGAAAGCGTTAAAACTGAAACAAACAGTGATGAGAAAAATAGATTTTCGTCTATTACTCCAAGTAAGTCAAACCAAAGTATAATTTCATTTCATTGCTCACCAACAACAACATTGAAAAAAAGAAATAATTGATATTGATTTTATGAAAAACTTTCCACAGGAAATTCTTACAGACCATATTTAAATCATGAAGGTGAAGAAATGGGAAGTTACATCAATGCTGTCTTTATACCGGTACTTAACTACATACATTTTACCTAAATATTTAAATGACACAACTTTCTTAACATGCTTTAAAAATTATTTAGTAATAGAGAATAAATTATTATTTATGTTAAGATATATATTTTTTAGCTGATGACAAACAGCACACTAAAATAAAATTTTTGGTTTCACTCAGTTTTATTACTTAGTATTCATCAACACAGACATAAAGAATTTTCTTTTAAAATTAATTTCTAAAGATTTATTTTTCATTGTTGTTAAAACAAATGTTATAATAAAAAAATGTTTACTTTCTAATCATTAAATTTAAATTAACTATATTTCTTTACAACCAATCAAAGTAACCCAATTAAAATCAATATTTCTTTTTCCATTTGTCTGCCAGGGCTTTCAAAAAAAGGATCAACATCTGTTAACTCAGCTTCCGATGCCAACAACTTTCATTGATTTCTGGAGGCTGGTCACCCAGTATAAAGTATCTCTAGTGGTCGCCTTTGAGGTGGACAGCATGATGACAGATAAAGTAAGACCTCCATGTGTAGCTTGACCTGTGATTAATTTTATAAGAAAAACATCCAATCTATTTTTTAAATACTTTGTAATTATATCGTAGATTTTCAACTTTCTTACTCCAGATTATCTTACTTAAGTAAAGAAAAATGCTTTTGTAATATAATTAGGTTTTGGAATTAGTGTAATAATTAAATGGTTTAAGCGGAGCAGGCTGTAGATATTAATTGAGTATAGTTTATCTTGATTTTTTGTTATTTCCCTACAATAGATTAGAAAGTCAAGAGTCTACTTTTACTCTATATTTTTAATATACATTTATATCTATTTTAATTTTTTTCTTTTTGTTTTAACTTTCAAAGACTATAGCCAACTACCTTCCAAGTGGTAATCAACCAATCATCTCATCTCCTATTGAGATACATTCTGATTCAATCAAAGAGGACAATTTCTGGGAAGAGCAGACTCTGAAAGTTTCAATTGTAAGCTGTTTCTTTAATTGCCACTATTGATGTGGTTTCAGTCATGTTAACAAACTTTTCAATCTGGATTCTTAAATAAGACACTAGGACTGAAACAAGAGCAGATGTGTGGAGTGTTTATAAAAAATAAAATAATTCAAATGAATAATTAGATATACCTATACATCATTCATGTAAATGAGAGGAGCATTCTGTTGCCTTGTCATGCTGGACTTAGCCCAAGGCCATAGTTTTGCCTTGTCTGTGTTAGATAGTACATATGTTTAGAGCAGTGAAAAAAAAATCAAGAAATAATTTAAAGATTTATAAAAATGGCTTTTAATTAAAATTGATTAAGTAACACAAATATTTATTCATGGCCGAAATACTTCACAATATCTTATTTTTGGTTTCACAATATCTAATTTTACCAGACAGTATCAAGTCACTGTAACCTTTATCTGCGCACCACCTTAAATATTCACTTGTACCCTTATAGTCTAGTTTGAAGCAGGATATAAATGATAAGTCTTTAATTTTGAGGTAAAACAGGAGGGCTAAGAGATAAAAACTTAATTGATATTGAATTTGGCACTTGTTTAAAGTGGATTATAATCTTCAGATAAACATGTGAGACATGTAACCCACATCATCATTGAGTTCTTAAATACATAATAACATTAAAAATGCAGTCAAAGGGAAGTAACTGTTTCACAGATAATTATTTTTTCAGTTTTATTTTTTTTTTTTTAATTTGTGTTTTTTTTGTTAATATTTTTTATGCTACACATTTTAGTTGACAAAAGTAATCTTCTTTAGAAGTCAATTAAACAGAGAATTGTTTATTTTATTTGTGTTCTTGTGTTCACAGAAGTCAGGACACCACAGTTTGATACATCTGAAATGTAAAGACACTGAACTCAATGCCAGTAAATTGTTGCATTTTGTGAACAAGTCCAGGTCATACAATGCTCAAGTTGATGGAAGGATATTGTACACTTGCAGGTAGCTGATTACAAACTGTCCCCTAAACTTGTTTAATTGTGTTCTGATTAGAGTACATTTGCTTTAAATTTCACTGATTTTATAATGATTACTCAAATAATTTAAATCCAATTCTGTTGGGTGTTAGTCATTAATTGTATTGTCTGGATAAAACTTTAAATATAAAAATGACCATGAGCTGCCCATAATTTCTCTGGAGTAAAATAAAAATACTTTAATATCTGAATATTTTATTACTTTTTCTGATTTTGTCACAAACATTATTTCTTTTGTGTATTTACAGAGAGTAGTGCAACCTTCAGTGGACTAGCTTGTGTTTTATCCCTTTTGTTAGATAGAATGGACCATGACTCCTGTCTGACTGTCCCACTTGTTGTTGGCAGCATCAGTCTATCAGACCTGAAGTGATCCCCACATTTGTAAGTTGAATTTTAATTTTTTAAAGTTTTTGAATACTTTCCAGTGACCAGTCTTAGCTAAACTTAGTTGGGGTGCTGCTTCAGAAAATATTTAATCTGTGTTATTCAATTGTGTGAAAGGAAAATAACTTGTAGCCTACTGAAAGAAAGGGTATTCAGAAACTTGGTCAAATCCTTAAAGAACAAAGACCAAATTTTTATTTACTAACTGAATGTATAACCTTACTAGAATTTACAATAAGCCGAATTGTTATAGTTTAAACCTGATCTATTTTTTTTAAAATAATGGGTCATGAACCTCAAAGGCCCATAACTAGCATTGAGTAAAAAAGGCTCTAAAAATATAGCTAAACTAGGCGGTTATCTTGCCATTTTTTTTGGCAGTTCCAATTTGTCTCGAAAGGTATGTTCGCTAGCTTTCAACAAAAAATAATTGAATTTGAATATTGAAACTTAGACCAGTATATCCCTGGTTTTCCCACAGACATAACTGATCTGTGTCCTGGCATTGAAGCTTCTGGCTATAGTTGGAATGTAGAACATGAGTTATTAAACTATTCACATTTCAGATTTGATTAAATGTGACCCTTTCGCTAAAAGATCTTCTCTGCAGAAATATCAGTAAAAATTAGATTTTCATTTAATTGGAAAATGACATACAATGTTTGTCTGTAGAGGTTTCTATAGAATTATTAATAAAAAACATTGTCTCATTGGTTGAATTCTAGAATTCATTACAGTGTAACTAGGAAACATTTTTTAGTTCTCTTTAAATGTTTTTTAGAATAACTTCTGTTATTCTGGTCAGACTAATGCCTTCATGCTTAATTAATTAGAATTATAAAAATTCTTCTAGGCTTCCATGCCCACCAAATTTTCCTTCACTAATGAAATGAATTCTTCACATTTCCACAGGAACAATATCAAATGCTGTATGAGGCTCTGGATAGGTATAATGAAACTACAGCAACATACAGCAATGTGGATGAGAGTAATTTCCCTCAAGTCAAGCAAGGCAGTGAATGGACTCAATACACAGTCACACAGGAGATGATGGAAATGTTTACCACAATATGTAGCTCCAGCAGTTCTAATGTTTACATGAATATTCAGCATTCTTTGTAGATCTATTTACCACATAAAATACCATTTGGATCTTAGTTAAATTCAATAAATAATGTACAACAAGGAAAATCATTTACCACATTATACAGTAAATTATATTAATTATGTACATCAATTTACAGTTTTTTTTTCAGAAAATCATCCGTAGTCTGTAGTTCCTTTTAGTAAAGTGTGAATGTTAGATGAGATGAATTGACTAGAGTAGTATTTCATTACGTCTTTTGATGACACACTCCACAGTATTATTTTAATGAATTTGTACTTGTGTCAGTCATAGCTTTTTTTTCCTAGCCATGTGAATCAATAAAGAATTTAGAAATAATGCAGTAACTAAAGCCCTATATGGAATCATACTTAGGGGTTCATTTTAAAAAAATAGTAATAATGAATTAGTGTTTTTTAGTTCTTGTTTTTTTACATTGTATCATTTCTTTTGTACATATTGTTGTAAAACTGTGTCCATTGTAATAGCTGTTTCTGACAATTATTGTATTTTGTTCAGTTTATAAGCAGTTATTGTAATTTTTTCAGTTTTGGTCAATTATTGTATTTTGTTCAGTTAATGTCAATTATTGTATATGTTCAGTTTATGTCAATTATTGTATATGTTCAGTTTATGTCAATTATTGTATATGTTCAGTTTCTGTCAATTATTGTATATGTTCAGTTTCTGTCAATTATTGTATATGTTCAGTTTCTATCAATTATTGTATATGTTCAGTTTATGTCAATTATTGTATATGTTCAGTTTCTGTCAATTATTGTATATGTTCAGTTTATGTCAATTATTGTATATGTTCAGTTTCTGTCAATTATTGTATAAGTTAAGTTTCTGTCAATTATTGTATATGTTCAGTTTCTGTCAATTATTGTATATGTTCAGTTTATGTCAATTATTGTATATGTTCAGTTTAATGTCAATTATTGTATATGTTCCAGTTTCTGTCAATTATTGTATATGTTCAGTTTCTGTCAATTATTGTATAAGTTAAGTTTCTGTCAATTATTGTATATGTTCAGTTTCTGTCAATTATTGTATATGTTCAGTTTATGTCAATTATTGTATATGTTCAGTTTCTGTCAATTATTGTATATGTTCAGTTTATGTCAATTATTGTATATGTTCAGTTTCTGTCAATTATTGTATATGTTCAGTTTCTGTCAATTATTGTATATGTTCAGTTTCTGTCAATTATTGTATATGTTCAGTTTATGTCAATTATTGTATATGTTCAGTTTCTGTCAATTATTGTATATGTTCAGTTTCTGTCAATTATTGTATATGTTCAGTTTCTGTCAATTATTGTATATGTTCAGTTTCTGTCAATTATTGTATATGTTCAGTTTCTGTCGATTATTGTATATGTTCAGTTTCTGTCGATTATTGTATATGTTCAGTTTCTGTCGATTATTGTATATGTTCAGTTTCTGTCGATTATTGTATATGTTCAGTTTATGTCAATTATTGTATATGTTCAGTTTCTGTCAATTATTATATAAAGTTAAGTTTCTGTCAGATTATTGTATATGTTCAGTTTTATGTCAATTATTGTATATGTTCAGTTTCTGTCAATTATTGTATAAGGATTTAAGTTTCTGTCAGTTATTGTATATGTTCAGTTTCTGTCAATTATTGTATATGTTCAGTTTATGTCAATTATTGTATATGTTCAGTTTCTGTCAATTATTGTATATGTTCAGTTTCTGTCAATTATTGTATATGTTCAGTTTCTGTCGATTTATTGTATATGTTCAGTTTCATCGATTATTGTATATGTTCAGTTTCTGTCGATTATTGTATATGTTCAGTTTCTGTCGATTATTGTATATGTTCAGTTTCTGTCGATTATTGTATATGTTCAGTTTCTGTCAATTATTATATATGTTCAGTTTATGTCAATTATTGTATATGTTCAGTTTATGTCAATTATTGTATATGTTCAGTTTATGTCAATTATTTGTATATGTTCAGTTTATGGCTCCAGTAAATATTCTTTGCATTCTGGACATTAGTGAAAGTAATATTTTTTTTTTATTCCAAACATTAATTTTGATATTGCACTTTTAACAAATCTAGGATGTTACTTTTGTTACTTTTGTATTTATTTTATTGATTTAGCAAAGAATAAAATATTTATTAATAATCAAAAAATATAAGATGATACATTAGGAATGAAACAAAAAATCTTATACAGGCTTTACGTTATGACCATTTAAAAAATTGTTTGTTTTAATCTGATTCTGTTCTTGTTTTTAAAACACTAGTCTCATCCCTGTTGTAAAAAGGACCATTGTTGATAATAATAATCAAGATTACTTGTGTTTTAATTTGAACTATATTTTTATTTATTATTGTTTATATTATGCATGTTTCTACCTCTACAAGGAGTTCCTAAAAAAATCTTTTTTATCCCTAAAACTATATTTGACTAAATAGCCAAAAATGCAGGATATTTTCAGATGCATGGATTAATCATCTTACTAAACAAAACATCCCTTGATTGATTTACAACAAATTTTTTGTGATTTGTTTATATAAATCTTTTTTTTTTTATTAATATTAATAAATGGGAATTTGTCTACTATTTCGTTTTATATTTGTTTTTAGTTTCTGTGATAATTATACTTAAAATATAACCATCAATTACCATACTAAAATCCTTCATCGGTTTGTGTTATGATTTAACCCTGTGGTAAAAACGCAAAAATCACATGAATAAATTTGATGTATATAAAATGTACAAAATATCTGGACAATTTTTATCCTCAATTATAAGTACAAAGTACACTATTTTTTGTTTCAGAACATTTTTACACTTATAAATGCTTTTAAAACATAAAACATTAATATGTATGTACCTGTTGCCTATATTGTGCTTTAATTTTTTTTTTCTCTTAGTCTTAACAATGTTTTACATACAAGTTCTTTTTATAAATAAATATTTACATATATTAACTATTTAATTCTTTTGTATTTTGTTAAACAACCTAATCCTGTAATATCATCAGTATGTTTCAACAAGTCATAGAACAAAATCTAGTTAAACTGGAACCATGCCATGGTTTTCATTGCCTTTGCTTCTTTTTTTTAGATTTTGTTTCCTTAATATTTTTTGCATTAGGACAAGTAATTGAAAAAATCTACTTTCTTACTGAACTCATATCGTTTGCACAAAGAGTGTAGATATTACATCAAATTTCTTTTAAATCAATTGTTATGGAATGATGAAACCTGGAGCACATCATGTCTTTGTTTGTTTTGTCCTCAGTGATGGTCTCATTTGATATTGTTGAAGGTATTTTAGTGAAATGTTTTGTTCAGTTTTCATTAATTGCTCAGGGTTTCACCAATGACCTAGGTATTCCCTACTTGTAGGTTCTGAACATTAAGTTACAAATAACTAACTCTCCATCTTTCTCTGGGTAATACTGTAATGAAGGCTGCCGTTGAATGAACGTTGGAGATTGGCCGCCCTAGAAAGACCCGGATTGTGAACTTAATTGAATGAGCTGGCCATAATGTGGAGGATGGAAGGAGACCCTAACTCTAGTGTACCTGAGAGCCTACCCGCCCTCCAGTGCCGTAGCGAGCTTAACTCTCGCCCAGGGCCCAATATATTTTTAATACCTTTACAGCACCCCCCCCACATTCGAAAACTATATAATGTTTAATGTAAAATATACCCTTTGGCGCCCCTTTGTGAGTAGCGCCCGGGGCATGATGTCCACCCCTCGCTACGCCTCTGCCTACCCCCCCCCCACACACACTCACACAATAACCAAACTTGTTAAGGGAAAAATGAAATAATAATTTTTTTTAAATGTATCAATAGTTCACAGTTTAATTCACATCTAAACTCATTATCTATTGTTCTTAAATGTGCGCATTGCAATGGGAAAAACACAAAGTTCAAAACATTGTGTTATATTTCTCTTTTGGCGCCATTCTGAGTCCGACATTGTCAGATTGCTATTCTCAAATCAAATGTGTAGCCTTTTATTTACATTCCCAACTATAAAACGAAAAAAAAACAACAAAATTTGGGTGTCTTTAAGGTAAGAATATGAATGGTTAACATTGTTTGGAGTGAAAGTTATGCATTGCCGGGATAGTATCATACACGCATGAACATTAGATCAATCTGCTTCATTATGAATGTAAGTTTATATGTAGTAAGAGCTGGTCTTACGAGTATGCAAATTAAGCGACTGTCTAGGGCCACCACTGAGAAAGAAGATATTCAATTAGTACTCCTGTTATATTTGATAATAATAGGGCTCCGAAGATAATGTATCCTTGGGCTCCCAACATCTTTAGAACTAATTGCTTAGAGCTTTTAACATCTCTAGTAGTATATGCCTTGAACATACAACATCTCTAGAAGTATATCCCTAGGACCCTCACCATCGCTAGAGCTATCTGCTTAGAGCCTTCACCATCTCTAGAATCATCTACGAGGGCCTCAAAGTACCACAGGTCAGCTGTGTTTCTGTATAAAAAAAACGTTTCAACTGTAAATATAAACGGTAAATGCTACTACAAAAAAATTTAAGTACATGTACTATACGACCAACTCATACTGAATATAATAAGATTTTGTTTTTACTGCATTACAATTAACATACATAAATATTTGTTACTGAGATTTTATATTTTTATTTTTAACTTTATTCTTTTTCAGATATTTGTTTCGTAAACAATCTGCAGTATATTGAATTCAGTGGTTAGCTATGGCATTCTTCTTTTTGTTGAACTTATTTCGTCTTAATATTTGTACTCGTTTACTACTAGGTAAGGCGTCTTGGTAAGAAATACTTCTATTTAAAACATATATACTTCTTTTTAAACACGGTAAAACACATAGCTGACACATACTTAATTAGCTGACGTTTAGCTGACACATAATTAATTAGCTGACGTTTAGCTGACACATACTTAATTAGCTGACGTTTAATTTGACACATATAAATAGCTGACGTTTAGCTGACACATAGCTAAATAGCTGACGTTTAGCTGACACATAGCTAAATAGCTGACGTTTAGCTGACACATAGCTAAATAGCTGACGTTTAGCTGCCACATAGCTAAATAGCTGACGTTTAGCTGACACATAGCTAAATAGCTGACGTTTAGCTGACACATAGCTAAATAGCTGATATATACGTGCATCCAATACATAAACCAGCATTAGTTAAGAAAACACGCATGTATTTTTACACGTAAATTTAGGCTACATTAATAAAACCTGAGAGAATTGCCTTGGCCCAATGGTTCTCAGCCTTTTTCGTAACTGTACCCCAAAGGGTGAGAATTTGTTTACTTGGGTACCCTCTAACCATTAGCTCAAGAATAAATGTACACATTTTCAAAATGGAATGTGTTTACCTTTTTCAATACAAGGGACGGATGGTCGTGCGGTACCTGGTTCGATCTCCGGTGAGGACCAAGGAAATTGTGTAGGTCTTGACTCCAGTCCCCGCTATATCTCCCGTGGTGTCTCCATGGCCATTGCACTATCGGCTATGGTGGGGATGAAAGGAAGGCACTATAAAAACCGTCCCATTAGTGGATCTAAGAGATTTCATCTCATCCTTACAGGGACTTCACACACAGCTTTTCGATGTGATAATTGGGCATGGTGAGACACGCAACAAACTGATGACCTTCTTCATACTCTTGGTTGTTTTAAACGAAAATTATGTGTTACTGAGAACCCCATGCCTAATTTGTCCTATACCGCTTGGGTACACGAACCACATGTTAAGAACCGCGGCCGTAGCAACAATGAAAAATGTTTCGCGGCTAGTTTTAAAGTTTAAAAAAAAAAAACACAACACAACAACAACAATTAATGTTGTCAACGTACTCTACATTTTTGTCTACCCATAATTCCATATAATACATGTATTCACATGTATGTGTGACAGTATTATGTGCTTATTGTGAGCTTTCCAAACATAGATCGTGTAAAACATTGAGACCTTTACAAAGATTGGATCCCGAAACTTCCGTTTTAAAAGAGCTCTCTTACCTGACTTCCTTGTCATTTACTTTATTTATTTGTGTCGTAGAGTTGTTTTTTACGTTGTATGTTTTTTTTTAAAATTTAATTTAGCACAGCCTTGTGCCAACAACTTGTTTGGCACATCCTGTCAGCTACAGTGTCATTGTCTAAATGACCGATGCGACATGGGGACGTGTGCCCAAGGCTGTGCCAATGGCTGGTTTGGGCCACAATGCCAGTATCGTAAGTTTAAAGGCTAATAGTATACCAGTTGAGTTTATGAATAGAACGACTGACTTTTAATACTTGAAAAAATACAACACAATACATCTCATCACAAATCAATGAAGATACACTTTCACTCACAGTTTTCATTCATCGTCCATCAAACTCCTTTATCAAACTCCTCTATCAAACTTCTCCATCAAACTCCTCCATCAGACTCCTCCATCAAACTCCTCTATCAAACTCCTCTATCAGACTCCTCTATCAAACTCCTCTATCAAACTTCTCCATCAAACCCCTCCATCAGACTCCTCTATCAGACTCCTCCATGAAAACTGCCTTGTGAGACTACTAAAAAACACTCGGACTAACTGGACTGCCCAGTGCCCATTATTTGTCCCCCGTGTCATGTGATCCTTGACCAATCACTTACACCTCTACCCGTCATACCCGTCAATAAAGCATGCTTGACCTAATTAAGTATTATGTAACATCCACAAGCACAATAACATACAAATAACAAGTCTAGGGGGATAACTAGGGATAGGACAGCTATATATCCTACTAAAAAGATCCTATTGCGTGAACCCCATTTAGGCTGGGGTGGTTCCACCACCAATTACCGGTACTTCACTCCTGTACAGTCTAACACCACGTGAATACTTTGACCGTGATTTACAGAATTTTATCAACGTATTTAGCAAAGACTGCTGGGTGTGTGCTAACCACACAATCCCTTCATCTGCCGAGGTTAAAGAGACAGTTGAATTCTACACTTCATCTGTCCAGATGAGCCCCTTGGGAACTATAACAATGAATCACTGGGTATCTAAATATGACGTATTTCAGAAAACCTGATTTATTTTGACGGCTCACAAGTGACGTCAGACGAGGACAAAAGCCGGAGCGATCTGACAGACGGCAATAAAAAACTCTTGCTTGTCGGTCAATAACTTTCAAGAATTCTTCATCAATTTCAAACTCCATTATAGGTTCACATTTCTGAGAATGGAAATCAAAGAAGGTGAGTGTCAAAGGTTGAACTGACAGATTTTATTGATCAAGTGATTTATTTAAAGTTTGTATAAATAGTTTAAAATTGCATGCAGAAGATTGAAAAATATTTTGAATTAGTTGTAGAAAATAAAGTGCATACAATACGTTGACAGAGGAGGACTAATGTCAGATAAAGTTGAGGGCCTCAGAGACAAAATAGGGCCCATAAGAAAGAGACTGATATTGAAGTGGGTCTAAACTTTACATAAATTTGGATTCTCTGGGGCACGTCACAAGGCAGGATCCCGCCGTTATATTCAACTACTAGTTGCAAGTACCCGGCTTTGCCCGGGTTTAAATAAGGTTTTCTGTTTACCTTCTGTTTTCTCCCTACCATCCCTCTCTTCCTTCCTCTCTCTCTCCCTCCCTACTTCTTCCTCCCTCTCTCTCCCTTCCCACCGTCCCTCTCCCATCTCCCCTCTCCCCTCCCTCTCTCTCTTTATCTCTTCCTCCCATTTCTCCCATCACTCTCTCTCCCTCTTTCCTTCCTTCCCTCTCCACCTCTCTCCCTCTTCCTCCCTCCCTCATTCCGTCTCTCCCTCTCCACTGCCCCCCCCCTCACTCTTTATCTCTCTCCCTCCCTCCCCCTACTTTCTCTTTCCTTCCCTCCCTTTCTCTCTCCCTCCCTCTCTCCCCCTGTCCATCCCCCCCTCCCTCCCCTCCTACCCTGCTTTTTCCTCTCTCTCTCCCCTGCCCCCTTCTCTCTCTTTATCTCTCCCTCCCTCCCCTCCCTCTCTCTCTAAATATATATATATATATATATATATATATATATATATATATATATATATATATATATATATTTGTGTCAAGGCCCCCTTGCGGGGTCCCTGCGGTCGTTGTCTGTGGGTATGATCACCTACTGAGTTCTGGCCAGCATTTATATTTGTCACAGCCACGTGGGTTTACAGGACGCACAACACAACAAGAAATGAATCCACAATTCAATTGTAAATACGACACAACATCTTTATTTACCTCTCATAAAACGAACATCAGCAGGTCCTAAGAAGGGCCGTAGCTTTACAAGCTACTACAACAACAATATGTACAACAAAATTAGAATAGTTACCTGGGGTGGGGTAGTTCTAAAAGGAACTTAGGCTAAACAGCCTATTTCCCCCACCCCGGTGCGAGAGTCTGAGTTCGACCTCTCTCTTCCACTGGTCCGCGCTCACTGACTCACCAGCGCTGACTCACTCCTTCTAACTAACTCCAGTCCACGCCAACTCGACCGGAAGGTCAGCCTCGCTATCCATTCTCCCGCGGTGCGTTTGACCAATGGCCGACGAGCTTGTAGATCACGCTTATCACGCGTGATCCGCTGCCCATCACTCATGGACAGTTCCAACCTTCAAGATAAGGGGGGAGAAGAGACAAAGAACCCATCCTTCTCGCTCGTCTGAAGGTCAAGGGCACAGGTTATCTCCCTTAGAGACATTTCCCAGGTGGTGTGCGAATGAAAGGGGGTTAATCTCTAGTGCTAGACGCGCTGACCACACCTGGGAATACAAAAGCCTTTGTCTATCCTATATATATCTCCCCCCCTCTCGAGTGATACAATAGGAGAATGTTCTGGATTTCATTTATTAAATCACAGAATGTGACAATAGATATAAATACTTATTATTATGGCTTCACACTTCTTCTAAAATCCTTCTTCATTCCTTTAACTTCCTCAAGCTGTACAAATAGGGAAGCATGAAAAAACATCAACAATTCTTTGCAGCACAAAGGGACAATACAGCACCAGCGCGCAAGTTCTATTCGATCATTTGGAAATGACGTCACAGAGGAATTTTATTTATGGCGCCGTCGTGATTACTTTAATATAGTAAAATACTAAAATAAAAAAAAAATTAATTACAATTAAACTACCCATCCAGATGAAACGAAACTTGTCCTATAACCTTCCCCATGTAATTATGTGTATGTGTAACAAATTTCACGTTTTTTGGTTATCTGGATCTTGAGTTATAAGGGAACAGACAGACAGACAGACAGACAGACAACAAATGTGTCTTATAAGTATAGAGATGACATAAAAAAATTTAAATCAAAAGAATTTTTAAAACTTTTTGTGTCATCGACGAAACATCTATATAAATAAAAGCGATTTGGGTTCTGCGTTAAAATGGAAGTAAAAAAAAAATACAACAGTATTTCGGATAAAAATCTTCAAACGTAAACAATACTGATAAAAATCATGAAAAAATCGGATATGTCCGAAACCAAAAATAACCTAGCCAACTGATCAAACCTAACGGGATATAACTCTATGCGAAGGTTTTGGAGGGTAAAGATAGCCTTTAAATAATTCTAATGCTTTTTTTGTCTGTGAAGCCCATAATTGTACATATAAGGACAAATGTGTGTTTTTGTCTATTAATGATGGTCCACTGGTTCCATGTGCACATCTCTGTTAGCTATCAAGGTGTCTATCAATGTCTTTGTTGATCTCTCTTTGTCAATATTTTTTTCTATGTCAACTTCTCTCTCAATCAGTCTGTCAACTTTCTTGTCCGTCACACTATCGGAATGTCTGTGTCGATTTCTCCCAGCCTTTCAGTCAGTCGGGCTGTTGGTCAACAACATCCTTCTCAGTTCACTGTTTGTTTGTAAAATCATTAACTGTCAGTCAATATCCTTTATTATCTATGTCTTTTAGAATGTCTGTCAAAAATCTGTCTCTGTCAGTACCTCGGTCAATCTTTCAGTTGTTAATTACATCAGTTCCAATACCATACAGGTCACAACAGTTTCAAGGTGAAGGTTGTGTTCGCATCTACGGAAAAACCAACACTGACCTGTATCGAGGGCGAGCCGGTCTTGGTCAAAGGCTCGCATATGGTGGACGTGTACTGCAGCCTCGGGGAGGCCGTGAACTCCATGACCCTGACCCTGTACGGCAACTTGACCCTGTGTTCCATCTACGTCAGCGGAGGTCAGATGTCATATGTCTCAATTAGCCGTGATAGGCTCACATTATGTTCTAACGTTGGGAAACGTATTTATTTTGGTTGTTTATTACCTTCATTTATGTCAATTAAAAATAATCGATGGTAAAATTACTTTTTTTTGTCACCGTAACCTACTTTTCAAATTTTCCCTCCCCCCACCCTCGTAGCATATTGGGTAATAGGAATAATACAATGTTAAGCTTCAATTACAAATTTGTATACATTTTCGTACATTAATAAAAGTTTCTATTAAAAAAAAATTTTAAATTATATTAGTCTTTTATATACATTTTAAATAAATTCCAGTGTTGTTTCGGATTAAAGACTATATTTATTCTTTACGGATATACCCTATGCCAGGGGTCGGTAACCTGCAGCTCGCGAGCCGCATGCGGCTCTTTCGATAACAAGTTGCGGCTCTTTCGATGTCAAAATGCGGCCTAATCAAATACCATAATATTGAAACAACAATTTTAGTGGCTCTTTAAAAACTGAGAAAAAAAATGTAAATTATAACTTTTAGCTCTTCCTTCACAAAAGGTTGCCGACCCCTGGCCTATACCTCAAATGGAGTGAGATAACATTGATTCATTTGTAAATAATTAATTCGCTTTTCGTCAAACTCAGCTTTCGTTAATTTTTTTTTTCTGCTGGATTTTCGACGAAAATCGAGTAATGACTTAGACTCAATTTCTTTAGTCGATGAACAACTTGTTATTACATAACTCTGTAATGGTGGAGTATACATTCTCTAATAGTTGTTGTGTAATTTATTGTGTATTATATAGGCCGTAACGTGGCCCTTCGTCAGAGCACTTCACAGTCAGGGTCTTCGTCCCCGTCTCACGCCCTGGGTGCTGTTGACGGCGACACACAAACCTGCGCCAAAATCGACGCCTCAGAAGGGGACAATTGGTTGAATGTAACATTTGACGCCCCAAAGGTGGTCAATAGGATAGTTCTTCACAGTTTAGGTAATACTAGTTTTAAGTCAGACTATCATGACCGTCTGGTAAAGATCTTTTTTTTTAATGAGCTATATAAAGCTATAGAACATTGTTTGCGTAGTCTACTTGTTTGCATTACATGTCCCCAATGTTAGCCAATCGAAATGTAAAATAATAAGAGCTAGTTAAATAATAATACGTTGAAATGACACGATGCGTAAACAAAGTGGAGCGCATGTGAAAACGGAAGTGATTCATGGGAAGACGGAGAGAAAACACGTGCCCAAACAAAGGGCAGACACGTAATATGTTGAAATGACACAATGCGTAAACAAAGTGGAGTGTCTGTTAAAACGGAAGTAATTCATGGGAAGACAGAGTGAAAACACGTGCCCAAACAAAGGGCAGACATGTAATATGTTGGAACGCTCTCGGTGAGTTGTATGCGCGCGCGAAAGCACGCAACTTAGAAGTGACACTGATTACATGTTTATTTACTGTGAATAAAATCAATTACAAGATTGTTCTCTTTCTCCAGAAGTTGGAAACAGCCAAACAATAAAACTCTTCAATCTGCTTTTGTTCAATGCCCATGGTGGCATCATCAGCACCCACGACGACATAAGAGACCACAGATTCCGGGACCAAACGGTGTTGAATATTTTCTCGCCTGTTCACGTCTCGCGGGTTAGTGTACGAGCCGCCCCAAGACTGCCGAACAAGGAAATGACCTCTGAACTTCAGTTGTGTGAGGTGGAGGCTTATGGAGGTTTTTTTTCTGAATGTATTGTCCTATGATTGATATAAAACAGCCATATTTTACTCCCTCCCCAATATATTTATTCACACATTGAGATGTTTATACATCATTAAATCCATTGAAATATTTTACAGTTAGTTAATTGCACGCATCTATCTCTCGATTTAGCAATCAATAAAAGTAAAAAAAAAGGTCTCTTAGCGAAATATTTTGATTAGACTTTTAGGAGGTTTAGGTAACAATTGGGTTGGACAGATTTCGCGCAATCTCTAGAGTTAACTATAACCAGAATGTATTAATTAACACACTCATCTGTAACAACATTAATTACACTGTCACTTGGCTGTCTTATGTTTTCTCTCTTTTTCTCTTTCTCTCTCTCTTTCTTTCCCTGTCATTCTCACTCCTTGCTCTCTGTCTGTCGATCTACCACAATTGTTATGTCTCTTATTATGATTACTATGAACCTATTTGCAAAACTCTATTTATGTATCATACTTTTAGAAGTTGGTACTAATAAACCAAGAAATCTCCGTTATCGACAAGTTATCGTCTTTCTCCCTCGGTTTTCTGCCAGCTTAGCATCAAACTATTGTATGAATATCTACGTCTTTATTCACCCTAGTGTTGTTTTAGTCCCAGGTCATATTTAAGTTTCAGTTTTTATTTCGTTTTTTCTGTAATAATTTCTGTTTTCGTCTAGTTTTAGTCTTGCTGCTAATTTTAGTTTTAGTTCTCGTTGACGAAAAGTCAACATTTTCGTTAACGAAGGTTTTAGTTTTAGTTTTCGTCAACGAAAACAACACTAATTCACCCTACTTACAACTTTTAGTTCTACTGTTCATGTCACCTTAAGCTATTACTTATCCTAGTTTTTTTTATTATTGTTAAGACTGTGTCTCAGGCTACTGGGGACTGGACTGTGACAGAAACTGCTCCGGGACTGTCCAGTTGACTGCAGTGCAATGGACGGCTCTTGTTTCCCGAACAGAGTGGCTAACGACCTGAACTCAAGTAACCTCATTCACTGTTATCATTTGAACTCTAACCCTTACCAGAGACTCGTATTTATGAAGTTTTAGTCTTATCTATGACTCACGGCTTGGTATCGTTCAACGAAACATCATCTTTCTATACATCTATGTATCTTTCCATCAGTCTATCAATCAATCTATAATAATCCCATATATCCGTCTCTCAGTCTATCGATCTATATATTTACCTATACGCAGGGCTGTTTGAGGGTAATCGTAGGCCCTAGGCACTTTTAAAGTCGTAGGCCCTCCCCGATTTCATTTTTTTACATTTTTCAAGAATGCACTTGTTTTCACTTTATGTTCTGGCTTTCGTAGGCCCCTGAAAAGTCCGTAGGCTCTAGGCACTGTGCCTACTGTGCCTATTTGATAAAGCGGCCCTGCCTATATATAAGTCTAGGAATCAACTCATCTATTTTATATAGTCCATATCAGTCATCATTTCTCCATAGATCAGTGTGGTTTGAGTAAACATATTACGGCCAATCAGTCATGTATTTATTACCAAATAGGAAATAAATAAATCAAACAACACTGTGAAAAACAAACGCCTGTACAACAATATATTCACACACAAAGACATTCTTGTGCCCCAGAATTCATTAAAACGTCTGTCACGTTGAACTGTTTTAGCTATGATTCTTAGAGACTGTTCACAAGTTATGTCACCCAAAAGGTTAGGGGGGGTTCAAATTTTACTTGGCAGTTAATTTTAAGTTATGTAATGTAAATAAATAAAACAAATAAAATTAAATCCACTAGCCTGCCCCCTCTTCCTGTTTATAACGGCTGTTGTTTAGAAACAGCCAGATTTACTGTCCATTATTTCAGTGTTGCGGTCTGACCTGCAGCCATCTTGCGCTGACTCCTGCTACAACGACTCCTGCGCAGGTGGCCTATGTACTGAAGGTTGCTATGGTTACGCAAACCCTCCTAATTGTACACAAAGTAAGTGATTCTTCTCCCCTACCCTCATTTCCTCCCCTAACTGTAATATACATTGACGCGTTCATCTAAGAACTTTTCCGGATTAAATTTATTTATTTTAAATTGTTCTAAATGTTACATCTTTAATGCCGCGTTAATATGTCTCATTAAAACTTTTATTGAAAGGATAATCGATTTTGATCAAACTCCTCTATCAAACTCCTCAATCAGACTTTTCTATTTTTCTATTGTTAGCTCATTAAGTTTCGTACAAAATTTATATCTAGTGTCCGGTCCCTTAGTTGAATTTGAGAGCCAAATGTGGACCAACAATCACAAAGTTTGCCTCCCCCCCCCTTCCCCTCCCCCCGGAGATTGATAGAGGAGTTTAATAGAGAACTCCCCACATTGTTATACGAGAAGAACAGGTCGCAGGCAGGATTTTAAAGCCAAATTGGCTTTACCAGACCCCGTAGGCCACAGGCTGCTCAACCATGGTATAGTCCTGGGGGTGAGGAAATATCTAGCTCATTGGGGTTAAAATTTTACCAAAGGACCTGACCAAGAGCCAATGCGATGCATTCTGTATATAAAATTGATAAAACTGCAGACGTCATTCTAACAGAGATAAGCAGAGCGGGCCGCATCGCCCAACAAAACGGACAGTAGTGGCTTGCGGGCAGCAGTTGGCTCACCCCTTGCCCTAACGTTTTGCTTGAACAATGTGCGTTTGTTTTGTTGTCTTTTTTTACATTACACAGAATGTCCTAACGGTAAATATGGTAGAAACTGTAACAGCACGTGCACGAACTGTATGGATGAAAAATGTCATTTTCAAACTGGTGCGTGTCTAACCGGATGTTGGGGTTTCATTGACTTCCCCTCTTGCACAAATGGTAAGTCTAGAATTACTTGTTCTTGCTCATACCGAGGACATTTGCACAACATCTCAGTACATAGCAGCGGTCGGCGATTGATTGCCCGTAGACCGGTAGTGGTCCGCGAGAAACTTTCATTGGTCTGCGGAATAATTAAGACGCATTTTTTTTTATTATTACGGCATCTTAATCATTATTTATTTTTAAACAATAAAAACTATTTATTGATACTGTAGCTGATGTATGCGTAAACGTTTACTGAGGCAATCACTTTATTTATCACATTCTGAAGCGAAATCGATAATTGAATTTAAAGTACTTATTATGTTTTTTTAATCTATGGCTGACACATGGAAAGGAGTTTTCTTTTCAGATTTCACCGCACAATAAATGATTCGTACGGTAGCCCCCAACTGCTAAAAGGGCCCCGTAAAGAAGATCACCTAATTTCTACCTAGGGCCCCAAGTAAACGGCTTAAAGAAGGCTCTCTCTCTCTCTCTAATGTGACGCCCAATGTTTCAGAATGCCCCATTACTTTGTAAGGCGCCAACTGCAGCGCCATATGCAGCAAGAACTGCTACAACTTAAAGTGCAATTCCTTTACGGGAATATGTGAAGCTGGTTGCGACGGCTACATGGACCCTCCACAGTGTCAACAAGGTAATATGTTGTTTTGTTTTGATATTTTAAAAATGACTACACACTTAGGGCTCGTTTTACCGCCGGGGATGCCGGGGATATTCCCCGGCACTGAGACCTGTCATCCCCGGATCTGCTTTAGCTAATATATACCAGAAGGGGATGAAACCAGAGAATTTTTTTTTTCATCTCCGGCACTGGTTTTTCCGTAAATCGAGCACTTGCACAATAACTTCAATATCAGAATATTAATTAGATGTTTTGTTTTGTGAATAAACGTTTTTTTTTTACAGGTTTCTAAAAAGATTATAGATTCATCTCATAGAATCTGAATACCACAAATGGGTCGTTTTTAAGAATTCCCCTTTTCTAATCATTACCATAGCACAAATCTCTATACTCTTCACAGTGGGGGTTATGTCCCCATGTTGCTTGGCGACACGAGTGTAAGTCAAATGCTTCCTTCTTTTTTTGACAGCATGTAACCAAGGCCACGGGTACAACTGTAGCTGTCACGAGTTCTGCAGGGAATGTTTAGAGTCATCCAATGTGTGTCATGAATGTAAACTGGGATTCTATTTTGACGATAGACATATAGAATGCTCAGAAGGTGAATTATGAAAATAATATCTAAATCTATCTATCTATCTATCTATCTATCTATCTATCTATCTATCTATCTATCTATCTATCTATCTATCTATCTATCTATCTATCTATCTATCTATCTATCTATCTATCTATCTATCTATCTATCTATCTATCTATCTATCTATCTATCTATCTATCTGTCTTTCTATTTATCTATCTATCTATCTATCTATCTATTATCTCTCTCTGTATATATCTATATATATTAGTCCAGGCTTGTTTGGTTTAACAAGTTTAAACACATACGCATAATTAGATATTAAACAGAATTATAAACTTAGAGTCATAGGTCTATAATGGCATAGGGCAGCTAGCGGTCAAGTCTTTAAGAAGACACTGCGTCTCTCTTTGACCGGGACCTTCCCGATTTGATGATGTGGTCTCAGGATCACGGTCAGCTCTTCATTTACCCTGGACAGACTCCAATTAAATATGTTGCTGTTTTTTCTTTGACATCGCCCATTACCCTTCTTGTCTAATTGTTTTGTATTTGTATGTCTGTAATCACAGGAGTGAAGCCGCAGTTCGCCATGGACGAAACGTCACACGAGGCCGGAGGCCTGCTGCTAATTGTGCCCTTTTTCTTCATATTCGTGGCCCTGGGCCTGACAGCCTCCGGGTTTTACTTTTACATGAAGAAATCCACGTCAACGTGGGCCCAGTTCTTAAACCAGGCCTACGGGGCCAACTTTTTGAACCAGGCGCATGGGGTCCGATCTTCAAAGCAGGCCAACGAAGCCCCCCGCCATGAGGACCAATCTCAAGGGGCCAACATATCAAACAAGACAAAAGGGGTCCGCTCTGCCAGGCAGGTCAGCGAGGTGCACTCCTTAGATCAGACCCAGGAGGTTAAAGTTTTGACTCTGACACATGAGATCCGCTCTGATGACCAGACGCAAGGGGGCTCCCATTTATCAAACGTGAACTCTTCTATAAACAATTCTATGCAGGTCTACTTGGAGTGATGGTCATTTCGGAAGAAGACATGTTAAGTCAGAAGTAGATACAAAGTCAAAAATGGAAAAAAAATTGAACAGACAAAAAATTGAACATGTAATGAAAGTGCTTTAAAAAAAAAAAAAAAAAAAACATTTCTATTATTTTCGGCCTTAAGCGGTGACGTCTGGGCCCACCAATCAATTCGGCCCGCGGTAGGTTTGTATGGGTATTGTGACTGGTATTACGGCTCTAGGCCTCGAATTATGAACCAGGTGTAGAGAAGATAATGTCGTTTTGACCAAAATTAAAAAAAAAACGTTGTATTCAGGCGTTTCAACTTTCTATTTAGGTTTGTTAGTGGGAGGGGGAGCAGGGGGCTGGCCCCCCTGCGATTTGTCTGCCCCCTCTTATTTGCTCTACTTAGTAAAATGTATTACCTGACCCCCCCTCTGCTATGCCTGGCCCCTGCTGTAGAATGCCTGGCCCCGGCTGTAGAATGCCTGGCCCCTGCTGTAGAATACCTGGACCCGGCTGTAGAATTGTCACGCTACAAGGCTGGGTTGGGGGGGGGGATAGAGATAACAAATGTATCTGATATACGAGAAACTCTTTAAGGCGTATGCCGCATACTTAGCTTAACTATGGATGGTTATCATGTGCAATTAAGGCGTTTTTGGGTTATTACCCCGGACTGCGTGTTGAATCGTGCAAGTTCGAGTAATACTTGCGGGTATAGTCACAAAATTATCAAGGCTCTTCTCTCGCGCCTTAATTTTACAATCGAATCTGGATGGGATGAAAAAAGGGCACTGCATCCATAGTTAAGTTAAGTATACTGTACACTGTATATGCCTTAGAGTTTCTAGTACATCAGGGTACATTTATTAACCCCCATTCTTCCCCCCCCCCCCACACATACTAACACAACCTAAAGAGAACTTCGAAGGTAATGATATCAGTAGGTAGCCAGTGGCGCCTAGAGCCAACACGGGCCCCAGGGCAGTACATCATTGTGGGCCCCTTAATAAACAATAAGTCGTGAAAAAATTGACATGGTCAGGGCGGCCGGGCCCCCTTACAGATGCGGACTCCCTGGCAATGACCCTCCCCTGCCCCCCTCTCGGCGTGCCTGTAGGTATCTTATAGTTAAGGGGACGTTTGCGTTGCAATATATATGTGTGTGTTTGTGTGTGTGTGTGTGTGTGTGTGTGAGTGTGTGTGTGTGTTTTCCTTAACAATAACATAAAAAAGCAGTTTCACTTATCCAAATGTAAAAAATATATATCATCTCAATCATTATTTGGCTAGTGCATTTATATTTCAATTTGATATAAAAGTGTGCTCTGTCTGATAATTATTTAATTGTATGTATAACGTTTCTCAAATTATCTGTCTGTTTTGTTTTACAGATGCGGGCCTGATTCACAATTTGAAAAAACTCAATAAAGACAACCCATAGAGGAAAGACTGACATTTTTCGACGCGTCTTCTTACAAGGAAGCTCCAAGAATACTGATCGATAATGAAAAAAATTAATTACTTATCTAAGAATTTTATTGTAGCTTTGTACTTGTAAAATTGTTGGTATATTATTTAAATATATATATTTTTAAAGAAAGCTTTCCGGTGATGAATTTTAATGTTTTAGTTTTGCCACCTTTTAAAAATAAACCACGGAATTTTGGACGATACTTAAATTAAATGCGTTTAGCTTAGTGTCTTAAACTTGGATAAGAAAGCCACTTGTGCCAATTATTTGACAGACTTTTTTTTGTTCCTTTTTAAGAGTGAGCTCTTAGCCGTGTAGCAAACAAAAAAGTAATGTGAGTAATTTGCATGAAACTGTACAGTTCAAATCTCTCCACCGATAGTTCAATGGTCGTGTAAACCAACAATGGGAGGATTTTTTCACTGCCCTTCTTGCATCCCCTAACTATTTGGTGTTGTCAAATCTGGATGATATAGTCAGATCTGTATGATGTTGTCAAACTGGATGATGTTGTCAGATCTGTATGATGTAGACAGATGGGAGGATTTTTTCACTGCCCTTCTTGCATCCCCTAACTATTTGGTGTTGTCAAATCTGAATGATATAGTCAGATCTGTATAATGTTGTCAAACTGGATGATGTTGTCAGATCTGTATAATGTTTTCAGATCTAGATGATGTTGTCAGATCTGTATGATGTAGACAGATGGGACGATTTTTGCACTGCCCTTCTTGCATCCCCTACCTATTTGGTGTTGTCAAATCTGGATGATATAGTCAGATCTGGATGATGTTGTCAGATCTGTATGATGTTGTCAAATCTGGATGATATAGTCAGATCTGGATGATGTTGTCAGATCTGTATGATGTTGTCAGATCTGTATGATGCTGTCAGATCTGTATGATGTTGTCAGATCTGGATGATGTTGCCAGATCTGTATGATGTAGTCAGATCTGTATGATGTTGTCAGATCTGTATGATGTAGTCAGATCTGTATGATGCTGTCAGATCTGTATGATGTTGTCAGATCTGTATGATGTAGTCAGATATGTATGATGTAGTCAGATCTGTATGATGTGGTCAGATCTGTATGATGCCGTCAGATCTGTATGATGTTGTCAGATCTGGATGATGTTGCCAGATCTGTATGATGTAGTCAGATCTGTATGATGTTGTCAGATCTGTATGATGTAGTCAGATCTGTATGATGCTGTCAGATCTGTATGATGTTGTCAGATCTGTATGATGTTGTCAGATCTGTATGATGTTGTCAGATCTGTATGATGCTGTCAGATCTGTATGATGTTGTCAGATCTGGATGATGTTGCCAGATCTGTATGATGTAGTCAGATCTGTATGATGTTATTCAGATCTGTATGATGTAGTGTTGGATCTGTATGATATGTCAGATCTGTATGATGTTGTCAGATGCTATGATGTTAATCAGATCTGTATGATGTTGTCAGATCTGTGATCGTCCATCAGATCTGTATGATGTGGTGATGGATCTGTATGATCGCTATCGAGATCTGTATGATGTAGTCAGATTTGTATGATGTAGATCCAGATCTGTATGATGTTGTCAGATCTGTATGATGTTGTCAGATCTGGCATGATGTAGTCGAAGATAGCAGCATGATGTAGTCAGATCTGTATGATGTAGTCAGATCTAGCGATGCTGTAGTCAGATCTTACAAGAATACTGAAGCTCAATTATATAATAAATTGAAGTCATGTAGACAATCAGATTGATTTGGCCACGTACATCAGTAGGTAAACGTCATAATGGATTTTGGTGATGATATGTCTGGATTCTTACAGCTCTAATAAAATAAAAGATATTTTTTTTCTTGTTGACTTGGTCGGTCGTGGAGACAGTCTAGACATCACGTGACACAGTTGTTAAGTTCAAGTTTGTTTACATTTTACAGACAGTACTGACAGATATAACAGTAGCAATGATTTTGGTACGTTGCTAGGCAATAGTAGTGGTATTGTAACTATGAAAACTATGATTTATAAATTAATGTATTGAAATAAAAACATTAGTTGAAAAGCTAATGGGTTTATTTTTTAAATTACAGGTTTAACCAATTACAAAAGGGGTTGGGGGGAGTCAACGGCGTAGTGATCTTAACTCGCCCCCGGGACACAAAACATTTTTAGCCCCCCCCACCCATTCGAAAACCATATGGCTTTGTGAGTAGCGCCCGGGGCATGATGAACCCTCTTGCCCCCCCCCCCCCCCCATCACTACGCCACTAGAAATCTATAATACTTGTCCACTGGGTTGTAGCAAATGTCTCGATTTCGCCTTGCACAGAAAAACGGAAATTCCCTCAAACTAAGTATAGGTTTAATGTTTTCCTTTGCGCTTAATCCAACATGAATGCAATGTTTAAAAGCTCATTTTAAGTTGGTCAGTAAATATTATTATACTAAGTAATAATTCGTCTCAACAACAGAACTCAAATATTATTAATATAAACAAAGAAATATATCGGTATGGTTTTCCTTTTCTGTCTGTGAATTTGTATTTTATCTCTGTATGTCGCCGTGTATACAGGCTTTTATTATAATTATTTTTTGTAAAAATGTGAATTCAGAAATGTTGACAATGAGTGTGTCGGGAGTTCTTCTGAAACCTTAAGAGAACAAATTAGAAATGTTTAAGAGTCAGTAAAAAAAAGTAAAGTGCCCTTAGCCCTAACAGGTCATCGGGGCAGATGAAGTGTAGAATTCATCTGTTTCTATAACCTCGACATATGAAATGTAGAATTCATCTGTTTCTATAACCTCGACATACGAAGTGTAGAATTCATCTGTTTCTATAACCTCGACATATGAAATGTAGAATTCATCTGTTTCTATAACCTCGACATATGAAATGTAGAATTCATCTGTTTCTATAACCTCGACATATGAAATGTAGAATTCATCTGTTTTTATAACCTCGACATACGAAGTGTAGAATTCATCTGTTTCTATAACCTCGACATACGAACGGATGGTATGGCTAGCACAACGCCCAGCCACTTTTACTTTCCCCAACTTTAAGCCAGATACCCATTTAAAGCTGAGTGGACTTGTGTGAACGCCTTTGCATCAAATTTCCTGCTTCTCACCCGGGATCGAACCAATGACTCTCAGGTTGACAGTCAAGTATCTACACCACTCGGCCATCCGTCCTTATACGTGTAAGGGGCCCCAAGCTTATATGAGTTTTAACAAAGTTTTAAATTGCTATAATTTGATCTGTTTTTCATGTTTCAGGTTTCGCAAAAATGACACAAGAAAAGTCAGCCATCTTTTTAATCTTGACTTTAGGATTTTTTACATGTACCTGGGGTGAGTTAGTGTCAAGTTTGTCTTTGAAGTGATTAGTCTTAACAGAGACACTACAGTGACACTACAGTGACACTACAAGTTATCTTTTGATCTACATCCCGACAGTAGATCTTAGTTACCCATTATGATAGTTTGAATTTAAAAAAAAAACATACAGAAAGTGATCAATGTTTGTTTTGTAATTTTCAAAATCATGATAAAGCGTAATCTGTTCTGCAAGATAAATCGACACAGAAAGTCAGTGGATCCAGAGAATATAAAAAAATCGAGTCACAAATATCATAGAATTCTTAAACTATTGAATTTCAACCACTGGGTCAATACCAGTAATCTTTTAAGTCAATTATTGATAGTTCTTGATTTTTTTATTTGAATTTTGTAGGTCAGTGTCCAAGTGGATGGTTTGGTAGCAAGTGTCAGTACCAGTGTCACTGTGCCAACAACTGTAGTGATGACGGCCATTGTTTGGAAGACTCTTGTACAAGGGGCTGGTTTGGAGAGCTCTGTCAGTACCGTAAGTGGCTGTTGTGCAGTGTTATGGAAAAGAAATAAGTTTCAATGTTTGTTTTGTATTTTAAACATTATTCTAGTTTTAAAATGGTTCTGTAAAGAAAGACATCATATATATCATTACATTAACTATACGTTGAACCTTGAACTTTATAGCTTTGTGAAGACATGGCAGCTTTGTATGAGGCTTACCACTAACTTGTCTGTATTAGCCACAGGACCGGTTCTAGGGCTGCTAGAGCCCGTGACGTAGCTAAGAGCCGTCCTTAGTTTTTATTGGGTTGCCCGGGAAATATCACCTGTCGAGACCATGTATGTCTTATAGTGAATATATTATATCATTATCCATTGTATTCATATGAATGTTGTATTATTATTTACTTTCTGCGCTTTACAAATTCTTATAAGCTAGGTATATAATTATTTTTATAATGAAATTTCAAACCCTTGGCGATTGGCTAGTTTGACTAGGTTTAGGATATTCTCTGGCGTTTCAACTGGGGGTTGATAGAGCAACGTTCCGGTGGGGACGGATGGGCGTGCGTTAAAGGACTCGATCTCCAGTGAGGGGTAAAGACATTTTTCAGTCATGGTGAATTGTCCCTTCAATGACTCCCGCCTGTAGTGCCTCCATAGCTATAGCACTATCGGTTATGGTGTGGATGAAAGAATGGCACCGATAGCGGATTATTCAGATCATAGGATATAAGAGATAAGCATCTTATGTTTTCAAGGACTTCACAGACAGCTACGTTCCAGCAGTATCCACCTTTCTTAATCTGCGATATCTTAGAAAATCTTGTTCACGACAAAGGGTCAGCATTTTCAGAGATTGAAAAAAAAATTCGACTTTTTTATTTTGCAGAAGATCTCATCATTTTCTACAATGCTACCCTCATAGCTGAGCCAGAACAATGGCTGGATTACTTGATGGACGGTGTAGACGGAACTTGCGTCACTTTCTCGCTTCTTTCTAATATCACTGTATCCTTCCGCCAACCTATACCTTTCACGTTTATAAGAATGCGCTCAATAAACGGTAAGTAGTATGTGCGGAAATTAAAGATAAGTAGAATGCGCGCAATAAAAAGATAAGTAGAATACGCTCAATCAAACATAAGTAGAATGCGTTATCAATTGTAAGCACGCAACACACAGGAAGGGAGATAAATAAGGATTTGTAATGAACAAAGTATGAATTTTGCCCCATTTCACGTGGTGAATTAGTTAAACTGGCTGTGGGCTCACATCCACGATTAGCAGATTGACATTAAATCTTTAAAAAGTACACGGCCATACAACCCCACACCCTCACCCTATCCCCCATATTATCATAAGTGAGAGGCTAGCGAAACAAAAACAGCCAGAGGTTTATTAATTCTGGAATGACAATATTGTGTGTATGGGGGGGGGGAGGGGGTGCATACGGGCATGGGTGTATTTGGTTGTTGTGCATGATTGGCTGCATAATAGTAAGAATGGTCAGGGGAGAGAATCGGTGGTTGACAGGTGATGAGATGAGATCAAGGAACGTGTGTGTGTGTGGGTGTGTGTGTGTGTGTGTGTGTGTGCGGCGAACAACTGACCATGTGTATCAGGCAGCTCATGTCCAGTTATTTAGGAGTGCTTAATGAATGATTTATTGTTGGTCATAGCTGACGTACGAGTTCTTTGTCTAAGTATTAATGTCACTGGTTATAGAACTAGTGTTTTAGTTCTACCCTGTGTAAGTGGTTATAGAACTAGTGTTTTAGTTCTACCCTGTTTCACTGGTTATAGATCTAGTGTTTTAGTTCTACCCTGTGTCACTGGTTATAGAACTAGTGTTTAGATCTACCCTGTGTAAGTGGTTATAGAACTAGTGTTTTAGTTCTACCCTGTATCACTGGTTATAGAACTTGTGTTTATTTCTACCCTGTGTCAGTGATTATATAACTAGTTTTTTACTTCTACCCTGTGTCACTGGTTATAGAACTAGTGTTTTAGTTCTACCCTGTGTTTGTGATTATAGAACTGGTGTTTTAGTTCTACCCTGTGTTTGTGTTTTATTTAAGTGTTGTACGTGTGTAACAGTGATATTTGCTATACGTGCAGTAAAACGTGTTGTGACAATGTCACCATTCACTTCATATCCGTTTCATGAAATGTTTTCACCGCGTTAATTTCCAGTCAGGTCTTTGGATGTATCGATGACGTTCACCACTGAACTCAACACGGAGGAGGAGTGCAGGAACATGAGCCGAAAGTTGGTGATGAACCCAAACCTAATGGACTATTACTGCCACCCTTCGTCCACCGTGACCAACATCATGCTCAGTTTCCACCGTCTGGAGAAGATGTGTTCGATCTATGTCAGTGGAGGTCAGATATTAAACAGATCGATTCATCATCTCTCTCTCACTCTCTCTCTCACTCTCTCTCTCTCTCTCTCTTTCTCTCACTCTCTCTTTCTCTCCCTCTCCCCCCTCTCTCTCTCCCTCTCTCTCTCTCTTTCTCTCCCTCCCTTCTCTCTTATTCTCTCCTCCCTCTCCCTCTCTCTCTCTCTCTCTCGCTCTCTCTCTCTCTCGCTCTTTCTCTTCTCTCCTGTCTTTTCTTCAGACTGTTATATGCCTATATATACTTAAATACAGTGAGAAATCATATATATATGCTTGTGTACTTTTGTATGTTTGTTGTATGTGTGTGTATCTATATTTGCATGTATGCATGTGTAAAAAGTGAATTCTCTTAGCCTTAACAGTCCATCCGGGGCAAATGAAGTGTAGAATTGATCTGTTTATATAACCTCGGCATATGAAGAGATTCTGTGGTGGTGATCTGGTTGTGACCCCGACTGGCGTTGTGTTGTAACAGATTCAAGACTTTTGTCTTATTCAAGGCTGCGCAGAATTAATCAAAAACATTTTATTGGTATCGACTCTTGCATTTTATTGCGTTCGTTCATTTCTATAGATAGGAAAAGAAATATCGAATACCAGTGGCGCAACCAGCAAAAAATGCTGGGGGGGGGCTCACATATAGAAAAAAAATGCTGGAGGGGGGGTTGCTCACATATAAATAACGACAGTTTATATAGTAAAATATGTATCATGATTTGGTGTGTGTATGTGGGGGGGCTTGAGCCTCCCCCTGGTTGCGCCACTGTCAAATACCGAAATCTAGATAAATATCGAACAATGTAATCAGAATCATTTATAACCAGCGTAGATGCCCTTCACATATATTTTCTTCCTCAGACTAAACAGGTTTTAATATTGCAAACATCTTTTTTTTAAATCCACTTTTTCAATTTAATGGGCCCTATTTTCTCCCACTATCTTTGCCTTGTGTATTACAGAACTGTTTAAAAATATTTTCTTTAAGTCGATACCAGGGCAGTACCAATAAATAAATTTATACGACTTTGTGATTTTTTTAATTTTTTAATTCTATTTATAATTAATGCTATCTTGGACCTACATAAATATATTGAATGTTTATTTCTTAAGCAATTCTACACTTGACTATGTATCTGACCCATGACATTCTTAAATGAAAAAAAATAATAAAAGCTTTGTGTCATTAAAATAATATTTTTGTCATGTAATTGATCTTTTTATTAGCTGAAACCAGGGCAAAACCTTAGCATAGAGATTTACCAAAGGTCAAATTTGAGGTTATCATGAATAGGTCATGTAATTAATTGAGTTCAATGTAGTCATTGTAATTATATTAGGTTCACGCAATTAATTAGGTCAATGTAATTAATTAGGTCTTATTTATTTTATATCATGAACATTTTTGTTACTATTGAACTGAGAGGCATTGTAAAAAAAAAAAAAGTAAAGTTCCCATAAGCCCCATCGGGGCAGATGAAGTGTAGAGTTCATCTGTTTCAGTAACGCCCAGCCGCCTTTACTCCCCCAACTTAAAGTCAGGTACCCAATAGAGTAGAGGCCAGTAACATTTAAATGGGAAACAGTATTCCTTAATTTTAGCCTTGAAACGGGCAATATTTATATTAATGTTAACTTAATGTTTTTTTTTTTTAATATCATTGCATTATTCAATGTTACTTTATAAAATGAAAAGAAAAGTAAGAACATGTTTGCTTTTTTTTAATCAGGGCGAAATTCTAGCTCTGGGCCAGGCGGTCCAGCAGTCTACCACTCATTCTCCTGCCAGGTATGCCATCGACGGGATCAAATCCCCCTAAACTTGAAGTCCCCCTGTTCCCACACCGACAACAAAGCAGGGTGCCGCCTACTTCAATTTGACGTATGAGGTTCCCGTTGTAATAAACCGGATCATTCTTGTTAACAGAGGTATGTACCGGATCATTCTTTATAACAGAGGTATGTACTGATCATTTACAACAGAGGTATGTACCGGATCATTCTTTAACAGAGGTATATACTGGATCATTTTTTACAATAATAAGGAAACGGATCAGCCTCTTACAACAGAGGTATGTACTGGACTGGCCTTACAACTGAGGTACTGGATCATTCTTACAACAGAGGTATGTACCGGATCATTCTTTACAACAGAGGTATGTACTGGATCATTTACAACAAAGGTATGTACCGGATCATTCTTTACAACAGAGGTATGTACCGGATCATTCTTTACAACAGAGGTATGTACTGGATCATTCTTTACAACAGAGGTATGTACCGGATCATTCTTACAACTGAGGTATGTAACGTAAGGTTAACAGAAATGCCTAGCGGTGTAGATCTGGTTAGTGAGCTATAATGTCGCTGGACATATTCGCAGTGGTATAGAACTGGTTATGAGCTATAATGCTGCTGGACATATTCGCAGTGGTATAGAACTGGTTAGTGAGCTACAATGTCAAAGGAGATATTCGCAGTGGTATAGAACTGGTTAGGGAGCTATAATGTCGCTGGACATATTCGCAGTGGTATAGAACTGGTTAGTGAGCTACAATGTCGCTGGACATATTCGCAGTGGTATAGAACTGGTTAGTGAGCTATAATGTCGCTGGATGTTATTCGCAGTGGTATAAGTTGGTTTACGCCAGCTGCTTATCACCTTTTATGCTGAAGCAGGATTGCTCTCCATCCAATCTTCGGTCTCTGTCGATCTTCACCATCTGGGCCACCCTAAATAATGATAGCGGCCCTCTACGAAGTTATAATAGAGTGTATCTCCTGACGGCGCCATTACAACAGGGGCCCCTTGACATATGTCAAGGTTGCACACTTCCCTTGCAGCGAAACCGGCTGTAGCTAACAAATGTTGATTGTAAAATGTTTTGAATAACGTTGACGACTTGTGGCAGTTAAAGCAACAGTCGAACAATCATCATATATAATAATACTCACTTCCAGTGTGCGTTAAATCGAAAGTAAAGAAGTAATACAACAGTATTCCAGTTTTAAATACAATCCAAGAAAAATCTGATCTGCCTGAAACCAAAAATAACCTAGCCTACCGATCAAGCATATGATATGTAACTCATGCAAAGGTTTTGCAGGGTGCAGCTAGTATATTCATATTAAGTTCGTTAACAGGTAATTTAGTTTAGACGATTTGGAAATTCCATTCAACACTTATACTCCCATAATATATCTGTATTGCACATATGTTCTTAGTATATAGTATATAGTATATATCAAAAACTGAACAACACAAGTGCTGAGAAATTGTTGTTATTACACATATCATTATTAATACCTAGGCTCTAGGTAACAAGCACGTGTACAATCAACGCATATTTACAGGTATAAAACTTACATTTTCAGTACTATTTCTATAAAAACAGATTCTGCAAATCACCCGATAGGTATTATTTTTCAAACAAATTTATTATATATCTCAATGTCACAAAACACACGTAAACTAAACCTATCATCAGTATATTATTTCCTTCCTTTTATTGTAAACCTGCTATCCGAGCGGGCCATTTCTTACGTTTCTTGTGGACCCCAAGGCAATAATACATTTGGGGCTCTCATGTGAGCAAAGGCACATTTAAGGTCCTTTTGGAGCCCCAGAGTTAAAATTACATCAGGGGAGGCTACCAAAAAAAACAACAAGTATTGCCCCTTGCATAATTAATGTTATTTAATAGAAGCACTTCCTCTTTGTTAAGTCATGTCACGTTCTAAACCCATTAAGGGCCCCTTAATAGAGGGGTCTTTGGGCAGGCAGTTTTGTCTATTCATATGAACAGCTCTGTATTCAAGCAAAGTCGTTACAAGTTTTATTTTTTGATTTTGTTTTATCTGTCCACTTTTTTCCGCTCCCGCTGTTTAAGAAATGTTCTTAACAGTTTGCCTAAAATCCCGCCCTACCTCTGACCCCTTTTATTCTTCATGCCCTCATTTCAAGGTGAAAATGTTTCCCCGATTGAACAAGCTCAACCTGCGCCTGTACAGTGAGTACGACGGACTTCTATACGAGTACAATGATACTTCAGTAGACGAGAACAAACTGGTCTATACTGTACTGCTACCTGTTCTGAGACCGGTACGGCTGCTAGTGCATTCGGGCCACTAATTTATAAAGCCGATTTCCTGATATTGGATCTGTGAACTTGAAATCTATGGAGGTAAAAATGAACTGGACAAAGAGGAAGGTTAGGTGAGAATTATTTTCA